>JAEMWC010000168.1:327500-435000 GCA_016490735.1 Pachyseris speciosa | reverse complement strand
ATCCCAAAATAAATAAATTCGGCTCAACATTTTGGGATCCACACCTCAATTTCTCTCCCGAAATAATGTCAACCAGTTTTGAAGTCTTTCAAAAGAAGAAGAGTCAGTAATTTCAGCTGAAAGTTCGATCAAGGATACCTGGATCCCCAGGTATGCTAAATACATATCCCCCTTATCTCTAGAGATTTAGTTATATTCTGTAATTTATTATGGCAACATATTATCGTTTAAAACAGTGACGAAGTTTAACTTTGCTGGAAACCTCAGCCGGCTGGACATCTTTTTTCCATTAAGGAATGTTTCGCTTTTCCTTACATATCGTAACTGCCTCAACACGTATGGTTCTCAGTAACTGCCCTTTGAATGTACTACTGGTTACGTTTGAAGTGGATATAGATCAGTGTGAAGTTGAAGTCGATAAAGATAAACAATACGTTAATTTATCGGAACAGATGGTAAGTTGCTCTTTCTCGTTAAGATATCAGTTAAGCTACGTTAAACTTAGAAAGCTCCAGAGATTGCAATCGTCTTGCTATGAATTCACAGATCCTAAATGGACAGATTGCTATAAGCTGCTAAATTCAACTTGCTGAATTTTAGTTATATCCGATATCGATCATTGTCCGTACGTTAATTTATTCCAACTCAGGTGGAACGAGAGGCGTTTGTGCATCCTCTCAAATAGTATTAATAATACGTTAATTCATCGGAACAGATGGTAAGTTGCTCTTTCTCTTTAAGATATCAGTTAGGCTACGTTAAACTTAGAAAGCCCCAGAGATTTCAATCGTCTTGCTATGAATTTATAGATCCTAAATGGACAGATTGCTATAAGCTGCTAAATTCAACTTGCTGAATTTTATTTATATCCAATAAAGATCATCGTCCGTATGTTAATTTATTCCAACTCAGGTAAAATGAGAGGCGTTTGTGCAACTTATTAAAAAGTATTAACGACACAATGGAATAACACACCAGGGTGCTTCTGCAATGACACTATCCCAAAACAAATAAATTCGGCTCAACATTTTGGGATCCACACCTCAATTTCTCTCCCGAAATAATGTCAACCAGTTTTGAAGTCTTTCAAAAGAAGAAGAGTCAGTAACAGTTTCAGGTGAAAGTTCGATCAAGGATACCTGGATCCCCAAGTATGCTATATACATATCCCCCTTATCTCTAGAGATTTAGTTATGTTCTGTAATTCATTATGGCAACATATAATGGTTTAAAACAGTGATGAACTTTAACTTTGCTGGCTTTGCTGGATACCTCAGCCGGTGGATATTTTTTTTCCATTAAGGAATTTCTCGCCTTTTGTTACATATCGTAACTGACTCAATACGTATGGTTCTCAGTAACTGCCCTTTGAATGTACTACTGGTTACGTTTGAAATGGATATAGATCAGTATGAAGTTGAAGTCGATATAGATAAACAATACGTTAATTTATCGGAACAGATAGTAAGTTGCTCTTTCTCTTTAAGATATCAGTTAGGCAACGTTAAACTTAGAAAGTTTCAGAGATTGCAATCGTCTTGTAATGAATTCACAGATCCTAAATGGACAGATTGCTATAAGCTGCTAAATTCAACTTGTGAAAACTTGTGAATAACTTGTAAAAACCTTAACTTGTGAAAGCTGTCATGGCTATTCTAACAACTGTTGTTTCGTAGCCGCCAAGCGACTTTTCAGAGACTTTCCTGATATCTGGCAAACTCGTTGAGCATCTCGCTTAAAGTCCCGTTCGCAATCAGTTCAGCAGAAGCAATCTCGCCTTATATCGCATAAGGATTCCCGACCGCTAACTATTCACGAGACCATTGTAATAATTGTGAAAACTTGTGAAAAACTTGTGAGAACTTAACTTGTGAAAGCTGTAATGACTAGTCTGACAACTGTTGTTTCGTCGCCGCCAAGCGACTCTTCAGAGAACTTCCTGATATCTGGTAAATCCCGTTCGCAATCAGTTCAGCAGAAGCAATCTCGCCTTATATCGCATAAGGATTCCCGACCTCTAAATATTCACGAGAGCATTGTAATAATTATGAAAACTTGTGAATAACTTGTGAAAATTTAACTGTCTTGTGAAAGCTGTAATGGCTAGCCTGACAGCTGTTGTTTCGTCGCCGCCAAGCTACTCTTCAGAGACCTTCCTGATATCCGGGAAACTCGTTGATAATCTCGCTCAAAGTCCCGTTCGCAATCAGTTCAGCAGAAGCAATCTCGCTTTATATCGCATAAGGATTCCCGACCGCTAAATATTCACGAGACCATTGTAATAATTATGAAAACTTGTGAATAACTTGTGAGAACTTAACTGTCTTGTAAAAGCTGTAATGGCTAGTCTGACAACTGTTGTTTCGTCGCCGCCAAGCGACTCTTCAAAGACCTTCCTGATATCCGGGAAACTCGTGGAGCATCTCGCTCAAAGTCCCGTTTGCAATCAGTTCAGCAGAAGCAATCTCGCTTTATATCACATAAGGATTCCCGACCGCTAAATATTCACGAGAGCATTGTAATAAGTGTGAAAACTAGTAAATAACTTGTGAAAACTTAACTTAAGAAAGCTGTAATGGGTAGTCTGCCAACTGTTGTTTCGTCGCCGCCAAACGACTCTTAAGAGACCTGCCTGATATCTGACAAACTCGGTTAACATCTCGCTGAAATTCCCGTTCGCAATCAGTTCAGCAGAAGCAATCTCGCCTTATATTGCATAAGGATTCCCGACCGCTAAATATTCACCAGAGCAATGTAATAATTATGAAAACTTGTGAATAACTTCTGAAAACTTAACTATCTTTTGAAAGCTGTAATGGCTAGCCTGACAACTGTTGTTTCTTCGACGCCAAGCGACTCTTCAGAGACCTTCATGATATCTGGCAAACTCGTTGAGCATCTCGTTCAAAGTCTCGTGCGCACTCAGTTCAGCGGAACCAATGTCGCCTTATATCGCATAAGGTTTCCCGATCGCTAAATATTCACGAGACCATTGTAATAATTGTGAAAACTTGTGAATAACAATGTGAAAACTTAACTTGTGAAAGCTGTAATGGCTAGTCTGAAAACTGTTGTTTCGTCGCCGCCAAGCGACTCTTCAGAGACCTTCCTGATATCTGGCAAGTCCCGTTCGCAATCAGTTCAGATAAAGAAATCTCGCGAGATATCGCATAAGGATTCCCGACCGCTAAATATTCACAAGAGAAATGTAATAATTGTGAGTACTTGTGAATAACTTGTGAAAACTTAACTTAAGAAAGCTGTAATGGCTAGTCTGGCAACAGTCGTTTCGTCGCCGCCAACCGACTCTTTTGAGACCTTCCTGATATCAGGCAAGTCCCGTTCGCAATAAGTTCAGCAGAAGCAATCTCGCCTTATATCGCATAAGGATCCCCGATTGCTAAATATTCACGAGAGCATTATAATTATTATGAAAACTTGTGACTAACTTGTGAAAATTTAACTGTTTTGTGAAAGCTGTAATGGCTAGTCTGACAGCTGTTGTTTCGTCGCCGCCAACCGACTCTTCAGAGACGTTCCTGATATCTGGCAAACTCGTTGAGCATCTCGCTCAAAGTCCCGTTCGCAATCAGTTCAGCAGGAGTAATCTCGCCTTATATCGTATAAGGATTCCCGACCGCTAAATATTCACGAGAGCATTGTAATAATTGTGAAAACTTGTCAATAACTTGTGAAAACCTAACTTGTGAAAGCTGTAATGACTAGTCCGACAACTGTTGTTTCGTCGCCGCCAAGCGACTCTTCTGAGAACTTCCCGATATGTGGTAAATCCCGTTCGCAATCAGTTCAGCAGAAGCAATCTCGCCTTATATCGCATAAGGATTCCCGACCTCTAAATATTCACGAGAGCATTGTAATAATTATGAAAACTTGTGAATAACTTGTGAAAATTTAACTGTCTTGTGAAAGCTGTAATGGCTAGTCTGACAGCTGTTGTTTCGTCGCCGCCAAGCTACTCTTCAGAGACCTTCCTGATATCCGGGAAACTCGTTGATAATCTCGCTCAAAGTCCCGTTCGCAATCAGTTCAGCAGAAGCAATCTCGCTTTATATCGCATAAGGATTCCCGACCGCTAAATATTCACGAGACCATTGTAATAATTATGAAAACTTGTGAATAACTTGTGAGAACTTAACTGTCTTGTAAAAGCTGTAATGGCTAGTCTGACAACTGTTGTTTCGTCGCCGCCAAGCGACTCTTCAAAGACCTTCCTGATATCCGGGAAACTCGTGGAGCATCTCGCTCAAAGTCCCGTTCGCAATCAGTTCAGCAGAAGCAATCTCGCTTTATATCACATAAGGATTCCCGACCGCTAAATATTCACGAGAGCATTGTAATAAGTGTGAAAACTAGTGAATAACTTGTGAAAACTTAAGTTGTGAAAGCTGTAATGGCTAGTCTGACAACTGTTGTTTCGTCGCCACCAACCGACTGTTCAGAGATCTTCCTGATATCTGGCAAGTCCAGTTCGCAATCAGTTTAGGAGAAGGAATCTCGTCTTATATCGCATAAGGATTCTCGACCGCTAAATATTCACGAGAGCATTGTAATAATTGTAAAAACTTGTGACTAACTTGTGAAAACTTAACTTGTGAAAGCTGTAATGGCTAGTTTGACAACTGTTGTTTCGTAGCCGCCAAGCGACTCTTCAGAGACCTTCCTGATATCTCGCAAACTCGTTTAGCATCTCGCTCAAAGTCCCGTTCGCAATCAGTTTAGCAGAAGCAATCTCGCCTTATATCGCATAAGGATTCCCGACCGCTAAATATTCAGGAGAGCATTGTAATAATTGTGAAAACTTGTGAAAACTTAACTTGTGAAAGCTGTAATGACTAGTCTGAGAACTGTTGTTTCGTCGCCCCCAAGCGACTCTTCAGAGACCTTCCTGATATCTGGTAAGTCCCGTTCGCAATCAGTTCAGCAGAAGCAAACTCGCCTTATATCGCATAAGGATTCCCGACCGCTAAATATTCACGAGAGCATTGTAATAATTGTGAAAACTTGTGAATAAGTTGTGAAAACTTAAGTTGTGAAAGCTGTAATGGCTAGTCTGACAGCTGTTGTTTCGTCGCCGCCAAGCGACTCTTCAGAGACCTTCCTGATATCCGGGAAACTCGTTGAGCATCTCGCTCAAAGTCCCGTTCGCAATCAGTTCAGCAGAAGCAATCTCGCTTTATATCGCATAAGGATTCCCGACCGATAAATATTCAGGAGAGCATTGTAATAATTGTGAAAACTTGTGAATAACTTGTGAAAACTTAAGTTGTGAAAGCTGTAATGGCTAGTCTGACAACTGTTGTTTCGTCGCCACCAACCGACTGTTCAGAGATCTTCCTGATATCTGGCAAGTCCCGTTCGCAATCAGTTTAGCAGAAGCAATCTCGCCTTATATCGCATAAGGATTCCCGACCGCTAAATATTCAGGAGAGCATTGTAATAATTGTGAAAACTTGTGAAAACTTAACTTGTGAAAGCTGTAATGACTAGTCTGAGAACTGTTGTTTCGTCGCCCCCAAGCGACTCTTCAGAGACCTTCCTGATATCTGGTAAGTCCCGTTCGCAATCAGTTCAGCAGAAGCAAACTCGCCTTATATCGCATAAGGATTCCCGACCGCTAAATATTCACGAGAGCATTGTAATAATTGTGAAAACTTGTGAATAACTTGTGAAAACTTAAGTTGTGAAAGCTGTAATGGCTAGACACACATGTTTAATGAGGGTTCTGGTGACACAAGCATACGTTATTCACTTATTTCCTAATTTTTAGTCTTAAACCGATATGTTCTTAACTCCGCGCATGCTCGTCGTTAAGAACATATCGGTTTAAGACTTAAAATTAGGAAACAAGTGAATAACGTATGCTTGTGTCACCAGAACCCTCATTTTACATGTGTGTTTAAGGAAACACAACGCGCAGAGCGGGGTGGCTCAGCGCCACATAAGAATAAACACAAGGCACATAACACTTACATGTGTTTTTTCAAGTAAAACGGCCCAAACAATGAAATTTGCACCACCCCATCACTCCATTTGAAGAAAACTGCACACAGGTATATACCAAGGATGGCAGCAGCACGAGTGTGGGAAGAGGTGCTTGCGGAGTATTACGGAGAAGCCGCGCCAGCGGGGGGAAACGCCGGTCCGCCCGCCCAAGCCGTTGGTTTGGGTCAGTTTTGGGTTTCGGATACAAATTTTGACGATACACTGCGTGTTTGGAGGATGAGCACAAATCCTGAAAACCCAAACACGAGGAGCATTAATAATTTTACACAAAATGAAATGCACGACAAAGCTTTTGATGCTGTAAAAGGTGAAATTGATAGAATGGGAAGCATAAAAGTGGATTTTGGTATGGAGGTTTATTTTACAAGACAAAGGCAAAACGAAGATGGAGAATGGGAAGAAGAAACACAAAGACATTACTTTCAAGACTTGCCATTTGTTGTAACAAAGGCAAACCTCCGCCAAAAATTTGAGCCTAAATTTGATTTATTTGTTGATATGATAAACGGCGACATTGATAATTGGTCAGAGAGAGGATCAGGTTGGGCTATTGATACAATCTCAATTGCTTATGTAAATGTTGCAAAATATCAACCATTGAAAGGCGGCACTTACATCCCAACACCAAAAAAACTGGCCATTAAAAAAGCAACTATAAACGTGCAAAACGGAGATAACGAATGTCTGAGATGGGCCCTGAAAACTGCAAGGTTTCCAGTTGTACAAAATGCAGAAAGACCCAGCAAGTATCCATATGAAGACGGTTTGAACTGGGATGGCATTGATTTTCCCACTCCCTTGAAACAACTTTGCAAACTCGAAAAACAAAACCCAAACCTTGCACTGAACGTGTTTGGCTGGGAAGACGACCATGTGACTTCTCTAAGAATCAGCGAACAAGACAAAAGAATCCCAAGAATTAACCTGTTGCTTCTCCACGAAGGCGAAAAACAGCACTACTATTTTGTGAAAAGGCTTTCATCTCTGCTTTTCGACCAAACTCAACACAGCAACAAAAAACACTTCTGCGAAATGTGCCTTATTGGATTCACAACAGAAAAGATTCTTGCCGACCAGCAAAAACACTGCAATGGAGTGAATGGAACCCCCACAAGAATTAAAATGCCCGAAGAAGGCAAAAAACGTTGAAATACCAAAACTACAACAGACAAATGAAAGCACCCTACATCATCTACGTCGACTTTGAAGCTCTGATTGAAAACATTCGAGAAGACCAACGCGAACGAACTGTATGCACAGAAAAAATAAACAAGCACACAGCTTGTGGATTTGCGATAACATGTGTGAGAAGCGATGGGCGAAGCCACCCAGTCAAGAAATACAGGCAAGGATGTCATGGCGACAAAAACGCAGTAGAGGTGTTTCTTAACAGTGTTATTCGCCTGGAAAAGAAACTGCGCGAAAGTCTGGAAAATCCAGCGCCGATCCAAATGACATCCGCCGACTGGTATAACTACAAAACAGCAAAAAAATGCCACATTTGCGACAAAGATCTCATCGTCCAGAACGCTCTTGATTCAAAATCTGTGTGGGGGCTTAACACAGGCAAGTACTGGGGGCAGGTCCACAAGAGATGTATAAACAAAAACTTTAAATTTATTGGCCCCAAAGCACAAAGAAAGCCAAAAAATGCCGATGACAAATACAAAGAGAGAACCCCAAAAAACTGTATTTTCTGCGCGGAACTACAGCTGTGAAAAGACTTCAGAGACGCCGTGAAAGATCACTGCCACATTACAGGCAAATTCCGCCGCGCCGTGTACGACGTATGCAACAAGAAATTGCGCATAAACCCCAAAACCATCCCCATCCCAGTCGTGTTCCACAACCTGTAATGATACGACGCGCAACACCTAATGCAGGTAATGTCGAAAGTGGAAGGGGCCGGTGAGCTCTCCTGCATTGCTGAAAACATGGAGAAATACATTTCATTTTCTCTGGGGAACCTGCGTTTCATTGACAGCAACGCATTTATGTTGGCCAGCCTCGACGCATTGGTGAAAGCCACACCGGAAGAGGCGCTGAAGATAACGAAAAAGCTTTGCCCCGAATCAGCAAAACTCGATTTGCTGTGCAAAAAGGAATTTACCCCTACGAGTACATGGATTTGTGGGGAAGATTCAACGAAACAAGTCTTCCAGCCAAAGAACGTTTCTTCAGCAACCTTTCCGGCGAGCACATTTCAGACGGCGATTACCGTCACGCACAAGAGGTTTGGGAAGCATTCGGATGCAAAACACTCGGAGACTACCACGACCTGTATGTGAAAACAGACGTTGCACTTCTGGCGGATGTATTCGAAAACTTCCGGGATCTCTGCCAAGAGCAGTAAGGTTTGGATCCAGCCCACTATTACACATCCCCCGGCCTGTCGTGGGACGCTTTCTTGAAAAAGACAGGTACCGAGCTGGAACTATTGACAGACGTTGACATGCATCTGTTCATAGAACGTGGAATGCGGGGCGGAATTTCAATGGTCAGCAAGAGGTACGCCAAAGCGAACAACCCACTGGTGCCAGGTTATGATGACAGCAAACCAACAACGTATGTCATGTATTATGACGCCAACAATCTTTATGGATGGGCAATGAGCAAAGCTCTTCCAGTGGGAAAATTCAAATGGAATTCTTGGATACCATCAGAGGAAGAAGTTCTGGAGATTCCAGAAAACGGCAAAAAAGGTTATTTCCTTGAAGTCGACCTCGACTACCCCAAAGAACTCCATGAAGCGCACAATGGCTATCCTCTTGCACCAGAGAAAAATGCCGTAAAAAGAGAATGGCTGTCTCCATACCAAAATAAAATGATAGATGACCTCCATCTCAACCCGCCAGACTGCCAAAAGCTCTTGTTGACGTTGCAGGACAAAAAGAATTACGTTGTACACTACCGTAACCTCCAGTTTTATTTGAAACAGGGCATGCGGATGAAGAAAGTCCACAGAGTGTTGGAGTTCGAACAAAAGCAATGGATGGAGCCATATATCACGATGAATACGAAGTTCAGAAAGAAGGCCAAAAACATATTCGAAAAGGACTTCTACAAACTGATGAACAACTCTGTCTTCGGGAAAACCATGGAATCTTGCGCAGCCGTACAGACGTGAAACTGGTACGCCCCCACGAGACAACCAGGATGAGAAAACTGATTGCAAACACTCTGTACACACGGCACGAGTTCTTCGCAAACGATCTTGCAGGTATAAGCATGCGCAAAAGCAAACTCTGTCTTAACAAACCCGTTTACACCGGCGTGACAATTTTAGGAAACAGTAAAATTCTGATGGATGACTTTTACTACAACGTCTTGAAAAAGCAGTACGGAAACAGATGCGAACTATTGTACACAGATACAGACAGTTTTATGGTTTTGATTCAAACAGATGACATCTACAAAGACATGGGTCCAGGAGGCTGTCTCGGCCAAAATCTCTTCGACACAAGCGATTACCCAAGCGTATTACCCGAGTGCGCGGGAGCCCCAATCGCAGAGTATGTTGGTTTGCGGCCAAAGATGTATGCAGTTATGATGGCAAACGAAAAAAATATGAAAAAGGCCAAAGGGGTGAAAAAGAACGTGGTCAAAAAGGAAATCCAGCATGAACAGTACAAAAAAACCTTATTCGGCAATAAGCAGCTCACACACGGAATGAACATTCTCCGGAGCGAAAGGTACAATATTTTCGGAAAGGACGTGAATAAGACTTCTCTGTCTGCGTTTGATACGAAAAGATGGATAGAAGAGGACGGAGTCAACACAAACGCATTCGGTTACAATCCTCAGCCGACTCAGAAGCAGAAATGGAAGGCATCGATGAGTGGTTAGATGAGATCTTCGGGTACAATACTCCACCCATGCCGGCTGAAGAAGAAATGGAAAGCATCGATGAGTGGTTAGATGAGCTTCTCGGGAGGTAGCTCTGTGTTTGGCGGAACAACCAACAGCTCTTCGCGCACGAAACTGCGTTGGGGTCCGTCGTGCAAATAGTACAAAACAGGCGTGTCAGGTTTGACGACAGTTCTTTCAATCTTGAAAACTTTCAAAGATCAGACAGGATCTGTGGATCTTTTTTGCCGCCCTCCAGCTCGCCTGGTTGGTAAAGATAGCGAACATTGACGAGAGGAGGGAGCTGTTTTTCGCGCTTTCCAACAAGTCTTTGATATGTCGTTGAAGGTTTGGAAGCAACCGCCTTTTCTTTGATCGCAACCGCCGGCTTCTTCCCAGTCAGACTTGTTTCCTCATTGTTCAAGGCTTCAACAACTTCTGGAAGCCGTTTCACCCATGCGGCAGACCGCTGGCCTTCCTGCAAACGCATTTCCACAGCATACTGAACCAAACAGGCGCTCCGCCAGCGTGCGGTTGAAACGCTCCACAATGGCCTGATCGCGATGAATTTCGGGTTGCTCGCGCCGGATATAAGGTTTATGGTTTTCCATCTCTTTCGTGACAGCGCCCATAAATTCGCGCCCAGGATCCACCTGCAGCATTTCCGGCCATTTCAGAGGCGAGCGTTTGTAAATTTTGCGAAACCCCGCGGCGACCTCGTCAGAGTTTTTTGAGGTCAAGGGTTCGGCCTCTTTGTAGCGGCTGGCCACGTCGACAAGTGTCAGAGCGTACTTGTACACCTTGTGCCCTCGGGGGAGTTTGTCATGCGGCAAAAAAAGAAGGTCAACTTGGTGCACCTTGTTGGGAGTAAAACCATCGAACTTCGGCCGAGGAATGCGGCGCGGTGCGGGAAGATAAATTTGCCAAAGCGCTTGCCTTATCAGCCACTTTTTTGCGGTGTCTTCAGAGACCTTTTCAGCTTCAGCCAGTTTTTTGATCGCGGCGAGTCCTTTCCAATAGCCTCCGGGGCTGTAATAAATCTTCGCGAGTTTAGCGTCCATATTTATATAACAATTCTATTTCTTAAATCAAACGTTGGTAATTGATAAAATCTGTAATTGCGTTGGTGATTATAACGGCGGCTGAAAACTTTGCAAAATTCATCATGTTGATTAGACTTACACCATCTATGGGCGTTTCTTTAGAAATTGTTTGCTCTGGATTTTCAACCAAAGCCGGGCAGAAAAATTTTTTCACTTGCCGTTTAATTTTAGCAAGCACCGCCATTATATAACATGGCACACAAACTTCAATTAGTGCGCATCAAAGGAAACGAAAAGCAGCATAACCCAAAGCGAGAGTCCCGGCGCCCAAAAAAACCGAGCTCGCCCTTTTTTTTGCTGCTCGCTAGTCTGGTAGAAATCGGAGTTCCATTTTGTTACGATTATTAACTTTTGCTTTGTTCAACTCAAAGCAAATTTTTTCTTTCAGCTCAAACCAAAATTTTTCTTTCAGCTCTGGAGGAAGCTGTTCAAAAACTTCCAGAGAATCCATTTCTGATTGGGTGCTTATTGTGCCTGGAGGAAGCTTTTGAACAGCTTCCAGAAAATCCATTTCTGATTGGGTGCTTATTGTGCAATGAACCTTGGGGGTCCACATTTTAATACACATGAAACTTCAAAGGAAACGAAAAGCAGCGTAGCCCAAAGCGAGAGACTCGGCGCCCAAAAAAACTAGTTCGCCCTTTGTTTGCTGCTCACTCGGCTGGTAGAAATCGGAGAACTTGGGCTCTTTCAGCGGAGCGATAGGTTGGTTGGGATGTGCCTGGTTATAAAGTTTAAAAGCGTAGTCGGTGTTGGTGAAGTTCTGCTTGGCCTGCGCTTTGATTTGCGAGTTGGTATGGATCCAGTCAAGAAGCTGGGTGCGTTCACGGCTGTATTTCGCGTAAGCCGCCTGGTAATCCTCGAGAGCCTTGTCGTGGCGCTTTTTTTCGTCAATCAAGTCCGTCGATCAAGCTTTCGGTTGTCTTCGAGCCCAGGTAAGATTCATACCTTTTGAAAAACGTTTCGACATCTTTGTCGGAGAGGCGCCTGATCTTGCGTCAGCTGGACGCCGATAGCCTCCTTGGTGTTACCCGTCGTCACCAGAACGGCCAGCTGCTCAAGGAGAGCAGGAATACCGGGACCGGGGGAGGACAAATTCAGGACACCACCAGCGGGCGCGCCCGTTGCTTCTGCTTCCAGCATTTCCATAACTTCTGTCATTACTTGCTGCTCTTCAGCCATCTTTATATTTTGATTCTTTTTTTTAATTCGAAAACAACCGCACTCCAAATGGGTGCCGCAGCGAAAACACAAGGAAAGAAAACTTTCGCTCTTTCAGCTTTGAAATCATGTTTTTGTACTCCTCATGGGGCAAGTCTCCTGCATAGTCCTCAAATATGGATTTCATGGTCTTGGCCGAGGGGTTGTAAAAAAGAACGACCGCCGCGATGTTTTCCCGGAAAGACGCGGTTATGCTGGTGTACTTTTGGGTTAGCACCCACACGCTGATTCCCATGTGCCTTGCAGAAAAGGCGAGCTTTACCAGCTCGCCTGTGCCTTTTTTTTTACCTCTTTCGAGGCGGCGCAGTCGTCAATAATTATAAAAGTGTTGGTGCCCTCAAAAACAAAAGTAACGATCTTCAACCAAAGCTCCACCTCGTGCTGCTCGCAAATCACGACATACACCCGAGGGTCGTTTTCCCCAAATCGGAAGAGGATCTTGTTGTAAGCGAACGTTGGGCAAATAAGCACGATGAAGTCAAACTTGCCGCGGAAAGGGCCCCTGAACTGGTTAACCACGAACATTGTTTTGCCCGAATTTGTCGGCCCCACTATGAGGACGTTGAAGGGAATGTTATCTGAGTTCATATTTAGTATAACACAGAATCCAGTTGCCTGTTTTGCACCTTGAACTGCTTGTCGCTGATTGTGAAAATATGGCAATTAACGTTTCCAGATCCGCTGGCGGTCCGCTCTATCTCAAGCTGTACCCCGTCCTTAGTGTTTACAAGCCTCACTCCAGTTCCATGCATTTCCTGGTGTGCCATTGAACGCAAGTCAATCAGAAGCCCAAATCGGTCGCCAGTGTAAAACTTCGTCAAATTCATGTGTTGTGTTTTGTTCGTTTTTCTCATGAAAAAGCGGCTGACTTCATCCCAAATATCCTTACCGTCGAGGCCGTTGTTGTACAGTTGGTTGGGCGAGCCATTAACCGTGACGCTTACTTTTTTGATGTCAGGGTTGAAAAACTTTTCCGAGTCCCTGGCTCCCACGGTGTAAGGCTCGATGAAAAGGAGAAGAATTCCTTTCAAAGACCTTCTTTGTGGGTTGACACGTAGGTTTATACGTGTTGCGGACCCTTTTGCAAATGTGACAACCACACACGTGTTAAATGGTGGTTCTGGCACACATCTTCACAATAAACATTTATTTCCTCATTTTAAGTCTTAAACCGTTATGTTCTTAACTCCTTACATGCTCGTCGTTAAGAACATAACGGTTTAAGACTTAAAATGAGGAAATAAATGTTTATTGCTTGATGTGTAGCCAGAACCACCATTTAACACGTGTGTGTCTTTAAGCATAGCAACAGTGCCACTTATCACCCCTATTAAAGAAACGTGCACACATTATATACCCCAAGATGGCAGCAGCACGTGTTGGTGATGACGTGCTTGCCGCGTTTTACCGATATGACGAGCCGGCGGGGGAAACCCCGAGCCGCCCGCCCAAGCCGAGGACAGCCCAATAGATCTTCGTTTGCACAAAAAAAATTTCCAAAAATGTTTGAATATATTAGAATTTATTGTATTTTGCATTTATTGTGGGCTTCCACGTAAATATTGTAAGTGTGCTCAGACGGAAGAAATAAGAAAATCAATGAATGAGCATCAATTAAGAAGAGAATGGCATATTTACTTTCGTAAATTCCCCAACCACCTGATTGAATCACAGCTTCACTTTACACAGTAAAGATCCTCCACAATCTTCAACATTTGTTATAAATTTTATTACAAAACTTTACTCGATCTTTAACCTGCAAGAAATTAGCATAAGTGACAGGAACTTTGTTGGGGGTGTTCCCTTTTGAATTACTCATCGAATTACATCATAACTTTTTGGAGCTAAAAAAAAGCTTTTGTTTTAATTCACATTCCTGAAGGCTTAACTTTTTTCAAGCCCAAAGGAATGTTAGCCTTCAGGAATTTAAACAATTATGCAAAGATCCTCCATCTTTGCTTTTTTGCGCGTCTTTCATCGCTTCAACAAATTCAAAGGTTATTTGTTTGACCTCCCTTTTCCAAACATGCGTTGAGAGCTCTATGAAAAGATACAAAGATTCAAAGATACGCTCGCTGCGTAAACCTCTTCCCTAATTTTTTTAAGGTCTGGTTGCGCCGGTGTTGCGCCGGTGCAAAATTAGCAAAAAATTAGCTAATTTTGCACGCAAAGCCTTTTTCATTTGGTTATAGCTTTTAATTTCACCAATTGCATGTTTGAACTCAATATCCGTTACCCGATTATCATCGAGTGCCTTGGAAACAAAAGCATTTATTGTGTCATGCTTTGCAACGGCCAAAGAACTCAGTCTGTTGTGTTTGTTAACCTTCCTTTAAGCCGTTTGTTGACACTAGTCAAAACGGTGGAAACCGCACCTCAAACACCCCCCACAACACCGAGAGGAACACTGACCACAATTCCAACGCCAGTCAGTGCAGAGGCGACAGCTCCAGAAGACAAAGCCGTTGTTGCAACGCCAAGACCGGCAACAGCATAGCTGCAGGCCTCTTCAGCCTTTCTGTATTTTTTTTAGCACAACTCTGTAGTGCACCGCCTCATTAGAAATCTGTTTTTCAATTTTGCTGAGCTCAGTCAACCGGAAAGTTTCGGCATTGGGAAGAATGGGATAAAGCGGCGTATACTGCTGTTCTGCCACACTTTCGGGCGGAGTAGATGCCTCAGGGGCAAATGGCATCACATCCTCATTCGGCATGATATTATTAGCCAATTTTTTTTCTTTAAATTGACATCAACTCAAAGTAAAGTTTTTGTCCGCGGAAATCAAACAGTTCTCCATTTTCATCTTTGACTGAAAGCGTCAAACTGTTCACATGTTCACTCGTCGAAGCAGCGCGGAAGACTTGCTGTTCTGGCGAACGATAGTTTATTGTTTCAAAAGACTCACCAATGATGCCAAACTTGGCAAGCAGGTTTGTTTTCGCCCCATTTAACAAATTTTGGTCTTTGTTGACCAAATCACAGTACACAAAGAGTACACTGGGCGTGTTGATTTTGGTAATCAGTGTATCAGTATTAACAATTTCGGAGACACCAAGAAAGTTCATCAAATTTTCGGAAAACTTAATTCTGTTTTCATTGCTTTTTAGAAACAAAAGGCAAATGGGGCCATTCAAATTCAAATTTTCGGTGAATAGCGTTTACTGCTTTCCAAAGCTTGTCAATCTCATTTTTAACTGTTTCAGAGTCAGGTATAATTGAATCTTGTACGTTTAAATCATCCATCGATGTAATGTTTTCTGGAGAAGTGTACTGATCATCAGGTTCTTCGTTGATCACAATGGTGCCGCTGTTGTTATGCTCGGCAGTTTCTTCAGTTAACTTCTCGGCAGGCTGTATGTTATTCACAACCTCTTTAAGAATAAGTTTTACATCTTCAGCCTCTCTCCCTTGCACTTGGAGTGTCTTCGTGTTTCGATAGAAATTGGATGTTGCATCAGACAACTTTAGAATTGCACAGGAGCTGTTATATGACTTGGTTAACTTGTCACTATTGCCGCCATCAACTGCATCATCAGTTGGTCTAGTTAATCTCGCGACGATAAATGTTTCGAGATCCTCAAGAGTGCCGTTCGAACTAAATCTGTTCTTAGCTGCATTGTACAACAAATATTGATCCAGATTCAACGATTTGTTATCGTAGTACACAGAGGCAGTCGAATCAGAAACGGTTGAAACGGAGCTGGCGGTTGCATGTGCGTCCTCCATGACGGTTACGGTTATAATATTGGCCGCAAGCAATGAAACAAGCACTGGGGATACAACCAAGCGGCGGTTTTCCATTTCAGCTTTCAGCTGTTTCAGGGCGCCCGCCACAGACAATCCCAGTGGTTGATTTCACAGAAAAAAATTCAATCGCAGATCGGCGAAAAGCTGAACGGTTTGCAAAAAATTTAGGTCACACCCACAGACTTTTTCACGACGCAGTACAGGAACATTTTTAAAGACACAAAGATAACATTCAAAACATCAAAAGTTGCCAAAAAATGGCTCGGAGGACCACACATGGGGTTTTGGCCTCAACAGCTGAACTTTGCGTTTTGGTGTGAAACAACAGGCTGAGGAGTTTCAAGAGAGATTTTGACTGCGGGCGTTTTGGGGAATTCCACAGGATCTGAGCAGCTCCGCTCCTTTTATCTCTTTCATGTTTATTTCACAACAAGGCGAATTCTTTTCGAGATGGGTGGTATTCAAAGCATAAGCTCTCTGCTCGACGGCCCAAATTTCAATCAAAAGGATAACAAATACGACAAGGCTTCTTTCAGTAGGAATTGCGCAGAATTCGTTCTCAATCCAAGCTCAAACTTTCGTTTCACACACGGCAAAACCACGGCCTCGGTTAGGTATTCATTCAGTACGACAACGGCGACTTTGCGCAAAAGCTCTGGCAGTACCCCACACCTCTTTCAAATCCATCGAATCAAAGGTTTTCAGACGAAAGTGGAGCCAACACGGGGGAAGACGGCGGCAATGTTCTTCATTTCATCAGAAACGACCAGGGCACGGACAAACAATATAAGTACTTTGTGCCGGATTTCGCGCAAGGGCTCACTCAGGCCGGCATGCCTCGCCTGAACCAGTCAATAGAAGCGTTTGTTTACTGCATTCTAGGCGACCAGGTAAACGTTAGAAGCAGCATTCTTGGAAACGGTGGGCGAGCCAAGGAGGTGCAAAGAGAATTCCTTATTCTTATGGAGGACGCAATCCACACACCCGACATTTCGAAGAGCGTCCAGCGCTATCAGCTTGCTGTGGACGAAGCAAAGGTTTGTTTGAAGCTGGCAGTGGCTTCGGGGTGCTGGCTGATGACATCGAATATGGTTTTGAATTCAGGAAGCGTGGTGGGCTACAACAACAAGCTCAAGCAGGCCTCGCCTGGGATGAAACTAGGCGTAAACAACAATGTAAATCAGGGCACAAAAAAAGCGGCCCTTCACCTGATGGCGGGCGGGACTTCAAAGGTAAATCCACCAAACAGCCATCCGTCAAACCCTATCCACAAAGCCGCATTGAAAGCCCAGAACCCAACAAAAACATCGCCACCACCACCAAGCTTACATGAAAATCTGGCAGAAACACCAAAAGTTTCGGAAGAACCAACCCCACCAGCGGATTCCGGAAAAGATACCCACAACTTAAACAAAATAGTCGTTGCGGTAGGAGCCCTTGTGCTTGCGGGGGTAGTAATCTTTTCAATGAGGCGCCGCAAAACTAGCGATTCTTCTTAACATAGTTCTCCACCAGAAAAGCAACCAAAGCCAAAATCAAGAGCCAGGTGTGCTCGGCAAGAAAACTGATAGCCTCGCCAGCGGTTTTGAAAAGGAAAGAAACAATCGAGCCGATCAGGCCGGGCAAAAGCGAAGCCGTTTTTTGGCCTATCTCTTTCAAGCCGTTTCCCAAACCTTTCCTAAGGGCTTTCAAAGAGTTGGTGATGGCGCCAACCACAGCACCAATCGTTACACCAGCAGCGAGAAAAATAGCCGTGATGGTTACGCCGTATTTTTTGAAAATCGCTTTCACCCGCTCACGAAGCGGAAGCTCCCCTTCTCTTTCCGCAATCTGTGTTTGCAAGCGCGCTAGCTCCTCTGTTCTTTCGGAAACCCTGTCTTCCGCGGCTTGTTTGTCAGAAGGGGGGGGGGGGGGGGCGTCAGGATCGTCGATTATTTCCTGATCCTGTTCGTTTTCTCGTTTAATCTCAGCTTCTTGTTCTCTCAGGTCATCAAGTGTTTTTGTATCATTGAGATCCCGTTCGAGAGCGTTTCTTTTACTTTCTTTTTCTTCAAGGATTGCCCTCATACGACCAACATTAGCCTTTTCTTGTGTTATTTGCTTGCCCTTCTGCTTCGCCTGTTTTTCCAAAGCGTTCACCTCTTTTTTCGCGTTTTCTAAATCTTCTCGATAGTTTTTGGCCCGCTGCTTCAGCTCGCGCAATTCAGATTCGTTTTCGACGTTCGACTCTCCATATTGATCAATCTTTGCTTGTGTTCGTTCGAATCTTATTCGCAGATCTTTTGCTTCTTGTGCTGCTTTTCTTTTTGTAAATTTAACCGCTCAGCTTTTTAAAGCTGTTTTTCTGCTTCTCTCAGATTCTGCCGGTTTTCTCTTATTTCTTCATTATCGTTAGCAATAAGAGATTCAGCATCGGGCCCAAGGCTTGTTTTGAACTTGTCTGTAAAGTTTTTGAGAAGATCTCCGCTGTTATCTTTTTTAAAAATTTCAGTTTCACCACCTCTCGAACCAAATGATACAACTGTTGTCTCCTTTTCGGGCTTTTTGCTTAAGCCAATGGGGCCCAATTTTCCAAAATCAACCCGGGGAAACCTCTTTTTTATTAAAGCCTTTGCTCTTGCAATCATAGAAGGTTTGTCATTTTGATGAGTTAATCCCTCTAGTAAAGGTATGCCGTCGCCGCCAAAAGAGGTCTCATCATAAGACGTTTCCGGAAGCCCACTCTTTTCATGCAAATGGGTCTGCATCGGAATTTCTTCGCCACCATATGGTGTAGATGCGGATACTGGTTGGAAGGGCCGGGTTCTGTCAACTTCTTCGTCATTGTCATCATCATCGTCATAGTTTGTTTCCCGCCCAAAGGGGTCTTCCATTTGCGCATCATAGCCACCCTCTGCCATTGTGTTATATATATATTTTTTTAATTTTCCAATTGAATTCTTAACACCAGATTATATCATGGCCGCGGTGGAGGACCTTCTTCCCACACACAAAGAGAAAACGCAAGGCGCTATGAAAGCCGATCGCAAGATTAACCGAATAACATTTGACAAGACTGAAGCAAGCCCCGGCGAGACTCTTTATGTTTCAGTTCCCAAACGTAATAAAAATGAGGTCCTCGTCCCTGGCTCGCTTTCCCTTTTGTTCGACATAGATTTAACCGGCGGCCACGCCAACAACCATCTCGTTCAAAACGTCACTCGGGCACTGGTTGACAAGCTGGTCGTGAAGTATGGGGGCACCATTCTTCAGGACACGGTCCGCTACGACATTTACAAAATCTGGGAGGACCTTTTTCTTTCCCAGGAGGAGCGGTACAACATGCTTCTCGAGGGTATTCAGAGCGATAACCTCAACAAAATTCGTTCAAACGCCGGTGACAAGCCCACCTCAGGCGTCGCTGCTGAAATCAAGTTGGAAACAATTTACAAGAACAAATACCGCATCAGGCTCGACCACCAGATCCTGTCTGACCACGGAATCTTTTACCCCCAAGCTCTTAACAACAACATTTGGTTCGAACTTACCCTCGCAAATGCTGATAATGTAGTGAAAGGCTCTGACACCACAAAACTCAAATACAAGCTGACAAACATCCAGATTGAGTACGAAATGATTCGAAGCGAAACTTTGGCTACCGAGGCGGAGAGTATTTATACCAGCGGGCAAGAGTTCCTGTTTGACCATGTGCATCGGGAAGGGGTTGTTTCATTTGCAAAGGGATCAGAAACTAATTTAACCATCCGTGTCAACCCACAAAGGTCTTTGAAAGGAATTCTACTCCTTTTCATCGAATCTTACACAGCGGGTGCCAGGGACTCTGAAAAGTTTTTCAATCCCGACATAAAAAAGGTAAGCGTCACGGTTAACGGCACGCCCAACCGACTGTATAACAACGGCCTCGATTGCAAGGAGGTAAGCCGTTTTTTCATGAAAAAGACGAACAAAACGCAACACATGAATTTAACAAAGTTTTACACAGACAACCGCTTCGGGATTCTGATTGACATGCGTTCAATGGCAGCCCAGGAAATGCACGGGAGCGGTATTAGAGTTGTCAACACAAAGGATGGGGTACAGCTTGAGATCGAGCGGACCGCCAGCGGATCTGGAAACGTCAACTGCCATATTTTCACTATCAGCGACTCGCAGTTCAACGTATTGGGCAAGCAATTCGAATCTGTGCAACACTAATATATGAACCCCGATAACATTCCCTTCAACGCTCTCATCGTGGGGCCGACAAACTCAGGCAAAACAAGGTTCATGGTTGACCAGTTCAAGGGCCCTTTCCGCAGCAAGTTCGACTTCATTGTTCTTATCTACCCGACATTCGCTCACAACAAGACGCTCTTCCGATTTGGGGTAAACGACCTGCGGGTGTATGTCGTGATTTGCGAGCAGCACGAGGTGGAAGCTTGGTTGAAGATCGTGACTTTTGTTTTTGAGGGGACCAACACACTCTTAATACTTGACGATTGCGCCGCCTCGAAAGAGGTAAAAAAGCGCACAGGCCAGCTGGTGCATCTCGCCTTTTCAACGAGGCACATCGGCATCAGCGTGTGGGTGCTGACCCAAAAGTACACCAGCATAACCGCGTCTTTCCGGGAAAACATCGCGGCAGTCGTTCTTTTTTACAACCCCTCAGCCAAGACCATGAAATCCATATTTGAGGACTATACAGGAGACCTGCCCCCAGAGGAGTACAAAAGCATGATTTCAAAGCTGAAAGAGCGAAAGTTTTCTTTCCTTGTGTTTTCGCTGCGGCATCCCTTCGGAGTGCGGCTGTTTTCGAATTAAAAAAAGAAGTTAAATGTAGCGATGGCTGAAGAGCATCAGACAATGGAAGAAGTTATAAATATGCTGGAAGCAGAACCAACGAGCGCGCCCGCCGGTGGTGCCCCGACTTTGGCCTCTCCCGGTCCTGATATCCCCGCTCTACGCGAGCAGCTGGCCGTGTTGGTGACGACTGGGAAGTCCAAGGATGCCATTGGCGTACAGATGACTCAAGATCAGGTGAAGCGCCTCACCGACAAAGATGTTGAAAAGTATTATAAAAGGTATGAATCTTACGTCGGCTCGAAAACAACTGAAATCTTGATCGACAGCTTCATTTTTCTCGTTACCAAGGCAGCCGGGTCGGTCGTCAAAATAAAAGACATTGAGGCTTACCGAAAAGATATAAAAGAAGACTACATAATAACAAAAGAGCTCTCCTGCTTGGCAGGCAGCGATGCTTTGAAGTTTGGCAAGTTGCTTGCTCTCGCCAACTCTGCGCTGATCACCGCAAAACACATTGATTTTACCTGCACAGAAGACGTGCAGCAAAAGCAGGTGACGATTGCCGAACAAATTCCTGAACAATCCACAGCAACTGCTGAATAATTGCAAAGCAATTGATCATTATTTGTATGCAAATTGAACTTTTTTATTTTAGTCTTTATACAATGGTGGATGCACAACCTCAAGCGCCCGCTGCCGAAACACAAGCACAAAGGCCGTCCAATGGACAACTTACTTCTCCTGCTCCAACCACACAGCCCCAAAAAGACAAAAACCCA
The DNA here is from genome assembly GCA_016490735.1 of Pachyseris speciosa. Taxonomy (NCBI): domain Eukaryota; kingdom Metazoa; phylum Cnidaria; class Anthozoa; order Scleractinia; family Pachyseridae; genus Pachyseris; species Pachyseris speciosa. Next base: position 413,498 of record JAEMWC010000168.1, on the reverse strand, counting down.
AAACGTGTTGCTGCGGGCAAGTTGGTAGCTGAAAGAACCAAACAGGCTCGAGAAGCGCAGAAAAAAACTCTGGCAAAAGCCATTGCCATAATTACAGAAAATGATGCCAAAAAGTCCGCCGAAAAAACTGCAGCTGCTGCTCCCGCCGCCCATGTGCAGGAGGCTGCACCCAAAGAGACGGGCGGCATTTGTTTCGGCACCGTTCTGGCTGTGGGTTCTCTTTTTGTTGGGGCGGCCGGCGTTTATTATCAGCGTGAGGCGATACAAGAAAGGCTTCAGTTTTTGGCTCCACGAAAAAAGGAAAGCGCCCCGAGCCCGCCTCCTGTTGCCAGCGAGCCCGCCCCCGTGCCGCAGAAGAAAAGTAAGTATGTATATCTGCAATGAGAGACTCGGCAGGCAGCTTTGCAAGTGGTTTAAGCAATGACGTGACCCTTCTTTTTCTCCGATCGTTTTTTATCGAAATAAACAAAGCTATATTAAGGAAAGCTCTCGATATTATATTTTCCCCTAACTTCCATACGTGTGAGGAGGGGGAGGATAATGAGAATTATGAAGAGGCTGATGAACAGGATAAGACTTATTCTGAAGTTGTTCTGCTGGAATTAAATGAAAAAGTTAAGGAAGTGAATGAAAAAATGAAAACAGAGTATGAAAAAATAAGACAGTAAATGAAAAACATATGAGATTGGCTGAAAAATTAATGAAGAGGTTGAAAAAATGAATGCAAAGGTTGAAAAATTAAAGCAATGTAGAAATGAATTGAAAAAATTAGAGGAAAAACATTCAAAAGGTGATAAGATTTGCCCTGAAGAGTAGGATGATAAATAATTTCCATTTAAACTTTTGCCCTTTTTTATATTGGCATGTCTGACAACAAGCTTGTTAAAACGGTCATGGATGAGTTCTTACCGCTGTTATTACTGGCATTGGTTGGGTCGGGAAAAAGGTTTTGAAAGAAAATTTCATATCTGACCCCAGCAGCAGTTTTATGAACTATCTGGAGTTTACTGCTGTTACGGCGGGCGCCATCGCGCTCAAAAGGTATCTCGAGGACCAAAAAATAATCCCTTCCAACGTTTAATTTAAAAAATAGGCCTTGATATATACATCATGGTAACCGTCGCAATCGTTGTTGGAGGTGCGATCCTCAATGCCGCAACTTTTATTGGTAGCAATTATCTTGCGAAGGCGCTTGGCGGTGGCGACGACGCCGTGCTTGACGAAAAGAAGCGCCACGACAAGGCTCTCGAGGATTATCAGGCGGCTTACGCGAAATACAGCCGCGAGCGCACCCAGCTCCTTGACTGGATCCAGACCAACTCGCAAATCAAAGCACAAGCCAAACAGAACTTCACCAACACCGACTACGCTTTTAAACTTTATAACCAGGCGCATCCCAACCGACTCATGGCTCCGCTGAAAGAACCCAAGTTTTCCGATTTCTACCAGCCAAGCGAGCAGCAAAAAAAGGGCGAGCTGGTTTTTTTGGGTGCCGGGTCGCTAGCTTTGGGCTATGCTGCTTTTCGTTTCCTTTGACCTGCTAGTTGAAGAAAAATTTTTGTATGTATATGGACGACAACAAGAGTGTTGAGACCCCGCATTTTTCTCAAGTGGAGGAACTTTCGTCTGAAGACGAAAGAGAAATATTGGGCAATTTTTACAACCCTAGTAAAAATGGTCCCTATAAACTTTTAAAAGATACACACAGTTTGTTTTTTGGCCATGTGTACAGAGATTGGAGTGTATATGATGAAAATCTTAATTCAAAAAAGCTTTCCAAACTAATTGGTGAATTGGAAGTAACTTCAAAAAAAATTATAATGCAAGCCCGCGAGGATTGTACATCTGATGGAACTTTTGCGGGCGCTTTTTACCGTGTTGTATTTTGTTGCAAAAAAACCCCTCAAGCCGTAATCATTATAATATGCAGCGTATTTTTGATATTAACATTAACCTTTTAAAAGCCGCAAAATCAAATCTTTATAATGAACTTAGACTGAGTTGGGGAAAAAAAGAAGCAAGTATATGGAAGCCAAACTCGCGAAAGTCTATTACAGCCCCAATGGCTATTGGAAAGGCCTTGCCGCGATTAAAAAACTGGCTGAAGCTGCAAAGGTATCTGAGGACGTTGCCAAAAAGGGGCCCATCAGGCAGGCGCTTTGGCAGATTTATCTTCCGGCGCCCCGACGCATTCCTCGGCCGAGGTTCGATGTTTTCACGCCCAACAAGGTGCACCAAGCTGACGTTCTTTTTTTGCCACATGACAAGCTCCCCCGCGGGTGTAAGGTGTACAAGTACGCACTGACACTCGTTGACGTTGCCAGCCGATACAAAGAGGCCGAACCCTTGACCTCGAAAAACTCTGACGAGGTCGCCGCGGCGTTTCGCAAAATTTACAAACGCTCGCCTTTGAAATGGCCGGAAATGCTGCAGGTGGATCCTGGGCGCGAATTTATGGGTGAGATAACTAAAGAAATGGGAAACCACAAAACATATATTCGGCGCGGGCAGCCCGAAATTCACCGCGACCAGGCCATTGTGGAGCGTTTCAACTGCACGCTGGCGGAGCGCTTGTTTGGTTACCAGTATGTTGTGGAAATGCGTTTGCAGGAGGGCCAGCGGTCTGTCGCGTGGGTGAAACGGCTTCCAGAGGTCATTAAATCCTTGAACAACGAGGAAACAAGCCTGACTGGGAAGAAACCGGCTCTTGCGATCAAAGAAAAGGCGGTTGCTTCCAAACCTTCAACCACATATCAAAGGCCTGTGGGGAAGCGTGAAAAACAGCTCCCCCAGCTTGTCAATGTCCGCTATCTTTTCCAACCGGGCGAGCTGGAGGGCGGCTAAAAAAGAGCCACAGATCCTGTCTGGTCTTTGAAATTCTTCAAGATTGAAAGAACTGTCGTGAAACCTGACACGCCTGTTTTGTATTATTTGCACGACGGACCAAAGCGAAGCTTCGTGCGCGAAGAGCTGCTGGTTGTTCCGCCAAACACAGAGCTACCCCCCGAAAAGCTCATCTAACCACTCATTGATGCTTTCCAGTTCAGCTTCTGTCGGCATGGGTGAGGTATTGTACCCAAAGATACCGTCGAACCACTCCTCAATGCCTTCCATTTCTGCAACGGTTGGCAGAGGATTGTACCCAAAGGCATTCGTGTTGACCCCATCCTCCTCTATCCAACGTTTCGTATCAAACGCAGACAGAGAAGTCTTATTCACGTCCATTCCGAAGATGTTGTGCTTTTCGCTCCGAAGAATGTTCATTCCGTGTGTGAGCTGCTTCTTGCCGAATAGGGTTTCTTTGTACTGTGCGTGCAGGATTTCTTTTTTGACCACGTTCTTTTTCACTCCTTTGGCTTTTTTCATGTTTTTTTCGTTGGCCATCATAACTGAATACATCTTTGGCCGCAAACCGACATACTCTGCGATTGGGGCGCCCGCGCACTCATCTTTCATTTTCCCCAAAACCTTTTTGTTTGTTTCTGAATACAGCGGGTTGGGTTTTGGGTAGTCGCTTGTGTCGAAGAGATTTTGGCCGAGGCAGCCTCAGGGCCCCATTTCTTTGTAAATGTCCTCTGTTTGAATTAAAAGCATAAAACTGTCGGTGTCTGTGTACAAAAGTTCACATCTTTTTCCATACTGCTTTTTCAAGACATTGTAGTAAAAGTCATCCATAAGAATTTTACTGTTTTCCAAGATTGTCGCTCCGGTGTAAACAAGTTTGTCCAAACAGAGCTTGCTTTTGCGCATGCTTATACCTGCAAGATCGTTTGCGAAGAACTCGTGCCGCGCGTACAAGGGGTTTGCAATCAGCTTTCTAAGCCTGGTTGTTTCATGGGGGCGCACCAGTTTCACATCTGTGCGGCTTCGCAAGTTTTCCATCGTTTTCCCGAAAACAGAGTTGTTCATAAGTTTGTAGAAGTCCTTTTCGAATGTGTTTTTGGCCTTCTTTCTGAACTTCGTGTTCATCGTGATTATGGCTCCATCCAATTCTTTTGTTCGAAAATTGGTTTGTGTAACATGAACCTCGTCCCAAACGGCGGCTTGGGCGGGCGACTCGGGGTTTTCCCCCGCCGGCTCGTCATATCCGTAAAACTCGGCAAGCACGTCATCACCAACACGTGCTGCTGCCATCTTAGGGTATATAATGTGTGCACTTTTCTTCAATAGGGGTGATAGGTGGCACTGTTGCTATGCTTAAAGACACACACGTGTTAAATGGTGGTTCTGGCTACACATCAAGCAATAAACATTTATTTCCTCATTTTAAGTTAAGAACATAACGGTTTAAGACTTAAAATGAGGAAATAAATGTTTATTGTGAAGATGTGTGCCAGAACCACCATTTAACACGTGTGTCAACCTCTTCCCGATGCACATGGTCATACAGGAAATCTTTCCCTGTAGTATAAACACTTTCAGCATCGTTAGCCAAAGATTTCCCTCGCATCATTTCGTATTCTATCTGGATGTTTGTCAGCTTGTATTTGAGTTTTGTGGTGTCTGAGCCTTTAACGACGTTTTCAGCATTTGCGAGGGTAAGTTCGAACACAAGGTTGTTGTAAAGCGCTTGGGGGTAAAAGATTCCGTGGTCGGAAAGGATCTCGTGGTCGAGCCGGATGCGATATTTGTTTTTGTAAATGCTCTCCAGCTTGTTTTCGGCGGCGACGCCTGAGGTGGGATTGTCGCCGGCGTTTGAGCGAATCTTGTTGAGGTTGTCGCTCTGGATGCCATCGAGAATCATGTTGTCCCGCTCCTCCTGGGAAAGGAAAAGGTCCTTCCATATTTTGAAAATGTCGTAGCCGACCGTGTCCTGCAGAATGGTGCCCCCATACTTCACTACCAGCTTATCAACCAGCGCCCGCGTTACGTTTTGCGCGAGATGGTTGTTGGCGTGGCCGCCGGTTAAATCAATTTCAAAGAGCAAGTAAAGACACTGGACGAAAAATTGGATTTACACACATTAGCTCAGTGGCAAATATGATCCAAACACGTGGAAACGCGGTGCAAATCAATGGCAAAGATGGTAAATACCGTTTTTGCTACAAATTTACATGGGGGTGTAAATTCGTGAGTAAATGCGGTATTTACCATCTTTGCATTAGATTTACTCCTCGTTTGAACGCATTTGCATCATATTTGCTACTGAGCAAATGTGTGTAAATCCAATTTTTCGTGCAGTGAGAGTGCCGGGGACAAGGACCTCGTTTTGATTAAGTTTGGGAACTGAAACATAAAGAGTCTCGCCGGGGCTGGCTTCACTCTTATCAAATGTTTTTCTATTAACCCTGCGCTCAGCGCTCATCGTGACTACCGTTTTTTCTTGGTGTGACGGAAGAAGATCATTATCCACCTCGGCCATGATATAACCAGGAGTTGAAAGTACAATTTGAAAATAAAGAATAAATATATCTCACAATGGCAGAGGGTGGTGTACCCGACAACGATTCTCTTGATCCGTTGTTGGATGAGAAAGACGATGACGATGAAGAGATTGACAGAAAACGGCCCTTCCAACCAGGATACGCATCTACACCATTTCATAGTGTGAAGAAATTCCAATGCGGACTCATTCACAAGAAACGAGTGGGATGCCAGACACATCTTATGCTGAGACTTCTTTTGGCGGCGATGGCATACCTTTACTCGAGGGTTTTACTCATCAAGATGACAAACCGGCTATAATTCAAAGAGCAAGAGATTTTATCAGGAAAAAGTTTCCCCAGGTGGATTTTGCAAAATTGGGCCCCATTGGTTTCAGCAAAAAACCCGGGAATGAAACAACAATTGTTTCATTTGGTTCGAAAGGCGGTGAAACTGAAATTTTTAAAAAATATGGCGGCATTCTCAAAAAATTTACAGACAAGTTCAAAACAAGCCTTGGGCCCGAAGCTGAATCTCTGATTGCTAACGATAATGAAGAAATAAGAGAAACCCGGCAGAGTCTGAGAGAAGCAGAAAAACAACTTAAAGAAGCTGAGCGGTTGAATGCACAAAAAGAAAAAGCGGTACAAGAAGTAAAAGATCTGCGAATAAGAATCGAACGAACTCAAGCAAAGATTGATCAGCTCGGTGGTTCAAACGTTGAAAATGAATCGAAATTGCGCGAGCTGCAGCGGCTTAAGAAAAACTACCAAGAAGATTTTGAAAATAAGAAAAAAGAGCTGGCTGCTTTGGATAGACAGAAAAAACAGAAGGAGCGGCAAATAGCACAAGAAAAGGTCAGGATCTGCCAAATCAGGGCAAGCCTTCAAGATAACGAAATTAAAAGAGACGCTCTCGAACGGGATCTCAATCATACAAAAGCACTTGATGACCTGAAAGAACAAGAAGCTGAGATGCAGCGACAAAACGAACAGGATCAGGAAATAATCGATGATCCTGACGCCCCCCCTTCTGACAAACAAGCCGCGGAAGACAGGGTTGCCGAAAGAGACGAGGAGCTCGCGCGCTTGCAAACACAGATTGCGGAAAGAGAAGGGGAGCTTCCGTTTCGTGAGCGGGTGAAAGCGATTTTCAAAAAATACGGCGTTACCATCACAGCAATTATTCTTGCGGCTGGTGTCACAATTGGTGCTGTGATTGGCGCCATCACCAACTCTTTGAAAGCATTAGGGAAAGGACTGGGAAATGGGCTGAAAGAAATCGGCCAAGAAACAGCTTCGCTTTTGCCCGGCCTGATCGGCTCGATTGTTTCTTTCCTTTTCAAAACAGCCGGCGAGGCAATCGGTTTTCTGGCCGAGCACACCTGGCTGATTATTCTTGCTGTGGTTTCTTTTCTGGCGGAGAGGTATGTTAAGAAGAATCGCTAGTATTGCGGGACCCAATTGAAAAGAACACCACCCCGGCAAGTACAAGGGCACCTAACACGACAACAATTATGTTCACGTTGTGGGCGTCGTTTCCTGAATCTGCTGGCAGGGTTGGTTCTTCCACCGAAGATTTGGGTGTTTCATGTAAGCTTGGTGGTGGCGGCAATATTTTTGTTGGGTTTTGGGCTTTCATTGCGGCCTTGTGAACTGGGTTTGAAGGATGGCTGTTCGGAGGGTTTACCTTTGAAGGCCCGCCGGCCATCAAGTGAAGGGCAGCTTTTTTGTGCCCTGATTTACATCGTTATTTACCCCAAGTTTCATTCCCGGCCTGGCTTGCTTGAGTTTGTTGTTGTAACCAACCACGCTTCCTGAGTTCAGAACCATATTCGATGGCATCGGCCAGCACCCCGGCGCCACTGCCAAATTCAAACGAACCTTTGCTTCGTCCACAGCAAGCTGATATCGCTGAACACTCTTCGAAATGTCAGGTGTATGGATGGCGTCCTCCATAAGAATAAAGAATTCTCTTTGTGCCTCCTTTGCCCGCCCGCCGTTTCCAAGAATGCTACTTCTGACGTTTACCTGGGCGCCGAGAATACAGTAAACAAACGCTTCTATTGACTGGTTCAGGCGATCCATGCCGGCCTGAGTGAGCCCGTGCGCGGCATCAGGCACAAAATACTCAAACTGTTTGTCTGCGCCCTGGTAATTTCTGATGAAACGAAGATCGTTGCCATCGTCTTCACCCGTATTGGCACCACTTTCGTCTGAAAACCTTTGGTTAGATGGGTTTGAAAGAGGTGTGGGATACTGCCAGAGCTCTTGCGCAAAATCGCCGTTATCATACTGAATGAATACATATCCGAGGCCGTGGTTTTGTCCGTGTGTGAAACGAAAGTCTGAGCTTGGGTCAACACCGAATTCTGCGCAAATCCTTCTGAAAGAAGCCTTGTCATATTTTTTATCCTTTTGGTTGAAATTGGGGCCGTCGGGCAGAGAGCTTATGCTTTGAATACCACCCATCTCAAAAAGAATTCGCCTTGTTGTGAAATAAACATGAAGGAGATAAAATGAGCGGAGCTGTTCAGATCCTGTGGCATTCCCCAAAACGTCCCCAGTCAAAATCTCTCTTGAAACCCCACAGCACGTTGTTGCACACCAAAACGCAAAGTTCAGCTGTTGGGGCCAAAACCCCATGTGTGGGCCACCGAGCCATTTTCTGGCTACTTTTGATGTTTTGAATGTTATCTTTGTGTCTTTAAAAATATTCCTGTACTGTATTGTGAAAAAGTCTGTGGGTGTGACATAAATTTTTTGCAAACCGTTCAGCTTTTCGCCAATCTGCGATTGAATTTTTCTGTGAAATCGACCACTGGGATTGTCTGCGGCGGGCGCCCCGAAACGGAGCAAAGCTGTGGTGGAAAACCGCCGCTTTGTTGCATTCCCAATGCCTGTTTCATTGCCTGAGGCCAATACTTGCTGTCTGAACCAAAAATGCTTTTCAGATAGCCGGGCCCTGCTTTGTACATAACCTCCGATGTTGCCTTGTGGTCGGGTGAAAAATCAACGCTGGCCTCAAATTTGCTCTTGTCGGCGTGTGGGTATTTTGCCAGAAAAGACCCCCATGCCTTAACTTGCGCACTTTTCGCAATTTGGCGGGCCTCTGACGTTTGCATCCACTGAAAAAGATTAGCCATCTTATGAAAGGGTGATATTTTCAATTGCATTTTTATCTTTTCTGGAAATACAATGGTTGTGATCACAATTTCCACAACTGACAACCCCTGCACCGTCTATTTTGACGAGCGGGTTCCGAAAGCTGATTATGTCCAGCTTATTTCCGGCTCGCTTTGCAATCCTTGGCTTGATTTGGAAAAAATCTGGGACAATTTGGTTTTTAAATGTCCATAATCAAGTACGGTCTGCAAAGGGGTTTCCCCCTGGGCGTTACAAACCCAAAGGTCTGGCAAAAACTCTTAAATCTATTTTTAAACAACTCAACACCAGTGTAACCGCCGAGGCGAATAGCCCCACTGGCGCTGTGGTGATTAACAGCCCTGAAAGCGAAAAACTTCAGTTTTCCCAAAATTTAATGGATTTTCTTGGCGTCTCTTGGCGGCATGAGACGGATGCATTTATTTCAAAGCTTAAAGTCCCCAGTGTATACTTTGTGTACTGCGACTTGGTCGACAAAGACCAAAATTTGTCGAATGGGTCAAAAACAAACCTTCTTGCCAAGTTTGACATTGCTGGGGAGGCTTTCGAGACAATAAACTATCGTGTGCCCGAACAGCAATTCTTATGCGCAGCTTCGACGAGTGAACATGTAAACAGTGTGACGCTTTTAGTCAAAAAAATGGAAAACTGTTTGATTTCGATGGACAAACGCTTTACTTTGAGTTGATGTCAATTTAAAGAAAAAAATTTGGCTAATAATATCATGCCGAATGAGGATGTGATGCCTGCTCCTGAGGCGTCTGCTCCACCAGAAAGTGTGGCAGAACAGCAGTATACATCCCTATATCCCAGTCTTCCCAATGCTGAAACTTTCCGGCTGACTGAGCTCAGCAAAATTGAAAAACAGATTTCTAATGAGGCGGAGCACTACAGAGTTGTGCTAAAAAAATACAAAAAAGTCCAAAAGGCCTGCAGCTCTGTTGTTGCTGGTCTTGGAGTTGCAACAACAGCTCTGTCTTCTGGAGCTGTAGCCTCTGCACTGACGGGCGTTGGAATTGTGGTCAGTGTTCCTCTCGGTGTTGTGGGGGGTGTTTGCGGTGCGGTTTCCACCGTTTTGACCGGTGTAAATAAAAAGCTTGAAGCGAAAGTTAACAAACACAGCAGACTGAGTGCTCTGGCTGTTGCAAAACATGACACAATAAATGCTTTTCTTTCCAAGGCACTCGATGATAATCGGGTTACCGATATAGAGTTCAAACATGCTACACATGAAATGAAAAGCTATAACCAAATGAAAGAGGCTTTGCGTACAAAATTCGCAAAAAAACAGCCAGCTCCGGCGCCACCAGTTCTTAAAAAAATAAAGGAAGAGGTTTACGAAGACTTCAGAAAAAAAAAAACTCGCAGCGAGCGAAGGAAAAAATGTGGAAATTTTATGTAAGTTTCACGAAAAATTGAACAAACGGGAGAGGCTACTTGCCAATTTTGAAGAAAAGAAATATAAACAAAATGGCCACGCCGCACTCAAAAGGGAACAAGCGAGGAACAAAAAAAGCAAAGAAAAAGAGAAAGCCGGGTCTAATGCCAGTTGAACAAGATTCATGCCATGTAACCAAGCAGATTGATTATGCGCATTCGACAAAAAAAGCTGACCGACGCGCGCCGCCGAAGAAATTGAAGAAATATGGCAAGTAGTCTTGCTTCTAGGCGGGAATGCGTTACTACTGTCACGCGTGACGTTGCGTGACGTGACACGAAAAAAGACCCTTGTTGGGGGGTGCTCGGTGGCTGTTCTTGCCTAGCCCCGGCTAGGTCTTTTACCCGCCGCTGGCAAGGCGGCTGCCCTTTCCCATTTTACCTCTGGGAGCGAGGTTGAGAACTCATCCCCTGTTACCAGTAGGGCCGGAGCGGGCTCACCCAAGGGGTATTGTCCACTGGAAGACTTATCTGCACAAGTCGTACAGGGTTCAGAAGTGGCCAACTTCTTCCCCCTAAACTTTAATATTATTCCAACTTCCTATATATTTTGAAAACGCTTTGATTTTTTACGCTTGTTGTAACTCTTTTGTGGTTCTTTTTTCTCGGGTTTATGCGCATGCGCATATGTATGGCCATTTAAAGATATGATTTGCTGTTTTCTCTCGGACGTTTTTACGCCTGTTTGGCAAAAAGAGGTAAGACAAATTACCTTTGAATTTGTTGAAGCGATGAAAGAAGCAAAAAAACAAAACGAGATTATGACTAATTCAAAAGGGGAATTTCCCAACAAACTTCCTGTCTCATATGATATTTATTGGTGAAATATGTTATTGGTGAGATATGTTATTAACGACGAGCATGCGAAGAGTTAAGAACATATCGGTTTAAGACTTAAAATTTGGAAATAAGTGAATAACGTATGCTTGTGCACCAGAACCCTCATTTTACATGTGTGTGCTAGTCTGTCCCTTATTTTTTCAGTTTTAATGTTTTTCAACTTGCTGAATTTTATATATGCGCTTATATCTGTTGAATTGGAATCAGAGTTGTTTAGATTAAACACTGAATACTGATAACTATGACAGCAACCAAAGTAGTAACTTATATCTTAGGTTATTAAAATGTGTAAAGGTAATTCGGGTTTACTGTTTGGTACAAAACAAAATTAATAACAAAATCTCAGTGGAGGGTATTCGTTTTAAAATTTGAGTGGTATAAACATCCGCATGTTTGTTAATGTGCAGCCTTAAAACTATCTCATTTTTATTATTGTGTAGCGTTAAAACTGTCCCTTATTTTTTCAGTTTTAATGTGTAGCGTCAAAAATTCGGCCATTTTGTACGGTATTTTAGAATAGTCTCCAAGTCCTGAATATATCGTTGTATTTTTCTCACGATACAGTATGTTGCCCTATTTGCCGGACACCCCTATTTTCGGACACTTTGACTTTACGATTCTGTACTTCGTTGTAAAAACAAAACAAATCCGAACGATATGTTTCCAAGACTTATCGACTAGTCTCCTTTCGTTTGGTTTTTGTTTTCGTGGCCGAGCTAGGCTCTGTTTAGATGGGAAGATTTAAGTTTTGGACGAGGTAAGTAAAATTTGTTTGTTATTGATTGTAATTTTTATCGTGCGTCGAATTATATCTTTTCAATTAAGCGGTCTGTTCTCACAAAATGTGCGGTAGGTTGTATTTTTATTTCGACATAAGTGAAACTAAATGGACTAGGTTTTTCAGCATATAAAAATTTTGTTTGCAGTTTACGTATCTCCGATCAAAAGTACTAAAGAGTTTATTTGTATTTTTGGTGAGGTGTGCCTAATTCCAGACTCCTAACGATAGTCGGCAAACTATAGGTATTTTTAAAATGAAATTCATGGAATAGTCGTTGAAAAGCTAGTGTTTTTGTGATTATTTATCATTTTGTATGTAAAAGCAAAATCGGTGGTTAAAATGCTGAAAAACGATTTGTATGACTCCAGCACTGTACAGCGAGTTTATTAATATTCACTCATGAGAATCTTGCGAGCACCGGCATTTGCGGTCTGAAGACCTCTTCGCTAACATATACATTAAAATTCGGACAGAGTGAAATTTTTTAAAGGAATGCTTCTTTATTTGACTTTTACATGATATATTTTGCCATAATCGAGATGAATGTTTCAGAGAAAAAGGGAGCATTTATCTCGTAACGACGGTCCAGAAATAGGGCAGCCTGTCCGGAATTAGGGCACTGAATTTAACGAGGTCTTTCCGTAATTACAAAGAAACAAAAGAGCTTCGAGCAATGAAACTTCACGCCCTAATTGCGAGCAGTGGAAGCTACACTGTGGCTAAATTTTAGCTCGTTAGTGCTATTTTGAGGTAAAATATTAAAGTTTTGCAAAAACCGTTCGGAAATAAGGCAACTGACTCTATATCTATTTTATGAATTAACACTCTTCAAATCATCAGCTTTCTTATCCTCGTACAACTCGCCTGTTTTGTTGCCAATGGTTGTTGTCCCAGTGTGTTTCATATATTATCTTTAATATATAAGCTTTGCCGGCATCCTGTTTTTAGTGGTTCATCCAGCTGGAGGTTAAACCGGATAAAATGGCTTGTTTTCCTCTTATGGGGCTTAGGCAACACGTTCTCTCCTAGCTTGACTTTGGTCATTTTAATGTTTTTTTTTTTTTTTTGCATAGGTCGTCAAACAAAGGAAGCAAATTGAAAAATTCACGTGCAGAGCGATTGCATTTTGGTCAACAAAACTTTCTGTTTTGTGCCGTTCTCGTAAGGAGTGTTAAAAGTGGTAAATAAATTTTAAGAAGTGTTAAAAGTGGCAATTATAAGGAATGTTAAAAGTGGTAATTTTAAGAATTCTTAAAAGTGGCAATTATAAGGAGTGTTAAAAGTGGTAATTTTAAGAATTCTTAAAAGTGGCAATTATAAGGAGTGTTAAAAGTGGTAATTTTAAGAATACCAAAATGCAGGTGCAGAGCGTTTTCTTGCCTTTTGAAAACCCTCAGTCTTGTGGCTTTTCGCGGCCGTAGTCGTTGTCTCAACTTCCAAATCATACCAAATCGACCAAAAACCAAAGGTTTTCCTTGTGTCGGCAGCTGTTATAGAGCCAATAGAAATCTTAAGCTTCTAGAACGATTTAGAAAAATTTATTTGAAAAAAAGTATCGCCAAGACTTTCAACATAAACAGAGCCTGTATTCCATTAACCTATGATATAGGGCCCACCCGTATCTGACCTATGATAGCAAAACAAAACTAAAATGTATTCGATGAAAGAGATACGTCAACCCTGCGATTTTACCTTTCTTTTGCCGTTGTTGTTGGCGATAAGGAATGAAAAACGAAGTTCTAATTTAAAATCTGTGAAAAGGAAGATTAAATGTCTATTTCTGTTTCATCGTGTGAGAATAATCCGTTTTCGATAAATTTGGCTTTTAAAAATTAGTAAGTGGGAATAGTACAAGACATTGACTATACAAAGTTGATTGTCTTTTGACGCAAAAGACTTAAATTAAAGGCGGCTTTGGTAAGTGCGAAGATTAGTTGATAAAATTATAAATTGTCACAGTTAAGATCCTAAATTAATGTTTAGTAATTCCTGTTTTGCTATATTTACTTCGAAAAAAGAAGTAAAATCAAATTTTAAAACTAATCTAAAGTGATATGAAAAAACAAAAACAAAAGGGCGATAAAAGTCTTTCTTTCCTTTGTTATCTGATTAAGCAAAAGTAAAAAAGGAACGACTCTGATAAAGGCCTTTATATTATCTTTAGTATTGAATATCTGGTTTGCGTAATGTTTACTTTGCTTTTATACCACTTTCATGATCAGCCACTGGAAACAAGTTTAGTGTCGCCAACAATCTACCATTGTTATTTCAGTTATCGATGAAGCTGAATTTTGAAAAATGAGGAATAATATCTAATATTCAAGTGCATCTCTTGCCAGAAGCCATTATGGTTTCCTATGTCATTATTTCTTAGAGATCTAAGATGGAAGGAGGCGTCGGTCATTTTGTGCTGTTACTCACGTTCTTGTTCATCCATGACGTGCACTCGAAGAAGAGAACATTTACTTGTGGTAAGTGAGTTGACTCCCAGCTATGATGTATTTTTGTCCCAACTTATACAAATAGGAAGCAGTTATTTATTTCGTGATCTGTCCATGAGAGGGCTAGCGTAGTCTTCCTCAAACACGATTGTTAAATGAGTGTCATGTCCTTGAAGCTGACCAAACAAGGGAATGGTACTTTTTTATATCAAGGAAGAATGCAGTAGATATTCAATGTGTAAGATCCGATTCAATTTGCTTCTTAAATTGAAGAAGGTACAGTGTAAGAAGTTGTCTGTTTTTCACCTATTATCCAATCTAATTCCTTCTGTTTGGTTATTTTTGTAATTGTTTTTCTTTTCATGTATCTCCCATTTGTCATTTGGAATTGTCCATGTAAAGATGAGTCTCAAATTTCCCATGAGCCACAAACCTTAATTTTGTTGGCACTTCCTTTCCACTTTAAGAAACTGTCACCACCACCTCCACCACCACAACCACCACCACCATCACCACCACCACCACCACTACCACCATCATCATCATCATCATCATCATCATCATCATCATCATGTAATGTATGAAATATCCATTTAATCTTCCGAACAAAGAACCGAACTATTTTTTATCTCCCAGGTATTATCGATGCGCATCTTGAAGAACAGGATACGGTAAAGTTTGCTCTCAATATGACATCTGCCTTCAGAAACTTTTCTCTATCACTAGAAACTTTCAACGTGTCAGAAAAGATGAATTTGTATAACGAAGGTACGATATTAACCTAACTGGCTTTAATTTAACATTATGAAAAGATTTCGATGGCACTGTTTGCACTGTATGTGGGTACATGCAAACATTTTCAACTACATGTACAATTTCAATTAATTATCATTAATTTCAGCTTCAACTCTCTTACAACAAAACGTCATCGCCCTTTTCGAAGGAGGCCAAAAACAGACATATACATGCGCAATCTCCACAGTAACTGGCGTTCCCCTTATCCGTCTCCATGGAAACAAAACACCATTTGATCAATGTGAGAAAGTGGTACAGATATCAGCGAACTACAAGAACTACGCTCATACTACCCTTGGCATAATCAACACGTTCAGATGGGAAAAGATTACAGCAGTATTCGACGGTAATTTTTATATCCTGTGATTCAAATAAAGGAATAATTGCCGTCAGGTTAGCCCAGTCAATAAAGCGCCGCACTGTTGAACAAGAGGTCTTGGTTTTAAACCTTAGAGTGTTTCTGACTTAAAATAATTGGTAAGATCATGCTGCTGGTCAGGTGCCCAGCATTTGCAGCAGCTCATGTGATCGCGTCATTGGGAAGTGACGTCAAGCTATTGGCCTTGTATCCTTCATCACACATGCACGTAAAAGTCAAATAGGATATATCGAGGTGTTTATTAAACAAACGCATTTAAATGTAGAAATAGAACAATCAATGTTGAGGTTTTTTACTGGACATTACATTCTTGACGAATGAGACATAATGCATCTTAGCTCATATCGCTGGATATTGTTCTCCATGTGTTTACTTTAGTTTGTATATGCATACGGTATCGCATTGTTCATTTGTTCATTTACCGTACGTGTCCGCACATAGATGTTCCCAATTAGCAATGGATACTTTCTCTTGGCTGGCAAAGATTGATTTATTGATGGATGTATGGATGAATGAATGGAAGAACGGAAGGGCGGATGGATGGACAGATGGGTAAATGAATGGATTAGTTGGTTGGTTGGTTGGTTGGATGACTGGCTGGCTGGCTGGTTTGATGGTTGGTTGGTGTGTTGGTTTGCTAGCTTGCTGACTGAATGGTTGGTTTGATGGATGGTCGGTTGGTTGGCTGGCTGGTTGGTTTGATGGTTGACTGGTGATTGGTTGGCCTGATAGATGGGTTGTTGGTTAGCGGGCTGGTTGGTTAGATGTTGCTTGCTTGGTTGATTAATTGGTCGGTAGGTTTACTGGCTGACTGGCTGAATGGCTAGTTGGCTCGATGGTTTTTTGATTAGTTGGTCGGGCTGGCTGTATGGCTGGTTGGCTTGTTTGTTGTATAGCTGGCTGGTTCCCTGGTTCGTTTGTTGGCTGGCTGGGCTGGATGTATGGCTGATTGGGTTGTTTGTTTGTTTAGCTGGTTGGCCCCCTGGTTCTTTTGTTGGTTGATTGAGCAGGCTGTTTAGCTGGCTGGGTTGTTTGTTTCTTTAGCTGGTTGGCTCCCTGGTTCGTTTGTTGGTTGATTGAGCAGGCTGTTTAGCTGGCTGGGTTGTTTGTTTCTTTAGCTGGTTGGCTCCCTGGTTCGTTAGTTTGTTGGTTGGGCTGGCTGTTTGGCTGGTTGGGTTGTTTGTTTGTACTTCAGCTGGCTGGATCCCTGGTTCGTTAGTTGGTTGGTTGTCGGGTTGCACTGGTTGGTTGGCTGGCTGTCTGGCTGGCTGTTTGGTTGGTTGGATTATTTGTTGGCTTGGTTGCACGGTTGCTGGTTTGCTTGATTGAATAAAAGAACTTATGCTTTCTTTTCATTTTCAGAAAGCCGTTTTCACGAAGCATGGTACTTCTACAAGATATCAGAGAATTCAGAACTTACTGTTAGTTTAGTTCAGCTTCCTCTTCAACAAACAACAAGAATTCTCTCCACATCGATACAACGAGTAATGGAAAAAATAAAAACGATTGACCCCGAAGTTACACTCGTTTATACAAGCAGAGAAAACATAGAACTATTGCTTCAGCAGGTAACAGTAATCTCAAACTATGCACATTGGCTTGACTGAGAACCTCTGCCTTTCCTTTTATTTTGTTATATGACACTGTAATGCTAACTTTATCTTACAGTTCTCCTCTTATGGGGCTTAATGCACTTGCCTATAATATTGGTATGACTGTGAGTTTTGATAGACACCGTGACCGTATTCGTGATCGTGATCTTGGCCATGCCCGTAGTCGCGGTCTCTGTTGTTATCGTGGTCGTGGTCGTGACTGGGACCGTGACTGTGATGATCTTGATCCCGGTCGTGATCGCGACGTAGTCGAGGCCGTATTCAAGATCGTGATCGAAATCGTGATCCCGATCATGAATGTGATTTTGATCGTGGTCGTTGTCCTGGTCTTGGTCCTGATGACTGTGATGATCTTTATCCCGGTCGTGATCGCGTCGTGATCGAGGTCGTGTTCGAGATTGTGATCGAAATCGTGATCCCGTTCGTGATCGTGGTCGTTGTCCTGGTTCTTGTCTTGATCCTGGTGACTTTGATGATCTTTATAGCGGTCGTGATCGCGTTGTGATCGAGGTCGTGTTCGAGATCGTAATCCCGATCATGAATGTGATCCTGATCGTGGTCGTTGTCCTGGTCCTGGTCTTGGTCCTGGTGACTGTGATGATCTTTATACCGTTCTTGACCACGTCGTGATGGAGGTCGTGTTTGAGATCGTAATCGAAATCGTGATCCCGATCGCGAAATTGATCGTGATTGTGGTCGTAGTCCTGTTCCTGGTCCTTGTTGTGGTCGTGTTGTTGGTCGTGATCACTATTCCTGTTGTTGTGGTTTCTGTTGTTGCCTCTGCTTTGTGCCCTTTCTCTCAGTCTTTTGTCAAATCACTCATTTTGCACTAATACCTTTACTTTTCTCAACAACAGGAACTTTGCCACAGCGGAAATAACCCCATATGGATTCTTCAGGGACAGGTTAAACAATAAATACAATTGCTCTTTTTAATGCCGCTTTTACCGTATTCAAAGGGTTCGTTCGTAGGGACCATTCTTGTCATTCGTGTTCCAATTTCAAAATGGGTCTTTAGGCGGAATAAGTTCTCCAACAGAAAAGAAATACTCTTGGCAAAGGAGATATTTGGGAAACGAGCCTTATAGTCTGGAACCGATATTTTGAACCAAGGGGCGCCAAAACATTTCCCAAATGTACGCACATTCTAAGGATTTACAATGGCGAGTTCTGTTTAGTCTGCTCATTCTGCTATCTGGAGCAGAAAGTACAGAATTAGTCCCAAAAGAACAAAAATACTGTGTACCCCAATAATTCCTGTTCCAGTACAGTACCAAAAGAACGCGCCCAAATTAAAGTTTGTTTTCTGTGTTTTAGCCAAGCGCTTAAGATTTGAAACTTAACTATCAGCTCGGTCACTTTTTTTCTCATAAGGTGCCAGAAAACATAAGCTGTCACCCAAACAATGCGGTGTTAGCAATGAAACTTCCATTTATCGAGAGTTCAGTTCCTGGAGAAGTGAAAAGGGAGGCTGGAGGTGGTTATAACAGGGTATGTGTAGGAGTATGTGTGGTTCGACCGTCAACCATGTAGACGTAATTATTGATGTCACACGATAATACCTTCTTTATGACGCCACAAAACGCGTTTGTCTAAAATTGGAGAGGGCTCCTAGAAATAGATTTGTTAGCAAATTATTGCTTCAGGTGACAAACGGCTTTATTATGTCTTGTATGATGATACGTACTTTGGAGTTATTAAGACATTTAGTGAAGTGAAGTGCGCTATTTCTTTTAATTATGTCATTGCCATCAATTGTTGATATGCTCACAAGGCTCTTTATTGAAGATTGACTAAGTTAAGATTATTAAGGCATTAACAAAAATGGAACTTTATGAAATATGGCGCGAACTATGCTATACGTTGCCTGAGTGGACAACAAAATGATCTCGTTTCGTGTAGCGTATTGGTATTAACCATTTACATATTCTTTTCTATGTTTCCGATGGTTGTCGGTAATTGACAAATCATAGGACACAATTGCCTTGGCTCTTGATGCGGTTCAGCTTATCAGCAAGGCTTTAAACGGAGAACCATGCTCATTCATCAATGGGTCTGCCATAACTTCACAAGGACGAAGTGCATTTTTAACTTGTATCAGAAAGGTACACAGTTCGAATCACATAATAAAAAGTTACATCCAAATTATGCATATAACAACAATAATAATAATAATAATAATATTATAATATTATATAATAATAATAATAATAATAATAATAATAATAATAATATAATGATAGTAACAATAATCTGGCATTTGCTTTTGTAGTAGTAATTACTTAAGTTAAAATGTCGTAAATAGTTGTTGTGAATGTTGTAATAATGATAGTGATAATAAAAATGGTAATGTAATGGTAATGTAATGGTAATGGTGATGGTAATGGTGATGGTGATGGTGATGGTGATGGTGATGGTGGTGGTGATGGTCATGGTCATGGTAATGGTAATGGTAATGGTAATGGCAATGGCAATGGCAATGGCAATGGCGATGGTTATGGTAATGTTAATGTTAATGTTAATGTTAATGTTAATGTTAATGTTAATGTTAATGTTAATGGTAATGGTAATGGTAATGGTAATGGTAATGGTAATGGTAATGGTAATGGTAATGGTAATGGTAATGGTAATGGTAATTGTAATGGTAATTGTAAGGGCAATGGCAATGACAATGGTAATGGTAATGGTAATGGTAATGGTAATGGTAATGGTAATGGTAATTGTAATGGTAATTCTAAGGGCAATGGCAATGACAATGGTAATGGTAATGGTAATGGTAATGGCAATGGTAATGGTAATGGTAATGTTAATGGCAATGGTGATGGTGATGGTGATGATAATGTTAATGGTAATGATAATTCTTTTAAACTGTAAATTACAACTCCAGTTTCCCTGACTGTTTCAGCAAATTAATGACGCCAGGAAACAAAAACAAAACGAAATAATAACAGTGTAACAAATCGGTTGACTTCGCATTTTCAAAAATGCTGTGCTATAATTATGAACTTACTTTGCTTAACTTGGAAATAGAAGTACGTTGGTTGACTCAATTGCGTTATAATTAATCGTCTTCTTTGTGCAGAGTGCGATTCTCATGGTTGAGGTCTAATAATAGTTTGTTGGCAATGCAGTGGAACGTTAAATTATATTTTCTTACCCTGTGCCTTCCATTGCCAGCTTCATCTACAGGGTGTAACAGGATCGATCCAGTTTAACGAGCAAGGAGAACGAACAGGGGTTGATATGGAAATTCTCAATCTCCGAAGCAACTCATTTACAAAGGTCAGTTACCAAGCTACTTTTTTATTTGTTAATAAGTAAATTCTAATTAGGCAGAAGGTTGAAAGAGACCGCTTTTTGCCCTCCCAGATAGCAATCACTTATTTGAAACCTCATCTAGCAGCTGGGGATTTGGGGATTCTCCACTACTGATTTTTATCATAACCGCAAAAACAACCCATTCAACCAAATGATCTAAAAGTCTTACCATATTCCAATGCAAGATCTTTACTTTTATGTGAATTGTTTAAAGATAGGTGATTGGAACTCTTCTAAACGTGCTTCACTCTTCGATAAAGTCTTACGCAACATGGAGATGCTGCTTTCAAGAGAAAGTCTGAGAGGACGAAAGTTCAGGGTGGTGGCTGTAGAGGTAACTAACCTATTTGATGCTTTGGTATATCAGAAATACGTGATTTATGGCTTGTATAAGCTTTTTTAATCTGTTCGGTTATGGTGTCGAAGCTACAATAGATATTCTGGAAAAAAATCAGCGTCCATTTACCGCTAAATGATCCTAATTCTACTGAATACAAATTGTTCTACAAGAGTTGAAAAAAGCATGACCAACTTTAGCCGTTATTGATATTCAAGAAGGTACTGTCAAACGTAAAATATTGAACTTGAAAACAAACAAAGCAACCGGCCCGGATGAAGTCGCCCCAAGGTTGCTCAGGCTACTGGGAGAAACGGTTGCACCCCCGTTGACATCTCTAATTACGTCAAGCTTTAAGACAGGCGTTGTCCCCCTGCAGTGGAAAACAGCAAAACTAACGACAATACACAAAAACGATGACGCAACGGATAGAGGAAATTATCGTCCTCTCTCCATCCTCAGTGTGCCAAGCAAGATCTCGGAGTCATGTGTTAATGACGTCATTGTTGACCATGTGCTTAACTCTAATCGCCTGGTAACAGACAATCAATGGGCATATCGCAAGGGCTACTCCACTGAGCTTCTCCTTGTCCATTTAACGGAAACCTGGAGACATTCAATAGACTCTGGTTATGTGGTGGGCGTGGCCTTCATTGCTTTCAAGAAAGCCTTCAATTGCGTAGATCACGGCATCCTGCTTAACAAGCTTCGATGTCAATTTGGAATGCGCGGCTCCTTATTAAACTGGTTGACGAGTTACCTTACATCCAGGTTACAGTACACGGTCTTAAATGGACAAAGATCCAGCCTCTGCTCAGTGTCTTCTGGTGTCCCTCAGGAGTGTCCTGGGGCCGACTCTATTTACTTTGTACACAAGCGATCTTGTAGCGTCCATCCACTCAGGGTCTGTGTATATGTATGCTGACGATACCACTGTATACTGTATCGGGAAGACTATAGATTAAGTGTCAGCTGCGTTAAATCAATCCCTAAAGGAGTTCTATGCCTGGTGCGTGAAGAATAGGCTGACACCACACCCAAAGAAATCAGAATGTATGCTAATCTATAGAGGATCGTTCACTGGCCCTCTACCACCCATATACCTTGGAGGTAACAACTTAGAATGGGTAACACACAGTCAGCTTTTGGGCGTGATAATCGACCACAAGCTCAGCTGGTCCACACATATCAAGGAATTGAAGAAGAGTTTTGCTAATAAACTAAGCCTTATAAAGAAGAGCAGATTCTTACCCAAACAGGATATCTCTTAAACCTGTACTTTAAAGTTATAATTCCGGCCTTAACGTACGGTATATCCGTATGGGGAGGTACTAACCGGCAAGACGAACTTGATTCACTTGAAAGACTACACTGCAGGGTAGCAAGAGTCATTTTCAATTTCGCTAAGGATCTACAATCAGTGGAAGTCCTCACCAGGGCTAAATGGGACACTCTAAGAACTTTGTATAAGCAATCTATCCTGAAACTAACTTATAAAATGTACCACAATGTTTTACCATCCTGCATGACAACACATATTGTGAAATCGCAATCCTCTTATAATTTAAGGAACAGTCTTAAGTTGGAAATTCCACCTTTCAAATCGAATATCAAAAAGTATTCTATATCTTATAGAGGTCCAGTTTTGTGGAATCGTTTGCCAATCGAGTGTCGTAAAGCGAACAGTGTGAAAAGTTTCTCAAAGGATGATTAACAAACTTACTTTGGTCAGAGACATTGACTTTTCTAATTTATTCTGTAGAAGATAGCTCCCCCTTAAAAGGAGTTTTTAGGTCTATAATTTTAGCAGTTATACAATACCATCAATTATTAATAACTTGTTTATTGTAAATATTAATGTTATGTTTATACATACAAGAAGGCATAAGTCTTATTTTACCTTATAATTTTATTACAGTTATTGTGTATGTATCTTTTATATTATCTATTTATACACGACCCCACAAGCTGCATAGCTTAAATACTTATCGTGTTTAAATAAAGGTTTTGCTTACTGACTTACATAACTAGCTGATTACTAAATTAGCCACAGATTATGAAGCTAGAAAAATCTCCTAAGATCCTCTGAGATTTTTCGGATCGTCTGGATGATCTTCTGCTGCGAAGGACTGTTTATGGTGACTGACATTAACTGTTGGTGATGTTTCGACAACTTGAGCGGAAGTGATCATCAGAGTCAAGAGCATAATTAATTTTAAAATCTTTTTTTTTTTCTCCCTTTTTACGGAACTATTAAAGAGTGCGCCTTTTTTAATGAGAGACAAGCAAGGTGATGGGACCGTTACTTACCGAGGATACTGTATCGACCTGCTGAATGAATTGGCGAGACGTCTGAAGTTTACTTATGAGATCTCCGTCTCCCCGGATGGCAAGTATGGTACCATCAGAAAAAATGGAACCTGGAATGGAATGATTGGAGAGCTAGTAAACCAGGTTTATCTTGCATCGTTTTCTGTTTTTATGGATGGTAGAGTATTAATAAAATTTTAAAGCTTAGATCAAGACCAATTCTTCTTTGGAACGATTTTGAAGGCAATGATCTTTACTACAAGATTTCAAAACAATGCCACCTCGTTACACGAGGACGTCGAATCCTCATCTTTAAGGGAACGAAATGGCTTAGGGATACGTTTGGAAATGATAACAATATTAAAAGCAAGTAGTCCATCACACGGTGATCACTCATACCTTTTCCTTAGAGGTTTTTATTGACCCTTGTGTCTAAAGAATGCCTTTTGTCATCCATAGCGGGCTGATCTGATTGTAGCGGATCTTACCATAACAGAAAGCCGTGAAGAGGTTGTAGACTTCACTGTCCCGTTTATGTACTACACAGAGGACATCTTACTGAAAAAAACATCTTCCAAAAACGAAGAAATCGATCTCCTGCAGTTTATGAACCCGTTCCATCGAAACGTCTGGTTTGCTACTCTAACCATCTTGGTGTTCATATCTATTGCTGTGTTTGTCATAAACTACTACAGTCCGTATGGATACAAAGATGAGAATGGCGAGCGGACATCGGAAGAATTTAGCTTTTCCAACAGTGTATGGTTTGCATTGGCTTGTATGCTGCAACAAGGCGCTGAAAATAGTCCCCGAAACCTGTCAGGTAGATCAATCTTTTTTCACGACATTGTCTGCACTAGAGAGACAAAACTCTGTTTATGAACACCTTCTCATTAAGTACAGTTTACGTCATTCCAGAGAAACCACAATGCAGATAAACTCTGCAACTCGACGCTCTACAAGGAATTATCAATTAGAATTATTTGATTGCATATGGAAATAAGGGGAGTCGATGACACAAGTTTTTCCTGCCAGCTGAACTTGCGAGTTCTCTCAAACTGAATAGAGACGGACCTGGATACAGTCAGGATGTCAGTTCAACTCTGGGTCACGTTATTTAGTTTTCGTTTTCTTACGGGACAGTGCAGCAGCTTCCCCACCTTCCATCCCTTAGCTAGTTCTTGCCTAAAGTTTTTTCACAGAAGCGTTTCAAAGTTTGGATAGTTTTTTCCCCGTTGTTGACTCCAACTCTGTTTTCGTTGTGATGTTTTGGTGATTGTCTATAAAGTGCTGTTGCATAGCATCGTCGTGTGGCAAACAAATGGCATTCGGTGTGTGAGAAACTTAGTTCCGTTATTTCAGTTCCATATTCAAGCTAAGACATCCTGGTACTGGTAATAGTAATCGAGAGCTGTTGGCAATTTTTATCGTTCTTGTTCATTGGAACAATTTGCACTTTTTATTTTGAAACATTTTTGCCTTACTTCAGGTCGCATTCTTGCCGGCTGTTACTGGTTCTATATTCTCATCTCCATATCAACATACACTGCCAACTTGGCTGCCTTTTTCACGGTTAAAAATGCTGAACAACCCATCAACAACCTAGAAGACGTAGTTAAATCCAGTTATCAAGTTGGAGTTGTCGATTCCTCAAGTACGTACGAAGCGCTCAAGACAAGTCAGTATGAGGCGCACAGAAAAATCTGGAACCGAATGCAGTCTGCAGGGACCATCGCTCACTCCATTTCTGAGGGTATACAATGGGTGCGGGAAAGGAAAGAGTACCTGTTCATCAATGATGGGCCAATAATCAGGCATGCTGCCAATCAACCACCCTGCGATCTCACAACAGGTGCCAGTCACAAATAGATACACGTTTTCACCCTAAGCTTGTCGAAACCCAGACGTGATGACATTTTTATAGCAGCCATTAGGAGTAGCCCGTTACTGAATTTTTTTTTTGGGATACTATTATAATGGAGAGGAATTTCAAGGCACGATAACAGTGGCACGCATGCAATGAAATTTTTTTTGAAAAGGGCTATATTCTGCGCTCTAAACGTAAGCAAGTGTACTTTCTAACCAATGACCAGGTTTAAAGCCACATGGAAATAATGTATCTTCAATAAAACTAAAGTTATTGGTTAGTGTTGGGCCTGTTAAACACACGATTCAAGTTTAAAAGGTTGTGAAGCTCCCGTAATAGCACATGGGACAACTATCTGCGTACGGAATTAACATTTGAAGGGCATTTGTAAAAACTAAGGATGATGGGAGTTGAAG
Source organism: Pachyseris speciosa (assembly GCA_016490735.1). Lineage (NCBI taxonomy): Eukaryota > Metazoa > Cnidaria > Anthozoa > Scleractinia > Pachyseridae > Pachyseris > Pachyseris speciosa. The sequence goes on along the minus strand of JAEMWC010000168.1, from coordinate 388,436 downwards.
GGTTGCCATGGTGACTGTTGTGACATGGGGCCGTTTCCTGAAAGGTGTAATAACTCTATTCCAGGGATAAATATGCGTTATTCCAGGAATACCTTTTGGAAGGGGCAGACTTAACCCTGGAATAGAGTTATTACACCTTTCAGGAACCGGCCCCTGGACAAAACAATGTTTCTGCTAACACTGTACAAGGGAATTTAGGAAAACATTTCGAATCCACTCAATTACATCACCTCTTACTGCAACTCTCGATTCAAAGGTTTATGAGTGACGTATGCCAAGCCACTTGAAAAGGTTAACAACATTTTTAGCGTAAACTTGCGAAGGACTACGTCGTTCAATTAGACAGAACAGTGGAATCGCACGTTCAGTTTCATGTTTTAAAAAAATGGCAGTTAATCATGACTGTAGGCTGTGACCTATATTAACGAATTATCACAATATTCTTAACCTCTTTGCTTTGTTAGAATTCCTTCTTAATTGTTCATGTATCATCATTTTGCCCAGTTCCAGGACTGTCCATAGCTAAAGGACTTGCAGTAGCCTTGCAAGCAAATGATCCACACACTGAAGATTTTACATTAGCCATTCTTCATCTGCACGAGAATTTGTTCCTCGATAACTTAAAACGGAAATGGTGGGAACAGTCTAACGCGTGTCCTCAAGAACAAGAAACAAGTAAGTCTCACATCTGATATTTTTTATATGCATTCTCTTGCTGCTGATATTGTTGTTGTTGATGTTGACGTTGATGTTGTTGTTGTTATGCTTCGGTGTTTATCGTACACTGCGTGTCTTGGGTCAGAGCTGCTTCTAGAATGGATTAGTAAGGGCGTTAATAAGGGCTGTTCATAAGGACGCGGCTTGACCCCCAAGGCTACAAATAACCCTCCAGGTCAGAATTTTTCTTAATAATCATAATAATGTAAATTAAGTACTTATATAGCGCATAGCGCATGATCCATAGGTAAATGATCTCAGGCGCTGGTTCGCTCTTCCTGCTAAAACTTCATTGGAATTCATCTTGCTGATTCTGTAGGAGCATTTTTTGCACGATAACAGGTAAAAGGCAGTAATTTTGGCAGAATTGAACCAAAAAACAGCAAAAATCCCGGTGACAGTGTTCCTTTAAAATTAACTGAATGACACACAGCCTAGCTGTCACTAAGGCCTTCATGGTATACAAACCAATCGCACGGCTGATGTTTGCACCAAACATCTCGATTTTTTTCTAAATTTTATCTAGCAACAAGCTTAGACAACATTTGATTGGTCATGTGTTGCTTGCGTAACAATGGTATTCTAACGGACATGTTTTCCGAAGTTTCTCGCAGCAATATTTGCATTTTAGCCCACGATAGTGTTTCTTTCTTGGCTTTTATTATTTTTGACAAAAGATTCCATGATACTAAGAAATTGAAAACATTAAACAACACATAAAGCGGTTATAAACATGGTGAAGCAATGTATTTTATGAAATTTGACTTGGCAACAACATACATTTTCACCACGTTTAAAACCGCTGTATGTGTTGTTTTTCTTATAAAACTTCGATGGCCGAAGGACAAGAGTCTTGGATTCTCATATCTTAAAAGATATGTGAGTCCAAGATGACGACCTTCGAGAATATCATGACGTCATCATTGGGCGTCATTACTTTGTGGCTAGTCTCATTTTCATAATAGATTAGAGTGCTAAATTGTTCAGAATTAAAAATAGAGGGGTTTTGGGAGGGGGGGGAGGGTGGGGGGAAAGGCACAATGTACTCACAAAGGACCAGGAACAAAAGAAATCCAAGGCGAAAAATTGGTTAAATTAGGCTCATGTGACAAGAAACTGACTGGAATATTTATAGTGAGAGAAAATATAATGGTACTGATTTCAAGCTTGGTGATGTGATCTCCTTTTCGTTTCCTTTCTCTTCCTTTCTTTTTCAGCGTTGTCTAGAATGCGGATTGATCTGACGAGCATGCTGGGTGTCTATCTTGTGTTAGGTGTTGGAATTGTTGTCGCCTTTTTGACTCTGTTTGCAGAGATTTCGTGGAAGAGAAAGGCAGAACAGAAGTGGAAGAAAAAAACCCGAAGGTTAATTGCATGAAAATCATTTTATCTTTATTTACCTTGCTTATCGACAGATTTCAGGGATTTCTCTTTTATAATTTCTCCCCGAAATGTCTGAGACATTATCTATATACCGGGCTAATTATTAACTACAGTTAAGCCAGAAGGTTTGATATATTATGAACGAGATATTTTATTTTTTCCAGGCCAAAGATTGGAGCAGTTGAAGTACAACTAGAGCTAAAACAACTTCACCGACCGCAAATTGAAGACGCTTTATAGAGACAAAGCGAGTTCATGAGACTGTACTCCGGATCCACTACCACTACCACAACCACTACCACCACCACCACCAATACCACTGCCACTGCGACTGCCACGGCCACTACCACTGACACTTCCACTACCACTACCACTGCCACTGCCACTACTACTACCACTACCACTGCCACTACTACTACCACTACCACTGCCACTGCCAGCGTCTCGATCGCTATCCCTATCACTATCGCCGGTACTGGCACTGGCATTACCACTGCCACAGCCACTACTACTGTACTGTTACTATTACTGTCGCTGCCATTATCACTGTCTCTGCCACTACCACTGCCACTACTACTTCCACTACCAATACCATTATCACTACCACTTCCACCACCAATGTCATTACAACTACTCCTTGTTTTCAGGATTCGGGAAGCGGCGCATCTGTGTTGTTTATAGTTGTAGAAAAATTGCATAGACGTCTACAGTTGGCTCAGCACTCTACTTCTCATCCTGTTTGATATCTTGGTCCATGTAATATACTAATATTTACGTTACAAAAGTAGGCAAGAAACCAGTTAATCAACACTTTATTTATACAAGGTTAAAATAAAACTAGTGGTTTACATATTCATTGCCGTGTGTGGGGATCCCACTCAGAAAGTCATTGATTGATATCCTGTTTAACAAAGCCCAGGGAATCTAATGCCCTAATAAAGTTCTTTTTTGGAGATTGTTCCAGAGAATAGCTCCACAGTAGGAGGAGATACGCTTTAGATACTCAGTTATGGACTTTCAAAGAAGCAATTCGGGATCGCGTTGCGGAGATCATACCACGTAATTCTTGGAATCTAGAACACTACTTGCAATGTTGCAACCTTCTAATAAGGGTATTAAACCACCTGGTTATGTACTTCAATTCCGTCAGTACTCAATTTCATTCATTCTCCCGGTCAGTTGTTAGGCAGAGTTTTGTTTTAGCTTCGAGTGCAGTTAACACTGTCCCTCAAGTCTGTCCCTCACGCCGTGGTGGGTGATCCCAAACCCTTGTGGGATAGTGTCTTGAATATTCGGGTTCTCCCAGATTCCTATGCTAAAATTTACCCCATAAAAGTGCTTGCGTAATATATTCTTTAATCCGCAGTTCAAATATATGATTTTCATATCTTCATTCGCACGTTATCAGTTTGTGTCCATGCCAATAGACAAGATCCTTTGAATAAGTAACAAGTACTTGCATTAGAATTTTCATGGGAGTTAAGCTTTGAATACTCTAGGCTGTACCTTGTGATTGTAAAGCCCTTTTCGCTACATCAGTGGCTAAAGTTTTGTTTTCCTTAATTTCATCTATCTGATATGTACTTGGAAAAGATCATGGCCTGTCCTGGCCTTCGGCAAGACAAACTAATTAGTTTCAAATTTACAAATGGTCTCCAAATTATCCATTACACTTTTAGAATTCAAAAAGTTATATCAAGTTGGTGTGTCAAGTACACAAATACAAGGATCGGTGAAGGTGAAATTTGTCTTCAACATTCGAAACCAGAAAAGCTTAAGGCTCTTTCTCCTTTCTCCTCATGATCACATGAAGGCAGCGGTGTGACTTGCACAGGGCGGATGTTTGGTCTACAAATAGAATGTTAAAGAACATAAAACATGTGTGAAGTGCATAAGAATGTTTATCATTCCAAATGTCACTAAGTCATTATCAATATCGTTAATCGTTATCGCAACCGCTATCTTTATCGATATCGTTATGGCTTTTGTTTCGCAACCGTTGCCGTTACCATTACCGTAATCATTATCGTTATCTTTATCGATATCGTTATCATTATCATCATTATTATTACCGTTACCGTTACCGTTATCGTTGTCATTATCATTAATAATATATATATTTAGCCAAGCCTAAAAGCGGAGCTCCAAAAGCATTCTTTTTCTACTGGCATTTACATATAGTCTGCTTGTCATATCAAAATTTCAAAAAAAAAATTATTAAATTAAGAAAAAAGTGTCAAAGTGACCTCTTGTGAAAAAACACAAACGTTTCGGGCATAGCCCTTCTTCAGTGTGAAAACCGTTAAATGTTTGCGCGACTGTAAAATTGAACGAAACGTTACTAAGAGCTAAGCGCGCGGAAAAAAGGACGCGCGCGCGCCATTTATAAGAAATGAAAAACATTATTTAGGCCGTCTGGTTGCATAGTGCCGAGCCTAAAAATGAGTTCCATTTCTAGTTGTTTCCGTCTGGCCTTGACTCCAGCACATTTCCGCAAACCTCTAACAAGGATGTCAGATAGACTGTGGCCGGGAGAGTTAAAGTGCTCTGCGACCGGGAAACCACTAGTGTTCTTTTGGACGCTTCGTAGATGTTCGCTTGTCATATCACCCATCTGATCTCACTCAAGCTACAGACCCTAACTACAGAACCCAAATAGTATGGAAAGGTGATCTGAGCCAGTGGCACAGTGGATTTGGACCCTTTGCATATTTGCACCCTCCAGTCCAGATCTGCTTGTGGATCAGATTTGGACCCCCTAGTCCAGAACAGCTAGCAGATATGAACTCCCTTTTACGGATTTGGACGCCCCACCTCCCCCTCCCCCCACCCAAAAAAAGCGTTCTATCGAGTAAGGCAATAAAAATTCCTTTGCAAAGTGAGTTTGGAGATGTTAAAAAGCAAACTAAAAATATTGAGGTAGGTTTTTTTAAAAATAATCTTTAATACTTTGTGTAAAAAAGAACCTGCAATGCGAGTTTGCATCTATAAATTTTTAAAACAAAACATTTCTTAACATCTTAGAGCAATACCTAAGGACAGGTCTGTTTCCCCATTCAACTGTAGGCTACTTAGTTATGATTTAGAGCCACTAGAAATTGGTGGAGAAGCCTGGTGAATGCTATTTTGAATCAGTATCCGACATCAGATATATAGTGATTCAGATCATCACTTCATAATGAATGCAATTTCAGTTATCTAAAGCCTTCCATGAGACAGTTGGAAATCAGAAATTGTGTATCCTCTGGATATATGTATGCCTCAAAAAAATTATGAAAGAAAGATACATGGAAATCAATAAAAATATTTAGATGATATGCATTAAGACCAAGATGTTTGTTTTGATCAGTTACTTCTTGACATTACTATCGCAAAAAACTTCTTGCTGACATTAAGCTAATCAATCAATGCACCTACAGTGTTTTCAAAAAGAAATCCAGCTGCTCTTCTGGCCAGCCAAGTGCAAGACTAAGCAACTTGATTATAAAATATTGGGCATTTGGTTGATATCACTATCAAGGTAATTAACAATGTAGTATGAGGATTTAAGGTAATGATTCACCAAAGCAAAAGTGCTGGAAATCCATGTTAGCCATCTTAACTTGATTTTCTATTTTGCAAGAAAGGTAAGGACTAGTCTAACATTTCTCCATGTACATTTGAAATTGCACAACATACTTCATCAAACATCAAAAATCCCATTAAACATTAGTGCCAAATGTCATCCAAACATACCACAAGATTGGTGTGACCAGCTATGAATAAAATTAATTGAAAGACTGCATGCAGGAGAAGGAAGTCCAAAGGATGTGAACATTGATGAGAAAGAGCTTACTTTAAGTTTAATTTTAAGTTTTAAGTTTAATAATACTTTGTCATGCAAATACATCTAAGTTGATACAAAAAAAAGTGCATGACTGGAGAATAATTGGGAGAAAGTAAATTCCCATATAAAGAATATTATCTAATACAGTATTTGCCCATGTATAAGAACCTGGGTTTTAAGAACCTGTTAGGCTAAAATTTTCATTTTAAGCCCACTGTACATAAGAACCTATTAAGGTTAAAATTTTAAGTTGGGTGGGGTTGCTGTAAAAGTGTAAAGGTAGAAACTGCTGAATGAGTTTCTTTGTTATGTTTGTTAAGGACATGTGTATACTGTACGTGCACTGAACTGCCTATAGGCATTTCTCTATGGTACAAATAAATGATTTATACTGTATTATGAGATGATATTTATCATATATATAGTATATTCAGATAAAATTCATATAAAACTATAAGAAAATATAAAAATATAAGAACCTATTCTATTTTATTAGGGGAGCAGAGTTGGCGCAGTGGTGAGAGCGCTCGCCTTCCACCGATGTGTCCCGGGTTCGATTCCCGGACTCGGCGTCATAAGTGGGCTGAGTTTGTTGGTTCTCTACTCTGCTCCGAGAGGTTTTTCTCCGGGTACTCCGGTTTTTCCCTCTCCCCAAAAACCAACATTTGATTTCATTTGATTTATTTAGAGTTGATTTGATTTAGTCTCCCCAATTAGTAGAGCATCTGCGCTCGGCTAAATACATTTGAGACTTGAATGAAGTGATTATTATTATTATCATTATTATTATTATTATTATTATTATTATAAGAACCTTGGTAGCCTAAATTTGCGTTAAGTACCATTTATATAAGAGCCTATTTAGGCTAAATTGGAAAATTCAGGTTCTTATACATGGGCTATTACTGTATTACACATTCTAAAAACTAAGAGATGACATTTAAATGTGGCCCAAAGCTAACCTAATCAAATTAAATCGAATACTTGTCTCTTACAAGTCACCCCTGCTTTGAGATTGACACTAAAAATAAAGAAGTAAAATTGAAATACAATCCAAAGCTAACCTAATTAAATTACATACTTGTCACTCACAAGCTACATCTGATTTAAAATTGACACAAATAATGTAATAGATAGGACTTAAAACTGCTTAAAGAAGGTGCATGCATGATGTTCGATGGAACACCATTCCAGTCTGGTATGTAGCAATTATAAAAAGAAAAGCTGAAGGCCATATATATATTTAGCCAGGCCAAGCCTGGAATCGGAGCTGCACACTCTCACCGAGCAACTTCGCATGGCTTTATTTGGGCCAGTTTAATTTGTGTCCAAAAAATTTGAGCAGCAGCAGGGAAAACGAAGAGTTTTCGATAGCAAACGTTTGCAAAAGAAAAGACAGACGTTCGTGAGTCCTAACTACTTTCAGATGAAAGCGTAACGGAATTCAAAGCGGATAAAAAAAAACACTACAAGCGAACAAAGTACGATGCGAGTGTTTTGCTCGAAGAAGGAGAAGGTGGAGAAATTAAAGAAGACTAGCTTGTACATAAAATAGCTTGTACTGATTAATCTAGAAAAATCGGTATTTATTTTGACATAAATGCCAGTAGAAAAGACAATAAAGGGTAAACACTGATCGTTAAGAGCAGTCAACAGGAATTGACCGTGGTTCAGAAACAACAAAACAACAAACATAAGTATTACAAGAAAACAAAGCACAATACGAATATTTCTTCGAAGATTCTAGGAGAAGGTGGAGAAATTAGACAAGTAACAAAAATTGCTTAGCAATTTTGACATAAATGTCCGTAGAAAAGACAAAAATGAGGTCCACACCTGATCGTTTAGAGCAGTCAACAGGAATCACTGAGGCAGCAATCACTCGGAACGCAACAGAGCTGAATAATAGCGCCATTTCCACAAAATCTTTCCTTGCCTGACACAAAACGCTAAAGAGCTTTTATAGTTTTACTGGTACTTCCCATGTCTTCCAAAGAACCTTCTTCAATTAATGATTCTCAGTGGCAAAGCGTCATCCAGTTGACGAAGAAAGCGCTTGCCAAACCACACCAGCATTTCTCCACAATAAAATTTATCAAAGCCAGCTCAGCCAGTCAACCCATTTCGGTGTTTAACATCCAAACGCTGATTCTTACCGGTTCAAACAAATTAAGACGACATGTTTATAGACGGCGAAACTTAATATTCTTGTTTACAGGTCGCTTTCGACGAAGATTTCAAATGACGAGTGAAGCGCGCTGGTCTTTGACATTTTTGACAGCATTTTGACAACTTTATGTCAGATTTTGAGACGTGCACATGCACATGCATTTGATTGGCTTTTTTGTTTCACTCGAGCTTGAGTTTCCGCCTTTAATGCTTAATTTTACGAGGACTCATTGTGATTACGTCCCCTCACAAAATGAGGGACTATCTTTTTACTATCTTATGGCTAGTTAACGCAACTATCTACAAGCTATCTCTTATCTAGTTTATTCCTATCTTCAAGCCCTGTTTAGCCACTATTAACTTATTACTACCTTAATCCTATCTTATTCTTAACTAATTTCTAGTTATTTGGAACCATGAAGATAGGCTATCTTAATACTATCCGAAAAATTAGATCGTCCATGTTGATGGAAAAGTTAGTTTTTAGATACAAATAAGATAAAGTAAAACTAGATAAAAAGTTAGTTTTCAGATAGATCTTAATTACAGATGAGATCGTTGACATAGTTCAAAACTAGTTTTTAGATAGGCATAAACTAGATCTATTGACACGAGAAATAGTACATAGATAGCAATCAACTAGGCATAAATTAGTTAAAAGATAGTGATTGGATAGCTATGAAATAGATGCCTGGTAACTAAAAAGTAGTGTTTGGATAGCAATTAACTAGAACTCTGATAGCTAAAAAGTAGTGATTGGATAGCAATTAACTAGATGTCTGATAGCTATAAAGTAGTGTTTGGATAGCATTTAACTAGATGTCTGATAGCTAAAAAGTAGTGTTTGGATAGCAATTAACTAGAACTCTGGCAGCTAAAAAGTAGCGATTGGATAGCAATTAACTAGATGTCTGATAGCTAGCAAGTAGTGTTTGGATAGCAATAATTAACTAGATGTCTCATAGCTAATTAGTAGTGATTGGATAGAAATTAACTAGACGTCTGATAACTAAGAAGACATCGTGGCACTTTGAAGCGCCACAGCAAGTAGGAGAAAAAAATTGCATTTGTCATGCCATATGAAAGGTTTTATTTTGTCTTCCAAAATATGACGTTTAAAAATTACAAGCTCAGCGAATCACAGATTTAAAGCTCGACACATCAAACATGGATGTTTATAATGATAACTCAGATAGAAAAATAATTATATTTTCAATCAGGACTCAGCTGCAGTCTGTGCTATTTCCTTTAACTTTGCTTTCTCTTTCTCTCGCCTTTTTTTCCTTTGCTCTGAAATGAGGAAAATGATCAACTTAATATTTTTTCAGTGATAAAACATTTTATAATTAATATACACGTAGCATGCAGTGTGCCTTGATTTTTGTGAATTAAAGAATATAATGCTGCTTACATGTAGGATCTGTACATGGTACATTAGCCAATTGCTAGTAGATAATTACAGTTACCTGGGCCTTATCATAATATTAATATAGATGGGCTAATTAATTAAAAGGCAGATTTAGCAAAGACAATGCAACGTCAAATGTCAGAATGCAATAGCCCAATTGGAAACGACTGAACGCTACTTCCTGTGCTCATTTTGCCATTGGTCAAGTCAGTTTTTTTCAAATCATGCAATGAAATGTTTGCTCCAAGTTTTACGCACACAATATCAGGTTATGTTAATTAAATGGGCCCTGTCATGCAGTTTGCAGCTGATCAACCCCTTTGTTGCCTAGTATCCGACCACAAAAATAACAAGATAATTAAACCTAACGTTTCAGTGATTCAAGGAAAACATCCTTGGACAAGAAAAAGTTTGGGAAGGTATATAATTGGGTTTTAAAGAGAGAGAAGCCGTTGAAACAGACCAACAAAATCGCTTCAAATCGACCCAGAAACCAGATACAGTGTAGGACACAAACGAAACTACAAAGGAGCTAGTTCAGGCGAGAAAAACTTTAAAAAAAAATTAAAAATAAAAATAAATGAAAAACAATTCCTAATTTTGCCTTCAAATTCGATACTTTTTCCCCATACAAACCCTTGTAATTTTGCTATTTCGCAAAGGTCATATTACGTGACGCGCACCTCTGTTTATAACACAAAGGTCACGAAAGCTGGCACTACCTGTTATTAGCCATGAAAATTTTACTCAGAAAGGCGCCTTCTGCAAGTGTTTCTCAATAGTTAAAAGCCCACCGAACTTTCAATTTAAAAACTTAAATGTTGGGCTTCCTTTCGGAATACTTCGGTTGAGGGAAATTAATAACCATATCGCTTAAAGGTCCATTATCACCCTTGAACGAGTCTCTGTAAATCCTCCTTGAACCTCACTTTTGACATAAAACAACGCTGCGAAGTTACCGCTACCGACTACTGCCACACTGACTCTTTTGACTTCCCAAAATAATACAAGGAAAATGAAGAATAAAGAGAGAACATATTTACGGCCATAAATTTGGAGATTTGTTCACGATGCGATAAAACAAGGGCTTCGAAGTCTGAGTAATTTCGTGTTACACGAAATTCCAGAATGAACGACCGGCCGGATACTGAGTAACATATCTGTACCGATTCAAAGGCTTCATGACCGTGCATTCAGTTTCTACTGTGTAATTTACAAGTCACGGCCTCTTATAATTTAAGAATTTATCCTGTTTTCAATGTTAGAGTTTGCACTTACCACCCAAAATGGCTTGCCTTCTTCTAATCGTACCAGCTGATAAATCCATGGTGATGCCTTCATTTAGTTGCCATTTCGTTTACGACGCTAATGCTGTCCAATTCATACTTCCACTGAACCACTAGAAGAAACATCTTCGTGAAAGACAAAATAAAATCGTTCGCATTATCGACCAACCGAAAATATCAATTCAAAGATGGGCGCCAACAGAGAGTGAATAGAAGTTCTTTGTTCGGTAAAAGCACGAGGATAGTCACGTGAAAATCAACACGCTATCATTGGCTGTTGCTGTGTAAAATCCGCTGGATTGCCAGATTGCGGTGCACAGAAACACACACAAAACATGGCCGCTTTCTTCGGGTTCGTCCGATAATGTTTCTCAAGTCATATTTGCCTCTTTTCCACTGAATTTTTGCAATCTTGGGGATATATGAATCAAATTTCTGGCGGAGATTTTGACGAAAACAAATTTTATGAAGAGATTCGTCTTCAGCTGAGGATAAAAACATGCTTTAGATGATCCATTTGTCGTCGAACGTTGTTGAGGAAACAAAGAGTGATTGAGTCAAATATCACGGAGTAGGTGAGAAAAATCCGTCACTTAACTCTCGCTTTTACGTTCATTTCGTTTCAAAGGGTGTTGAGCAATTCTTCTCATTTACGTGAGTCTGAAATTGCTATACTTAGCAAGAAAGGAAACTGGGAAAAACTGTGGATGTTTTTTCGATGTCAGTAGTAATGGAGTACAGCGCATTATGTGCAAAATGCAAGCGTGTTACGGCTCCAAATAATGTCACACTGATGTATGGCTTCATTGGGACATATGTTAAAGTTGCTGAAGGTTGCAAGGAGAGATGTGCAGGAGAGAATCGGCAGTGCAGTGAAAATGATGTGCCAGCTACTGGCAATTATCGAGATTCAGGATAAGCACCCTGAACAGCCTTGTATGTATTAATCATGTTTTAAAACACATTTGTTCGAGTGAAACCTGCATGGCAATCAATACCATACAAGAGAAATGTGTCTGTGTAGATGTTTCTTCAGGAACTTTGCCATCTCCCTTATAGTGATGAAAGGGACTGAGCTTTTGTGGCTTGACTCATCAAGAAGAAGTTGTATGATATAATTTTGTAGTAGGAATAACCCATAACATGAGTTTTCAGATAGGCCATAAGTGACAACCCTAGGATCAGGAAAGTTAGTTATGCATTCAATGCATCAAGAAATATTGGTCCATGACATTGTAGTTAATTGCAATAGCTGTGAAGTGTTTTATACTGGATTTTATAAGGAATTTGCATTTTTTTTTCTTTTCAATCTGACACATAATGTAAATTCATTTCCAGCTACCTACTTGCTTTTTTGGCATCTGCATGTTCCAGGGTTTTGGTATATTAGAACTAAATGTACACTAGCTGTAGCAGTTTTAAATAATTATATAGCTACAGTGTATGTAACTGATATTACCAGTTATTATACAAGATTGATAGTACACAAATATTTCACTATCTTTGACAAAGTTATAACTTTTGAATAGGTTATCAACATGCTATATACAATGAAAAGTTTTGAGCAGCTAGCTCTTTCATTATTATCACTGCCTTTGACAAAGATGGCTTTTGGGTGGGCTATCAAAGTGGTAGGCGAATGTTGGATAGTTTTGGATAGGCTATATCATTTCACTATCTATGACAAAGATAGCTTTTGCGAATTGCTAGGTGAATGTTGGATCGTTTTCAGATAGGCTATCTTTTTACTATCTGTGACAAAGATAGCTTTTGGGTAGGTTATAAAAGTGCTAGGCGTATGTTGGATAGTTTTTGGATAGGCTATCTTTTCACTATCTGACTAAGATAGCTTTTGGGTAGGTTATCAAAGTGTTAGGCGAATGTTGGATAGTTTTCAGATAGGCTATCTTTTACTATCTATAATAAAGATAGCTTTTGGGTAGGTTATCAAAGTGTTGGGTGAATGTTGGATAGTTTTCAGATAGGCTATCTTTTCACTATCTATAATAAAGATAGCTTTTGGGTAGGTTATCAAAGTGTTGGGCGAATGTTGGATAGCTTTCAGATAGACTATCTTTTTATTATCTACAGTAAAGATAGGTTTCCAATAGGATAGAGTTTTGGTGTGCAATAGTAAGATAGTCTTCAGATAGCCTAGTTCAAACTACACGGCAGACAAGTTAGTGGATAGATAGGCTATCTTTTGACTATCTGCATCGGAAGCTAGGTTTTAGATAGTCTATCTACTTGCTAACTGTCTGATAGATAGATATCAGTTAGCTTTAAGCTAGGTAAAAGATAACTATCCACTATCTACAAAACCCCTCAGATAGTAAAAAATTGGTGATTTTCATCAGTCAACTAGGAATAAGATAGTGGCAACTAGCATCAAGTTAGTAATAAACTAGTAATAAGATATGATCATTTTTGTGGGGTTATTAAGATAAGGGCAAAAGTTTCTTAACGCTGTTGATGTACCAAGGTCAAAAAACAGTCAGCCAAGCCGAGTAAAAACACTCGTTCGCTTGCAAAGAAAACAACGTAACAAAAAGAAAACAAACAAACAAACAAACAATTCAACTACTTCTTTGCGTCCAAAACAAGTACAGATAATTGTTATTTATATGCATTCGAGAGAAAAATACAAGTTTCATTCCTGAACAAAAGTAACAACGATTAAACCAAATGTTAAGCTTCTATTTATTTAATTTACCTCACTGTCCTGCGCTGTGTTGTAGAGGTTTCTACCACTTGAAAATACGTAAGCTTCAGTAAAGTAAAAACAAGCATCCGCAAAAATAGCAAACGGTTTGTCCAAAGAAAGAGCTTCCTCCACAGAATTTGAACTACTCATTCCTCCCATTAATACCGGAACTGTTAAGTGGCTTTTCTTGGTGAGATGCAAGATGCCGCGGTGAAGTGAAAGCCCTTGAAGCGTTGAATTATACTGTTTTCAACCGCACAATCGATCCAAGTTTGAAGCTTTTCCTGAGAAAAACCTTTCGTCCTTCCTTTCATCACTTGAAAATTCACCTTCCGGAGTATCTTTTGACAAGTTCTTGATTTTTATGTTTTTACGCGAAAGACAAACTTCGATCGAAGAAAACCAACTGAATGTGAAATTACAAGCCGCAGAAAGCGCGCGAAAAATTTAAAAGCCTCGATTTGGTTTGGGTGTCCCACACCTTGCTTGAGCCTGCGATCCAATCGAAAGCAAGTACCTGGTCAGCGGTCAACTTCAAAAAACCAGCTGACCTCGATGAGGTCTTAAATTGAGCCCGCGATATGGTCACGTGACACTGGTCAGCAGATACCCTGTTTTGACAGGTGTCAATTGGCTATAAGATGGATGTCCAGTATCAAAGACACGCTGTAAACTAGCTGGTCAGCTGGGCCAGGTGGAGTATGGCCGCCATGTTGGATTATTATGATTATTATTAGGATATTATTAATTATTGGGCGACTCCGTCGTCGTCGTCGTCGTCGTCGTGCGTGCGCGCCCACGAGCAATACCGCTAGCCATTTTTACCATGAGAAAAGCAGTTGACGGGTTTCTATAGGTATGGTGCTCCGCTTGGCGGCCCTGAGGGCCGCCGGAGCTCCGCTATCATTAGCGCTATCTTTATCTATATCGTTATTATTATCGTTATCGTTATCGTTATCGTTGTCGTTATCTTTATCGATATCGTTATCGTTTTATCGATATCGTTATCGTTATCGATATCGTTATCGTTATCGTTGTCGTTGTCGTTATCTTTATCGATATCGTTATCGATATCGTTATTGTTATCGTTATCGTTATCGTTACCGTTATCATTATCATTACGGTTATCGTTATCGATATCGATATCGTTATCGATATCAATATCGTTATTATTATCGTTATCTTTATCATTACTGTTATCGTTATCGTTATCGTTGTTTTTATTGTTATTGTTATTGCTTTTATTGCTGCTATAAACAGTATTATTATCATCATCGTCATCGCCACAATCGTGATGGAAGTATTACATATGTCGGGTGTTTTATTATTCAATTCTTTCCAGACCAGAGGGGTCTCGTCTTATAGTATGAACGCTATGAAAATCAAAATAGCCGACTGAGTATATACTTCGTCCTAAGATGTCTCTTTTGAAGCGAACAATCGTTCGTGATGACGTCATATGCGCGGTATTTACTTCACATTTTCCAAGTGGTTCGCCATGTTTAAAGTGGCTTGGATATGGAATTCGACAAAGATTTATCACCGGTAAGGATCGAATAGTGTGTCATTTTGTTTGGTCACCGTTTTCTTTAAATGGTGCCAGAATTTAAAGTAATCTTAACGGATCGTCCTTGATAATCAAGTTCATCGGCCTCTTTTGAAGCTCATGGGACAATTTTTATTGCTAACCATTGTACTAATAACTGCTGTTATTAAAAATCTACTAGCCTTCTATCTCGAATGCCGTTCTCTGATTACTACGTTACTCGCTAACTGTTCTGTGGTAAATAGTGAGTAGCGGTTGTCAACAAAATGACGGCCGCGCTTTCGAATTGTCTACGAGGAGGATTTAGATAATTTAATTGTTTAGTTTTGAACAACTAGTAGATTCATACTAAGACAATTAGATTATTCGCTTTCGATTTCTATGCGTGGTAGCTGATTCGGGCTGTGCCGTCATCAGCTACCACACAATACAAAATCAAAAGCGAATAATCTAATTGTTAATTAGTCCAAACCATGTTTAATAAGAAACAAACAAAGGATAGGATACAAGTAACTACAGCCGCCATTAACTTTCCCTCACGTTATCTCAAAATACAAAGACAGTTTAAACATGTCTAACATCGACGCTAACTGCCAAGTAGAAGCGCAGCAAAGTTACTAACCTTATCACCAACTTGTTGAAAATTGATTCCTTGATTCTCTTCTTGTGCCAATAGATTTCTGCAAGCATTGTTATGAAAGCGATAAACATGCCAGTACATAGCACCATATACACCCCAACCATGTCGTCGCCTTGATAATGCTGGAAAAGGACAGAAAATAAAGCATAGATCGCTTATCACTTAAGGTGGCTCGCATTCGTTTACAGCACTTTCAAGCACATTGAGGGAAGAGAAAGGAGGGCTTTGGCGTCCATGTTCAGTTAATAAGGAATTAAAACAATTTGATGACACTTCTGTCGTCGCCTCCACCCTTGAAAAACAGAGCACACACGTAATTAAAGTGTACATAGCCTCAAAACATTTTTTCCCTTAAATACAATTTTGCACCTGTTCGAAACGCATTGCGCCTTTTTGCGCCTTTTAAAAGCTGTGTAAGTTTGAGGTTAAACGATCATCTGTCCCACGTCCACGGTGGTCGGTTGCGAGGGCTTTTACTCTCGCACCTATCAAAACTGAGAGTTTTAGGCCATAGGAAAAAGTGGAATACATCGAATGTAACGAAACTTGGCAGGGAAATACGTTAACAAATAACCTATCAGCTGTTTTATATTTCATCCCATGTGACTGCTATTGTGACGTCATAAACGATGCCCAAATTTGGAGGCAGAATAAAACTTCAGGAAAAAATGGTAAAAATTTCATAGTAGTGTTCTGTATAGAATTGTACGACTTTTGGTGAAAACCGCATCCCCACTGGATAAAATAGAGTATGACGTCATAAGTGACACCTAACTTTAGTAACAACATTTAAAATTTGTAAGCAGTGTTCAAAACGTTACAGACGTGTTTACTAGACAAAATGAATATTTATAGTGAAAGCCGCATTTCAATCGGATAAACTGGCGTTAAGTTACAGCTAATTGAAGAAATTCAAATTTCCCGCTATATGACCATATATGGTCAAACTTTAGGGGTATTTAAACGTGAAAACAATGAATGCAGTCATAACGGAGAAAAGACAAAGTTGCATAAAATCAAAATTGTAGTTTTTTGAGCTTAGGATGTGTCGTCTATGACACGTATTTCGTCAGGAATACGTCATGATGACGTCATGATGACGTAATTTGTGACGAAATACGAGTCATAGAACACACATCTTCAACTCAAAAAACTACAATTTTGATTTTATGCAACTTTGTCTTTACTCCGTTGTGACTGCATTCATTGTTTTCACGTTTAAATACCCCTAAAGTTTGACCATATATGGTCATGTGGCGGAAAATTTGAATTTCTTCAATTAGCTGTAACTTAACGCCATTTTATCCGATTGAAATGCGGTTTTCACTATAAATATTCATTTTGTGTAGTAAACACGTCTGTAACGTTTTGAACACTGCTTACAAATTTTAAATGTTGTTACTAAAACTGGGTGTCACTTATGACGTCATACTCTTAAGAAAAGTCAAAAAAACCTTTACAGTGGTAAAAATTTAAAGAAAAAATTTTCTTCAATTAAGATTTTCTAATGTCTTGCTTCACTTGGAATATAAACTGCTCCTAGATGAGCCAAAAATTGAATTTAAGACTCTTCCGGAGCAAAAGCCCTAGAACCGACCATCGTGGTCCGTCACAAACTGATTTGCATTGCAGAAAGTCTTTGTAAACATGCATGCAAATCAATTTGTGACGCCAAGTAAGGAATAGACCCATGCCCTTACTTGCTCGGTCGTGGGACGGATAACGGCTATATTTTGTAACTTTTACAGCCTGTAGAGCGTTTTCAGTCACGCAAGTAAAAAAATAAAATCGTCAACTATTCAATAGATTAAGTCAAGAAATTGTGATTTTATAGAAGAGTAATAAATAAACAACATGCCAAGTCTCAGGGCCTTGCGATATCCCGTACTCGAGTTATTCGGCAAAATGTACCACTCAAAATTATAGTGTTTTGTATGGAAACGTCATGATGACGTCCCTCTGAGGGACACCAAGATGGCGGCCGGAAACGAGTTAAAACACATGTTTCTTACTTAAGCTATCTCAAAGGCTATGTTCTCTCTGTTGAGCTTTCAAACATTCACATAGATGCTTCACTTACAATGTTGGCTTTTCAAACCTCAAAAACACACGATGTTTTCATGTAAGTGACGTGCTTGTGAGCAGACATCTTTCTGTCACGCACTGTGAAAAACTCTAAAATTCAAACTGCTCTATTTTCAAAACAAAGCAAGCTGCCTAGCTGAAAACATGCAAGCAAATACATTTCTAAAATGTCTTTTATGTGATGAAGATAAAAATGGAACAGTCTGTTCACTTTTGAATTTTAGTTTTTATGACGTCACGTGAAAACCCTCTATAGAAAGTCAAGATTTGGTTTAATTAAAAAGGCACAAAAGGTGCAATGCGTTAAGAGCAGTTGCAAAGATTTATTCAGGCGAAAAACATATTTGGGGGGCTAGGTACACTTAAAAATACTTTAGCTTAAACTGACTACCAGCACTTTCCAACACTGTACTTTAATGGATCAATACTACCTCCCTTTAATCATAAAAATTAAAATTTCCTCGATTGTGATTGGTTTAAAAAACTCCTATTTTCTACTAATTCACTTGCCAAGTTGTTATCGGACAGTTTGTTATTGGACAGTTTGTTATCGGACAATTCAATAAGCCAATCACATTCAATGTAGTATTTTAAATCAACCAATCACATTCAAAGTTGTAGTTTAAATCAACCAATCACAACCTTGGTTACAATCACCATACATTTTGATCGTAGTCAATTTCAGAGCGACATTAAACAATTTACGCTTCCTTTGTCAGTCTTTTAATGCAATTAACAAATCGAATGTGGTTTAGCGTTGTCTATACTCTAATCGACAACGATATTCGTCATCACAGTGGTCAAAATGTTCTGGACTCACGAGGCGCAGCCGAGTGAGTCCACAGCAAATTTTGACCACTTTAGAGTATAGACAACGCTAAACCACATTCGATTTGTTTTTTACCACAGTATCAACGGCAAAGAAAATGTTAATTTCAGAGCGCGAGCTGAAAAAAGGCATTGCGCGACACGCTGAGGCGAGCAGCGTTGTCTAGACTCTTATCGACAACGGAAAATTAGCCAATCAGATTGCGAAATAACTAACAATTGTGGTAAAAAATTTCCTTCCCTTTTATAACTTGGCTCTTCTTCCTTTCCCGGAAATTGTAATTTTTATGATTAATTGGTAATAACACTTCGTGTCGTCCAATTCGGTCTGTAATCATACTCGTGATAAACAAATCGGACTCCCGCTGCGCGGTCGTCCGATTTTGTTATCACTCGTATGATTACAGACCGAATTGGACTCCACTCAGTCCTATTACCATTACTTATCAGTTGATACGTACGGTATCAGACCCTAGTCAGACTAGTAAACCAGTTCTGGAGATCTTCGTGATATAATAGATTACCATAGAAACAGCATAAATTAACGTATGAGAAATATCCTCATTTTTGGCTTTAAGCAGTAATAACTCAGAAACTAGCGAAGTGGACACATTTTCTTTATTTATTACACGGAACTGCTACCAGCGTACTACGATGCAACTGTTAACACAGTTGTGCGGAGGGTGAAATTGAGAGACACCGCAAATCTTCGAAAATTTATAATGCCTCTCGATTCCCTTTTAAGATTTCTCTGAACCTTTTGCTGTTATTCGTGTTATCCTTGCAATGACGTCACCCCTGAATTGGATTACACTCACTAACACTGCTTACACTCCCACTAAATGAGCATCCGAGAAAATGAGAAGTTGTTGTTTGGGATACTATCCGACGTCGTTGACTGAAATTTTGTGCCTTTTCCGGCGAATCGGTGAGCTATAAACACGAAAGCTATCCCGATGCTGCATCCACAATCGATGGTTTATCATTTATGGGAATAACTATATATAGGAGCATCAGAGTATGCCGTTCTATGGCCGTGGGATGTACGATCGACATCTTGTTCTGTAGTGGTTGGTGATGACACGGGCACGCTATTTTAGCACGCTAGCACCGTGTAACGATACACGCCTCATTAAAAATTACCGTTGTTTTCAGTCACACGATATAAACAATAAAGCGTGTTCAGTTGAACAAAGATGCATGTCAGGCTTGGAAAGCAAAGGGACCGCGCAATATCGCACCCTTCGCGAGTGAAATGGCACGGAAACATAATAAAACACAGGAAAACAATTACTTGTAAACTGCAACTGTCACCGTAGAACAACGACACAAAAATCTAGATTCGACGTCTTCTCGAAACGCAACAGAATAATTGCTAGGCATGTTCCAGACGGAGTATATTACACTACGCCTGATTTGTGGCATCTTGTGTAGCAAGCACATTTCTGAGAGATTAGAAGCTAATTACATGCAGTTAAACTACAATTTTCTTCTTAAAACGTCATAATGGATTAAGTTAATAACATTTTCTCGTCACGTCACGTGGAACAAGGCATTGCAACTGCCTATATGTCACTCATTCTTTTAACGTTTGACGTTTTTGTTTCTTAAAAGATGGCTGAAGTTTCTCCGAAGGAATCCATAATGTCCTTGATCACCTCAACGCCCGAAAATAGACAAACCAGGAAAGGAGCCAAGCAAAAAATGGAGTCCCTCGATGAAGCAGAAGAATCCCTAACTTGCTTAAAGTGGCCTGAAAATGTTGAGAGAGTTGAACAAACCGAATATCTTCGATGTTTGGAGTCTTCCAGCAATGCAGAGGGAAAATCAGCTATGGAAATTACCGTTGAGAGTTGTGATAATGAAAAACTATATGGCGAGAATGAAGAGAGACCGAATTTAAAACGACGACTGGTTTCATTGGATAAAAGTATTATTGAAGGTGAAGGATCCTTGAAAAAACTGAAAATTAGCAGTGAATCTTGAGATGAGCAAGTTGTAGATTAGCTTATATAATAGCTTTCTTTGTATTAGGTGTATTAGGCTTAAGACAGCTGCACCATTTACTTTAATCAAGGCTTATTAAGAGGCGCAAAGAATATTGTTCCAAATTTCCTAAAAACCAGCTCGCAATGGACTGCATTAACATTTCTTGTTTGTGACGTATTGAAGAACAGCGGAAAACCGAAGAATACCTTGCGCGCGCATCTTGTGATTACTTTACTAACTATACCTATTATTTTTTATTAACTGCTGAACAGAAACAGTGTAATCCTTTAACTTTAAAATGTCAATGTTGCAATAGCGTTAATATATATTTAGCCAAGCCTAAAAGCGGAGCTCCACGATTATTATTTTTTACGGTCATCGAGCAACTTTGCATGGCGTTCTTTGGGCAAATTTTGTGTCCAAAAAATTGAGCAGCAGCAGGGAAAATGAAGAGTTTTACCATTTAGACCCCAGTTGTTCAAAGACCGGGTAACTCTATCCAGCGGATAAGTCGCTATCCAGCGGATAAAGTGTATTGAAACTGATACATTTTGTCCGTTGGATAGCGACTTATCCGTTGGATAGAGTTCTCCGGTCTTTGAACAACTGGGACCAGATGAACTATTCGATAGCAAACGTTTGAAACAAAAAACAAACATCCTTGAGTCCAAACTATTTTCAAACGAAAGCGTAAAGGAATACAAAGCGGATCAAAACAAAACATTCCAAGAAAACAAAGTACGATGCATACGTTTTTCGAAGATTCTTGGAGAAGGTAGAGAAATTAGATGAATAACAAACATAACTGGTATCAAGCTAAAAAGATTGGCAAAGCAATTTTGACATAAATGTCTGCAAGAAAAGACAGAAAGGAGTCCGCATCTGATCGTTTAGAGCAGTCAACAAGAATTTGCCGCTGTTAAAACCACAAAACAACAAAATATTGTAAGAAAACAAAACAGCCACACCAACCAAAAGCTGTAGAAAGGCATTTAATTTTAAGTACCTTATGGTGAAGTCTGTTTAAAGTGACATTTTCGTTAGCTAAAACAATTTGATCTGTTCGGATTTTTTAGCTGATATTTTAATAGTCCGAAAATGTTAGGGAACAAAATCTTCCATTGAGAAAAATGCTAGCTGAAATGAACTCTCCACGAACTTTCTGGAGAACTATTTTCTTTCCGAAAATGCCAGCTGACGTTTATGACCGCCAAAAACCTGAGGGGTTATGCTTTCCCAAATGCGAATCTTATAGGCCACGTTTCAGTTACGAAAATCCGAGTGCACTCTCTGACGTTTATGACTGCCAAAAACCTGAGGGGTTATGCTTTGCCAAATGCGAATCTTATAGGCCACGTTTCAGTTACGAAAATCCGAGTGCACTCTTTAATCGACTCCGAAATCCTAAGGCGAACTACCCTCCACCGAACAGATATCTACCGAAACTTGTCGTTGGGTGCCCCTGACAAAATACGATGCGTAACGTTTCTTCGAAGATTCTTGAAGAAGATGGAGGAGCTCGCCAAGTAACAAATATATCTCGTAGTAAACTAGAAATTTGCAAAGCAAATTTGACATAAATGTTCGTAGAAAAGACATAAATGTAATAATAATAATAATAATAATAATAATAATAATAATAATATATCACATTTATATTGCGCATTTTTTATGCAATATTCAAATGCGCATTACAACACTGGCCGGGGGACTTTGCCAGACTGCTTATAACGCAGTTTACTAACCTGATAGTTAGTATACAATGTATACTAACCTGATAGTTTAGTCAGACATAGAGTTAGCAAGCACTCGGAACGCAAGCTGAATAATAGCGCCATTTCATACCATATCTTTCCTTGGCTAAGCAGACACAAAACTCTAAAGTGGCTTGATAGTTTTACTGTTCCTCTTCATGCCCACCGAGGAAGCTTTTGTAATTAATGATTCTCTGCGGCAAAACATCATCCAGTTATGTATCAGTCAATTCCAAAAGCGCCCATCCCCCCTCCCCCACCCGGGCATACCCCGGGTATTTGATCCGAAATTTGTCCCGCACGGTGGGGCATTTGACTTTCGGCTAAACATTGGTCGGCGGTCGCCAGCTAAAGGGTTTCGAGGAGGGTTTCGAGCGCAAATATTCATTCATTCACCACGGGAGCCGCTTCGCTCCCTTCACTTCAAGATTCCGCGTAGGTTTTGCGTTGTTCACTAAATATACAGTTGATATGCCTTTATTCAAAGTTTGGAGTGCCGACAAAAGAGTTCGGAAATGAGTTTTGGGGCACAATTTTTCGGGTTTGGTTTGAAAAAGGTAAGCGATTTTCGAATAAAATATTCATTATGAGCGGGGAGCGTGCCAAAATGTTTCATGCAACGAGTGATTTGCTATAGATTTACACTTGATTTGCCCTTTTGAGGCCCTGAAAGTGGGGCATTTGACCGTCAAAACTGGAAACACAGCGAGGCATTTTATCAAAAATTTTCAAAAAAGTCAAATGCCCGGGTGTTCGCCCGGGAAGGGGGGGGGGGGGGGGGGGATGGGCAATTTTGGAATTGACTGATACATTACAATGAAGACAGCGCTTGCGAAAGCAGACAAGCTTCTCCCTCGCAGAGCCGTCCAAGATAAAATTATCAAAGCCAGCCAACACATTTCGCTTTTTTTAACATTCAAACACTGATTCTTACCGGTTCAAACAAAAAGAAACTCGAGATTAATCGAGGTAAACGTCAAAACTTCATTGTTTACAGTCTTTGGACGAAGATATGTAAAAAAAAGTAACTTGTTGAAATGAAGCGTGCAGCGCACTAGCTTTTGACATTTTCTTGACAGCTTTTTGACAACTTCCTGTCAGAGTTTGAGACATATGCATGCATTTGATCGGCTTTTTTCCCTCTAGCTTGACGTTCTGCCTTCAATTTAACTTAATAAAGAATTTCCCGCAGACAAATGCACTGCAAAATTAGCCAGCCAAAGAATCCAAACACTGATTCGTACCGGTTCAAACAAAAAAAGTCTACAATCAATTAAGCTAGACGGTGAAAAGGCGTTGTTAAGATTTCTAACTTTTTCAACGAAGCGTTTAGCGCGCTAGTTTTTGTGCTAGCTTTTGACATTTTCTTGACAGCTTTTTGACAACTTTCTTTCAGATTCGAGACATGTAGATGCAGTTTCTCCCCCCCCTTCCCTCTCGAGTTTGAATTGCTACCTTCAAGAAAATTTAAGCTTTCAAAAATCAATGTCGACACCGCTAAAAGATCATAAGTATCTTCTCTTGTGTCTTCAGTTTGTTATTTTCCCCTAATTTCCTGCCAAAATGCGCAAAAAAGGTTATCTCGAGTATGACTTTTCATATTGCATACATGGAGGGGCGGACATACGTACGGTCGGTCGGTCGGTCGGTCGGTCGGTCGTACGGTGGCTAAAGCCAAATTTTAGCGAACAGGGCTGAGTTGCTCGAAGCATAGTTAGCGCTAACCATTGGTTAAGATGTATTTAAAACCTACAAGTTGTCATGGTATTTAACCCTGGTTAGCACTGACCATGCTTCGAGCAACTGGGCCCAGATTGGTTACCATATTTTCTTACCCATGGTGCTCCGCGCCCGCGCCTTGGGCGCGCGCAGCTTCGCTATTATTATCTACTTCGTGATTTTTCTTTATATTTTAAGCCATATCGCACACGTCGAATACAAGCGCAATGGATAATAGGGCAGAGAACGTAATTCTCGAACTTTCGATTAAATGTTCTTAGCTTATAAGTTTTTTGTTTCGCGTTCGCTCGTTGGGAAAGTGGAGAAGATATCAACACAAGCCAAGTTGCCGGAAACCTCGGGGGCGTTACGAATCGATGGAATTAATAAAGATGCGGACGTGTTCTCTGGAAACCATTCTAGTTAATTTTTTTTTCTGATTTACCGAATAATTGAATATACCGAACATCGTTTCTAAAAAAACTCTAATCACAAGGAATACTCTTGGTAAAGTTGACCTAAGACCAGCACGCAGAATAGTCTGAGTCTGAGTCTGACTCACGGGCTGTTTACCATTTATAAAAAAAATTCCGGAAATTTAGGTTGGGAATTTTCTATTTGCTAAAAAATCCGGTTGTCGCGCCGCGCAAGACTGGATTCCAGTTACAACATGCAAGAGGCCTGAAACTAGTACGAAACATGAGAAACTTCTAAATGGTAAACGAATTTCCATTACTAATAACATCCCAATCGGGAAACAGGACTACCTTTTCAGAAGTTCCGTTTGTCCCGAGAATTTTCCATTGGGACAAACCAAACAAGCGTTACCATTTACACCCCAACCGGAATTTCCGGGAATTTGTGGTAAATGGTAAGCAACCACGGTGACAAGTCACTAGCTTTGCGGGCCGCGCAAGATTTTCCCGCCAAAACGTTCTGAGAAACCCGTAATCTGCTATTCAGTCCGCGATTCAGTCTGCTATCGGAAGCAGAATATTCAGAATATTCAGTCTCGTATAAGGAATAAATTCCACGAGAACCCGATTACTGTCCTTTTCGAGCATTCCTATCACAGTACAGTAGTGTCAAAAGAACCCTCCCCATGTAAAACTGCCCTTTGTAGTTAAACATTTTCATGCGAGAAAGCTTATTATCCTTACTTGTGTCTTCCTCTTCCGGGCATTTGGTTGCGGTCTCTCACCATTTCCGCGTGATACCGTCAAGGAAGTTGTTTTCGTGTAGCCGCAGTGTAGCCAAGGTGAACTCATTCACGAACGGGTAGTGTGATAGAAACGCGAACGACAGTCCTCTCGGGCTAGATAGCCCTGACACTGCGAGAAGACAAAAAAATGGCCATCAATACAACAGTGTTTCTCTCGCGTAATGTGATCGTGTGAGTGGCGTGAAATACAGGGAAGTGGACACTTAGCAGTGCCCTCTTTCCTTAGACCGTACCACCCTGCGGGAGGTCGCGAGCTCAAACCCCGACCGGACCAATACTCAGGCCGGGCCCTTAAACAACCGAGGAGAAAGTGCTGTTTTCGTAATGACATCTGCAAATGGTTAGACTTTCTAGTCTTTTCGGATAAGGACGATAACTATTAGGTCCTAACTCACAACACTTGTTTCTAATGATTTGTGGGACGTTTAAGATCCCACACACTGTTCGCAAAGAGTAAGGGATGAACTTCCCGGTGGTGTGGCCTGGTCTTTCATACATCGTATCATATGGTGATCTACACATGTAAAGCGCATTTAATCGTTACGTCATAGAAAATGCGCTATACAAATTCGTAAATTGTCACGTTTTGTTGTTATTTTTTACTTTTTGCGGTTCCTTATGTGGCACTTACCCACTTTGAGATCACAAGGCGGTTGGCTGGCAATATGCTTGAGCAGTGGTTCATCAGTAATGTAAACAAACTGGTCTTACTCCCTCACCCACTGTACACCGTCATCAAGACTATTAGACAGAGTGCCGTCCCGTTCAACTCTCTTCCAGATCTTTTGATGTGTTTCGTATTTACTAGACTCCAAGGCCGCAGCTGTGCTCGAAGATCCCAGTACTCCGACTTGGTAAGATGTCTTTACGATATCTTCAAGATTATGGATGGGATGCTCTGCATTTTTCACGGTGAAAAATGCGGCCAAGTTAGCCGTGTATGTCGAGACCCATATGAGAATGCAAAACCAGTAACATCCAGCCAGAATACGACCTAAGATCAGTCCAGCATTGGATTGGATTCGTTAGTTACCTGTCTATTTTAAGGCGGAGCAGATTGGGTTTGTTAAAGAATGTAAATTACAGTGGAACTTCGCTAAAACAAAGAGCTTGTTATAACGAACGATATTCGACATCCCGCCCAATATAGCAAGTAGAATCCGTAAGCCGGGCCAAAATTTAATCCAATTGAGCGCTTTTCAATTGAGCATGGAACGTAAAATGCGTTTGCTTTGGTTTTGCACTGCCTCGTTCTGTGATTGGCCGCTAAACCTCTTGTCACTTTCTCAACCAATGAGAAGCAAAACCAAACCCGATTTGCAGACTCGCATTTTCCCGCGCTTTGCGTCGGTTACGTTTACTTGCTTCGGATTCCGATTGGTTCATTGCACTGTTTCGGGCTGTTGTGATTGGAGTAATTTCTTTGCTTTTCTTGTGACACTCAATAGTCCAGTTTCGAGTTCGCCATGACCGCTGAATAAAAGTACTGAGAACGCATTTGTACAGGGTTAGCCTCGACCTAAAGTAAAATATTCACAAATTCCAGCGAGAAGATGACCTGTTTACAGCTCTGTCTATTGTTTAATTTTCAAATTTGTGGCACCTTGCCGCCGGTATATGTGAATATTTTAATTTAGGTCGAGCCTAACCCTGTACAAATGCGTTCTCAGTGCTTTTATTCAGCGGTCATGACGAACTCGAAACTGGACTATTGAAAGGCGCTCTTTAAATGAAGATTGTGGCAAAAAAGATCGAGAGGGGTGAAATGAGATTAATCATTTCACTTCTGTTGTGAAGAACCTTACATTTCTCTCAACAGTTCATTGTATGATTTAAGAATGCACTCTTAACTTATGCCTTCAAGGCGGCTTTATTCATTGTTTAACTTCTGATACAAAACATTCATTAAACAAATCCCGATATAACGAAGTTTATGATCACTGTCCTGCACACGCGTTATCGCGGGGCAGGTTTCGTTTATAGAGAATCCCCTTTATCAATAACCCATTCACCAGTACCACGGCACCTGGTTATATCGGGATTCTCCCACTGTCACAACCCTGATATATAAGTTTTGCAAGTGATGGAACAAAAACAAAAGTCAAAGACGGTTTTAACCAAAAAGAATAATTTTCACTCCGTTTGGTCATAAATTTAAAGTGGTACGAAGAGTCCCTTACCTGATAGATTCTTGGGTGTGTTATCACCTCCTTGCTGCAGCATACAGGCTACCGAGAACCACAAACTGTTAAAATAATTGAACTCCTCCGAAGTTCCTTTTCCATCCTCTTGTTTGTAGCCATAAGGACTGTAGTAGTTGATCACAAACACGGAAATAGAGATGATCACGAGAGTGGCCAGGGTGCAAAACCAAACCTCATTTTCAAACGGGTTCATGAACTGCAGATAATCCACTTTCTGGTCAGATTTCTCTTTCTTGGTGAGCATATCCATGGTGTAATACATATAAGCCATCATAAAGTCTACCACCTTTTCTCGGCTTTCAGTGACGGTCAGTGGAGCAACTGCGATGTCAGCTCTCTTTGGAAGTTTAAAGATATCAAATCAAGTATCAGAAAGGGTAACTGTTGTGAGAGCTACTGTATTCCTGAACTTATGCCACGTAAACCAGGGATCAAGTTAAGCGTGACTTCATTTGTCAGCAGATGGATGGACGGACGGAAGGAGGGGAGGGGAAGGGATGGATGGATGGTGAGAGGGAGGGAGAGGAGGAAGGGAGGGGGGAGGGGAAGGGATGGATGGATGGTGAGAGGGAGGGAGAGGAGGGAGGGGGGAGGGGAAGGGATGGATGGATGGTGAGAGGGAGGGAGAGGAGGGAGGGAGGGGGGAGGGGAAGGGATGGATGGATGGTGAGAGGGAGGGAGAGGAGGGATGGATGATTGGTTGGTTGGTTGGTGTTTGGCTACCTGCACCAACTGATCGTTTCATTGACTAATTGACAGAAAATAATTTACTGAATGATTTACCGACTGGTCATGGACGTTTTACAGCAGACTTGATGAAACCTTGTTTCACAGCCAATTCATAATTGCTCTAACATGATGTACTGTTCATTTTTGGTCGTCCCCGTTTTCAATAAGGTAGCCTAAAGGCCAGTTCCCAAAGTCTGGTCCAAGATGATAGGTAAGTGGCTGAGCATCCACGTCCCACTGGAGCACAGCACATACCTTTCTAAGCAGCTCTCCAACCATTCCATTCCAAGTTCCATTGTCTGTTAATGCACAGTACTTTCCATGAGGCACTGCGTAGATCTCGTACGTGAAATGAAGGACTCTCGCTAATTCATTGATCAAATCGATGCAGTACCCTCTGTAAGAGATAGTGCAAGCCATCGTCTTTCTTATCCGCCATTAAGAAGAGTGCATCCTGCAAAGTGTCATGGTAAGAAGGGGTTTCACGCCTTGTTAGTTGTACATCAGTGAAAATTTGGGGCTAGTCCGTTAAGAATGATTGTTTTCTAGATAGGACCTCCACACCCGTACGTGTGCGAGCTTCCGAACTATGGAACTACCAAAAGTGGGAAACAAACTCAGCGCGGAATTGCAACTATGAATGTTCGGTTATTTAGTACAGAAGGAAAAATCATTCATCTTTATAGATTTGTTACGTTTTACAGTCCTGTTACTTCAACTTCGCTATACGTATATAATGTAGTGAAAGAATAAAGGCTCTTCGATTTCGTACGAATACTGTTCTTCGCACTCTGAATGAGATTATTTTTCAACAGCACAAGAGGAGAAATTGACTTGAAACGATTGGACCAATTTTTTCAAGGTATGAAACTTCAAATTAACTAGCTGGCTCAAACTTGTGAGTTGTTAATTTAAAGTAGTAAAACCAGAAGAATATGCCACTACAGTTTTCTCTCTTCATTACCAAGATAACGACGGCCCTCAGCTTCTTTCCCGCCAGACCACTTCCAGATAATGCAGTCTCCATGTTCCGCAAGATGTGTTCAAACAGCACAGCAAGCTTCGATGAATTCCAACTTCCAATCTAGAGATTTGGATGGAACAGGAAATAAACGGCTTTGTTCAAGACCCTATCCTCTAGAAAATGCAGGCTCGAGGCTTATCTTGATGTCCTCTCAGGGGTTCCCCAAGGGTCAGTTATTGGCCCAACTCTATTCCTTGTATATATAAACGATCTACCTGAGTATGTCAACTCTACAGTGCACCTTTTTGATGACGATACAGTTATGTATCTTACGATCAACTCTGATGAACAGTGCACTCAGTTACAAGCAGACCTAAACAGGCTAGAGGAATGGGAAAGAGAATGGTTAATGAAATTCAACCCAGAGAAGTGCGAAGTACTGCGTATATCAAGGAAGAAAACAATCATCTATTTTGATTACACTCTTCATGGCAAGATCTTAAGATCTGTAAAAAGTGCAAAGTATCTTGGAGTCGAACTATCTCATGACCTTAAATGGAATGCCCAGATTGGAAAAGCCACTGCTAAAGCTAATCGCACTTTAGGGTTTCTAAAAAGGAACCTTAGAGTTAAGTCATGCGCATTGAAACAACAAGCATATTTCAGCCTTGTGAGACCCCAGCTTGAGTACTGTTCGAGCATCTGAGATCCAAGGCAGGGCATTGAAAACAACGGATCTTACAGACTGGAGATGGTTCAGCGCCGAGCAGCTAGGAGGACATTGTGCCGGTATCACCCAACAGCAAGTGTCTCAGACATGCTCCAGGAGCTTGGCTGGCGTTCCCTACTGCAGAGGCGATGTGATGCACGTTTGGTTCTACTATACAAAATAAAAAATGGACTTGTCGCCTGCAACCGAGATCAACTAAAGGACCCTATCAGAAGATCTCGCCACACCCATGACCACACCATCCGCCCCATAACCTGCAAAACAAAATCGCACCAACTCTCCTTCTTCCCAAGAACTATTTTGCAGTGGAACAACATCCCGCCGGACTTATTTGTTAACTGTAACTCTAGTGCCATTTTCCGCTCTCGCATCTCAAATCTGACCCATTAGTTTAGCCACAGTACAGTTTCCTTTTACAATTATTTATTTATTTATTTATTTATTTATCTATTCATTTATTTATTTACTTATTTTATTTACTTATTTATTTATTTACTTACTTACTTATTTATTTCTTTATTTATCTATTTATTTATTTATTTATTTATTTATTTATTTATTATTAGTCATTTTCGCATGTGTATTTTATTTACTGACCGCCCGGCAAATAATCCTCCTCAGAGGGGTTGCCGTACAGGAAGATAGATAGATACTTTGACAAATGAATTATTTCGAAGGTTTAAGATGTCCAGCTGAACTTCAGTTCGTTTGCCATCCTCGGAAAATTTGATAGGCTCTGTTAGTCCAGTAATACTGACCTGTTGGTACAAAAAAAACCTAATTAGGGAAGGGAGAAAAGGTTATTGCAAATCCCACAACGTTTAGTTTGGGATTAATCCATTAAGCCTTTCAATCAAGTTACACTACCCCTTATAATAGCAAGGAGAGTTATATAACATTTGTTTGTGGTTCTCTCAGCCCGCTTGTACGTTACAGGATTAAAAGGCCCTCCAAGGATGGTCTGGTGTTGCTTTGTGGCTTGTTTACGACTCCGTCTGTCGCTTGTTTGGTTAAGGACAAATGTCGCTGTCGCAAAGAAAACAAAAAGGAATGGAAAGTGAATTGTCGCTGTCGCAAATTGTCGCGAGTTTTCTGCCAATTTCTGTCGGTTGTCGGTGTTTTGGGAGACGTTTATCGCCTGTTTTTGGAGCCATTTCGCTTGTTGCTTCTTCCCCTTGGAAGGCCTCGATTAAAGAATTTTCATCACTATGAATGTTGATCTTTCTTGTATTCATCTTTTGTCGCGTGTTAACATTTATTCGTTATACCGGGGTAGAGTAGATTTTACGTTCAGGCTTCCGAATTTCCGTTCGTTAAAACGAGGATTTCGTTATATCCAGGTTCTGTTCCATGGATTTGGCCGAGCTGTTCAAAGAATATTGTCACTGCGTTGTTCGCGCGTTTAGACTGCGAGCAGTCTCTAATTTCGGCGATGGATTGTGAAACGGGAGAAATACACACACCTGCGAAACGCTTCTCCTTTTTTCACGTCTTGCACAGACGACGAATAGTTCACATTGTTTGAATTTCTCGTGGCTTTCCAGTGTAACTTTTTTCTTTTCAACTGACTTAGCCGTCACGTTACGGGTTAATTCGTGGATAACAAATTACAACCGCGATTGTCGCTTCGCCACGCGCGATCAACACGAGAGTTTTCGGTGCAAAAATGGTGTAGCTACTGCAAAGCGAAAAATCGCTTCGCTTGCTTCAATTGATTGAATTTGCAGCATATGTTATTTCTGGAATTCCTTAAAATTTCTTATTTAATTTCCTTGTGAAGGGGGCCGCTTGTTTTTTACCGCATAGAGGAGACGGTATATAGAGGCCCTGCCAGGGGAGGATCCCCTTAGAGGACGTCAATCTTGAAATATTAGCTGCACAAGCTACTCCAAAAATCCGAGGGTAAATAAAGTGATGTATGTATGTGATGTCCCATGTCGCTTGTCTGAATTTTAAAATCTCCCGTGTCGGTGTTTAAATCGCTAATTCTCGGCCTTGATGCCACTGTCGTAATTTTGCCGGGAATGATGTCGCCTCTCGGGATTTCATTTTATGTGCTGTCGCTAATTTTTGGGCCATGTCGTTTGTCGAAATTTACCCTGGCGGGGCCTCTGTATATTTTTCGTGTCGAGATCGCGTCGCTTAACCAAACGAAAATTCACTCGATAATGTTGCTTGTGCTGAAAAACTTTTAGGGGTATCGAATAGTCCCTTAAAATTTTTAAGTGCTCGCAAAATTTGGCCTTTGCTCGATTTGCCGCAAAATTTTAACGAGTGCTCGTTTGCTCGTGCTCACAAAGTTTTTGCTATTGCCCACATGCTCGGATTCTCGGCGTTAAAATTTGCTCGGACGATCGAAAATCACGAGCGAAAATTCCGGTAAGTTGTTATTCCTTCGGTTTTTTTTGGTACAGAAATAAATGCGTTTCTACGTGCACGTCGTCAGTAAACTCCTTTGAATATGGCAGTCAAGTTCAGTTAAAAGCATAGGAAACTAAATTAGTCAACATTCATGTTATTCTCAAAAAAAATAAATTAAAACACAACATCCAATATAAAGATTGAAACCATACATGCACCAGAAAGACGCATTTGAAAAGACATTTCACATTTCTTCGACGTGGTCTTTCTGTTTGACAAATTAATTTCAGTAGAACAATGTCAGTTTCCGGTCGACCTACTTTCATGTCGTAAAGGTGGGTTGCTGTTAGCTACTGTGCGGTCAAGCCGCGGTATATATGCGATACTCCGGTCTGGGGAAATGAGTCACTGTAATTCTATTTCTATCGAAGCCTGCATTTCTACTAATGTATAGGGGCTAATACAGTGTAGTTTGCATCCATTGAAGTTTTATTGAAAGTGACGCATGAACGAATTTTTCCCGAAACCAGCACCAGCGAAGGCAGGGAGTAAAATCACTGTAATTCTATTTCTATCGAAGCCTGCATTTCTACTAATGTATAGGAGCTAATACAGTGTAGTTTGCATCCATTGAAGTTTTATTGAAAGTGACGCATGAACGAATTTTTCCCGAAACCAGCACCAGCGAAGGCAGGGAGTAAAATCTAAACAGGGTTTCGAAATATAATAGAGCTATTCGACTTGTTGAGAATGTTCCACGTATATTTTGGCCCGTGTTGGCTTTCTTGAAACTCCTTAAAATAAGCTATATTGCTTTGAATCTTTTCAGTCAATGGTTATTAAGCCACAGGAAACTAGAGCTAGTTAGCTTTATTAACCTTGGAAAACTGATTTCCCTTCATTGAAATGTACTGAAGCTAAATGTTAGACTAAATGCTAACGTTGTACGACCAAAGAAGACTAAGATTATAAAACGAAAATACCTGTTTGTAAAATAAAAATCATACCTTGCATTTCACAAGAACTTCAAATTAAAAGCGGCTTTAAAGCTTCTGAGAGTGAAAGCCAGTGAACAGCCTAAAGCTACCGGACGTAGTCCACACTTCCACGTAAAAACGTGACGGTAATTTGGCATCTAACGTGGCATAATTAGATATGATTGGTTGGTGTGGAGGTACCAGTCAGGCTGCTTGGCGCACTCCAATAAAGAACAAAATGTAAAAATTACAAAAAGGAGGGATTGCTGCCAGAGGATCCTAGAGGAGAATTTATGAAGTGCTCGCTGCTCGCCAGATACATTTTTCTAAAGTCCTCGCTGCTCGCAAGACAAATTTGATCACTGCTCGTGCTTGCAAAATAAAACGCACTGCTCGCATGCACGCAGAGACCATTCCATACCCCTATTCTTGTATGGGAAAGCGTCGCTGTACTAAAGCAGCCTATCTTCGATTGCTATTGTCATTCAATCAAAGTCCTTGAAACAGTTGATTTAAAATTTATAGGCGGCTAAGAGCCATTATTAATAAAATAACCGCAACCACATCGTCGCCTGAGACGATTTTTCACTGTTTCCCGCTACAAATAGTTCAACTACACAATAACTACTGGAGCAATTAAGGAAATACGTGAACACGCGGTAAATCAACACTGACTGTTTTATTGCAAAACAATTGGTTATGAAATGGCGAATGGAATCACGTAGAAATTGAACAATTTACAAGCACTTGAAACTGAATCTTTTGTCACAGCAGGAAATCGAGAAAAGCAAAACTATTTTTCTTTTCGTGAAAGATTTAAAAATCAACACCTCGCAAATGTAAATAGAATCAAGTTTACTTTTATCTTGTGAATATTTGCATAAATGCCTCGTTGAAAATTCCTTCGGATCAAGACCAACTCATAACAAAGAAGCGCAAGCGATCAAAGTAACAGAGTTCATCACAGGATGATCAAGAAGTTCCAAACAGATAACTGATTAGTTCCAATTTCTCCCAACATCTTTTTACCTTCAGTTGGCTTCCATTCAAATACCAGCAAAATAAACTTGGACATGAAAGTCTTGCGTATGCAAATTACTGATAATATTGTTCACATGTCATCGGCGATGGATGTGATGTTCTCCATTTCGTCTTTCAGCTTCTTAGTCTTGTCTTGCCACGAAGTTATTTCTTCAAGGAGCGAATCTGCGGTCCTCTGTAATCCTTGGCTATTCCTTTCGGCGTCGTCTCCCCTTCCAATGGCTTCCTTTAGCTGCTCTTGGAGGAATTTCATCTTCTCTTCTGTGTCTTGCTCTCGCTCGGACGCTTCTTCATCCCGTTCCTCTAGGTCCTTAGTCCTGCTTCCTAGGTTCTCCAATTTCTCCGTTAGATCTTCGGCCCTTTCACTGCTGTAATCTTCTCGCGCTTTGGCGGCATTCAGATCATTCTGGATCACCTTCAACCTACGCTTAGCTTCGTTCAGCAAATTTGTAGCTTCTTCTCTCTTCTTTTCGGCTTCCTTGAAGCGTTCTTCCAAGTTGTTAAGTCTCTCATCACCTTCGATCTCTGATTCTTCCAGCTCTTTTCTAGCCTGTTCTTCGTTAACTCCCTTTTGCTGTACGTGTTCCAGCTTCTCCTCTTGCTCGTTGGTACGAGACACAGCTTTGTTGAGTTCACGTTCAAGCAACTTAATCCGCCGCTTTATGCCTTCGGCCTCGCTAAGATTTGCCTCTTCCTTAGCCTGGGCCTCCATTAACAAACTTTTAGCGTCCGCTTCTCTCTCTTCTGCTTGATCAATGCGTTCCTTACACTCGTTCATCTTACTCCTGATCTTCTCCATATTGAATTCTTTTCGCTAAAATGCCAGGAAAATTCCGCAGTGTGTTGTGTGCCCCTCGCAATGCAGAGCAAAGGCTTTTGGGTCCCGCGACGTCTCATTAATAATCAAACCAAGTTTTGTTTAATCAACAACCCTGACATGCAGGAGCGATTGGCTAGAATTATTTACCCTTGGGACCATCAAGGCACAAAACAGTTACGAAAGGTCCCTAAAACCAGCTCCGGTGACAGAAAATGGCCTGCGTTTTGTCGAAGAAGTATTCTCTTCCTAAAACGAATTAGGAATCTTTGAAAATAAAGAACGGTCAATGGTAAATCCGGTGTGATAAGACAATTATTTTAACTTTTTCATGTTGAATGCAAGACATCAGCTGCTTGTCATGCGGAACTCAAGTGGTGTGATTACGGAGGAGGCTCAAACCCAATTTAGCAGCACATTGTGACTCTCTGACCTACGCCATATAAGCCTCTGGCTTTGGCATCTTATTATCGTTAACTTGTGCTTTGTGTACTGATTAAACAATAAAGAATTAATAGACCTTTTGAGACAAGTCCGCGAAGTTCGAACCCAATAGATGGTTCCACGGTTATTGGCGCCACATTAACTGGGAGGCAAACACGACTCAAATTAGTGTAAATGTATGAGATTTTGACCGACTTTGAGCCGCTGTAACACTGCTTCAAAGAGGCGGATTTCCGCAGCGAAAATGTCTTTTGACGTTATTTTCATGAAGTATAAAGAACAGATTCAGGCTACAACGACTGTAGACGAGTTTTTGAGATTTCATACAAACCTCTCAAATCAAAATTATGCCAATTACCGCGAATTTAGAAGCCGCATGAGAAGATTTATAATTGTAATTTATGGACGTCGTACCTTCGTTAATGGCCTTATTTTCAGTTGAATGAACGATACCAATAAAACCCCAGTTAATATGGCGCCAGTAATCGTGGAACCATCTATTTTCAGACCTGTTTTTTTTTTTTTGCACAAAAATAGCCATAATTAGCATCCCCATTTAGCTTATTTAGTCTGACACTGAAATAAAGGTAATTATTCTACCCCATAACAATACGATGAATCACTAACAACGGCGTGATGACTGATCTAAACAAGCTACTGTGACACATCAACAGTGACAAGAATACGAAGACTTTGCTAGATCCCCGGCTAGATCACGGTTAAAAAAAGAAATCACCAACGTAAGGAACATATCTCCTGCCAAAGTGGAGAGTCCAATTAGTGTTGTATAAAACACTGACTAAAGGTCTATAAAATTTACATGCAGGAGGCCCACAGTGGATAAAAAGGATGTATTCAATTATTTTTAGAGG
This sequence comes from Pachyseris speciosa, assembly GCA_016490735.1. Classification (NCBI taxonomy): domain Eukaryota; kingdom Metazoa; phylum Cnidaria; class Anthozoa; order Scleractinia; family Pachyseridae; genus Pachyseris; species Pachyseris speciosa. Next base: position 352,021 of record JAEMWC010000168.1, on the reverse strand, counting down.
CGTTCGCGAATGGTTCATTCATGCGGAACACAAGCCGCCCAATTCGCAGACACGCGAGAGAGCGCGCGAAATTGCCTCCCGCGAGGAGACGCGTATCCGTAAAAGACACCAGGACGCTAGCCTCCTACGCAGACGTTCTTTTGGCTCGTCACGCAATCTTTCCTCCCCAACAACGGTTGTTTACCATTTACACGGGAAAACCGGTTGGTCGACGGTTGCAGTAAATGGTACGCATCACATACCCAAATGAAAATTTCCACGGAACGCGCGTGTTCCATTTACACAGACATTTCCAACGGTCAGGTTTACAGAGCGATCCAAGCCAAAAGCCCTGGAACTGGTAGAAATGAGCAAATGGAACGCACATTTCCATTTGGAAATTCCGTTTGGGAATTTTGGACTACCTTTCAGGAAATTCCGGGCGTTTTCCATTTACCAAAAAATTCCGGAAATTTCGATGGGAAATGCCCATCGGTGAAGAACGTGTTCCATTTGACAAACGTTCCATTCATTCCCAGGCTCCCCACTTTCCGCTAAACTTCCAAATGGCAACAACGATGTCTTAAACGAAACTGTAGAGTTGTCTATGTAAGAAGGTCTTTTAAATTGAGAAGACGATGATGACACTCCTATCCTCGCAGCGGTTGCAGCTTATATGAGGCGCGATCATCGCCGAAACGAAGGGTTTTTCAAAAAGATATTGCCACAATATTTCATCGATGAATATTTACAAGCCACTTCAGGGCGACTCGAGGCGGACCCTTGAAGCTTATTGCAGGGAAATGAAGCCACTGGAAGATTCCTCAGCGATACTCTTATTGGTTGTATGACAAAGCCGGACTTTCACGCCTACTGTGAAAGGAAAATAACGAAAGACATTGTTTCATTTCAGATGCAAAGTATTACGCGGGAAACAATCGGAATAAGCTTACTCAAAGAACCCTCGGGAAAAATTTAATGTTTTCTCCAATAAATTCTGGTTACCATTGGTATACATCACACAATTGTGATTCATTAACGTATGGAGATCGGGTGCTAGTCCATGACACACGGGGCATTCGTATAAAACTATTCGAGGTGACCGAAGAAGGAGCCGCCATCTTACCAAAGATGTGGCCGTGAAAGACCTGGAACTGGTGAAAACTTGTGAAACTCGTAAATGGAACACGCATTTTCCATGGGAAAGTTTCCAACGGGAAAACAGGACTACCTTTTCAGAAGTTCCGTTTATTTCGGAAATTTTCCATTGGAACGAACCAAAAACATGTGTTCCATATACATCCCAACCGGAATTTCCGGAATTTCTTGGTAAACGGAAAACGCCCTCCGTTTTCCCCGGAAATTTTTCATTTGGGAAGACCAAAATAGGCTTTCCAATTACATCCCAACCGAAATTTCCGGATTTTTTTTGGTAAATGGTAAACACTCAACGTCTGCTGAAACGAGCGGGATTTTACGTAGACCAATCAGAGCGCACTTCCCAATTCCTGGAAGTGTATTTTGGACTTGGACATTTTCTCGCGCGAGAGATCTCAAAACAACAGGGCGAATATCAACGTCGCGTTTCAACGAGTATGATTATCGATCAGAGAGAGGCTATGGTGCATTTCAAATGGATGTCTTCGACCGGGTTCGGAAAATCACTAATTTATCAGTCTTCGACGTGACACTCAACATTACGTGCCATATTGTAAACAGTGGTTTCATAGTCTGAGCAAGCGTTTGTTGACAGTTTCCCTGGGATAGTGAATAGATATTTTCACTTAACAACTTTCGTAGGACTAATAATCTGTCCCCGATTATCGGAGCAAGGCACTTTCAATCGGAGTAAATGTCGAAAAGGCACCGAAATATGTGAAGGTACGATAAACAAACCGGCTTCATTTGTTAGCGGCGGTGTTTGAGGACTGGATTTCCTCGGCGCTTCACAAAATGATCCCAGATTGACTTCCGCAACCTTCCGATAATGCAGAACTTTCGCCATTGTCTTCTTGCAAAGAAAGGAAAGTGGTAGGGGAGGTGACAGATTTAGTGATGTTGCTTCGGTACGTTTGTTGAAGGTGCGATCAGCGCAGTATAAACATCCACCTCCGTTTTAGTTAAGTCTCGCCGTAATCGTGTCGTTCTTACTACAGCTTTCTTAAATTCCTACGTAATCTCCTCTTGAACTGCTCGCAGGTCTGCTTTAATGTTTTGAAAGCGAAGTAACCTCTTATAACATTGGGAAAAGAAGAACGCTTCGCTCAAGAAAAACACACTTTTAAAAATCGATTTCCAATGCATTTCCGATCTGCCCGGTATGTCCACAGAACTCTTGCCGAACACTGGTATGCTCGCAGTAGGGATTATAATGGAACTACAGAGGAAAAATTATTTCCAATATATGTTTTTTGGAGAATGAAAGTTATGATTTGGAAGGGAATTCGGGGTAAAACATAAATCGCCTCAAGGGGTCCCAAGGGAGCATTTTAAACGCAGCTTTTGATTGACATCGCACAAAAACCTAGCTCCGATTGGCTCTGTAGTAATTTTCACGTGGACTCCGGCTGATCTTTGCTAACAATGGGAAAGGAATGTACCGCTCGTTTGGGCCCGGGGTAGCCGTTTGGGGAGGAAAGATTGCGTGACGAACCAAAAGAAAGTCTGCGTAGGAGGCTACCAGGACGCCGGCACTACATTATTCCGTCTCTTTTTGTCCCCAGCCACCGGGAGCAGACGAGTCCTATTTGAACGTATTTGCAGTTAAAATCGCCGTACAGTTGCAGCGCGAATTGATCTTCTTGGTTAGACATCAGACAACAAACAAACCATCGCGTTACGCCACTGTAGCTGTCAACGCTGCTGTTGAAATCTTATCCGCAAACAGTAATGACCGTGGGCTTATCACTAGCGTTACTCTCGGCACTTCGTGCCTCGTACGGAAACGTTGGCTTTCCGGAATCGTCGCCCGAAGGGCTACGGCCATTGTCACGGATAGGCTTTCAACAGCAGCGTGACAGCAGCGTAACACGATCGCTTGTATATGGTTTGATCAGGTACGGTGATTCAAATACGACAAGATCGATTTTAACTGAAAATACAGTCAAATAGGACTCTCCTCCTCCTGTGCCCCAACAAGGGACCTAAAGTGATGACGTCACAAAAACTAAATTTGCATAATTATGGGATCTGTTCGAATTTTCAGAAAGAACACCAACAATACAGGACAGAAGACGAAAATTGTTTTTGAAAGGTTACCATTTTTCATCTTACTCTTTCCGGAAATCTCAAAAAATCCCATAATTTTACCCCTCACGGAATCAATGCGATGCGTCAAAAGACAGAAATTAGAGACATGCGCAGTACGGACACGGGTAATGGCCGGTCAGGTCAACAAGAATGCTATGGGGACTTTGTTGTTTAATATCTTTTTAAAACGCGAAGTTTCAGCCACCGTCAAAGGCAAGGTTAAAGAATGGTATATGATCGAAATATCTACCGTTTTCTATTTCGATTTTTTCCCCGAAGTTTATACAGTGCCTATTTTATTTACTTGAATGCGCACTGTTCGGTGCGTTGCTGGTTAAAAAAAATTTCGCGACGGTGAAGTTTAAGATCAGTCATTCAGTTTGTCAGTGGGTCAACTTTAGGAGTCCTGCGTTGTGTCCCTGTGAAGCTATTTCATTATTATTCACGCGCGCTCGAAGTCGTCAAGAATCGTCTCATGCTGGGTTGGAGAGCTGTTCGAATTGAGGGAAGACAACTGAAGAGTGCAGGCAAGGTACGGAATGAGTTTTTCAAACCTTGATGACGTACTCAACACTAATAATGCAGTACAAAATACTTAAACTTAACACTTCTGAAATTGTTGTAATGGTAAACACAATAAAAATCGGAAACCAGTGAACCTTGAGCATTGTATATAGAATTTAGTTTTATGAACCAAATCGGTCACCGAGGTTCCACATTTTGTACTTTGGCAAAACAATGTGGCAATATTTCGATTCATCAACTACTTACTGCAACCTGCTCTTCATGGCTTATCAGTGTATATCATTACTGTTATTGTCATGCTCTTAGACAATTAAACTCAGAATGAAAAGCTTAAGCTTATGTAATTTCACTATCCTTTATTTGTTTGTTGTTGTTTTTTTAATTTTAATTTTGTTTGTTGTTGTTTTAATGCCAGCTCAGTACTTCAGCAAGCTAAGGGGATCTCTGAAACCTCGTTCGTCTTCTGTGGACCTAACTTATATTGTGTTTTTTAGAACACAATAATTATTACTGTCCTTGTTTTAGGACAGTCAATGTACAGGACTAAATTATGTTTGATGCTTTAGCAGGTAATAATGCACATGTCATCGGCTTCCCCGTGGGTCTATCCCCGGGCCTAACAGGGAAATATGTGGGGGAATGCGAGGAGATGGATGGGATTCTTTGCCCTAGGGTAGGGGAAAATCTTGACATTGCTGTTTAATCAAAGATTAGGGAGTGGGGAAATTCATAAGTTTGAAAAGGATGTTATTGGGATTTTCAACTGGAAGACAGCTCACCTAGGGGACTTTGTCTTTAGAGATTCCTCGACCCCCCCCCCCCCCTTCCACCTCCCCACCAGGAAATTCCTGAAGTTTGCTCGACTGATTTTACAATCGCCCTGGTTAGCCCGGGGGTCGACCCCACAGGGAAAGCAATGACATGTGCAGAAATCTACCATCCTGCACCTTAAAAAATACATACTGTTAATTAATTGTCAAGCATTTAATTCTTAATACTGGTAACACCAAGTAAAATTGTTCCCAGTTTCTGGTACCTGCTACTATTTACAACTGACATCAACTTCACAATTAAAGCCTGAATATTTGAAAGCTGTGTCCATTTTTTTGGTTAATTTCACTTGAAATAAATAACTCTTTTTTCCTTTACTTTATACTTAAGGGCTAAAAATATTCCTGTCACTACAATTACCCTTTGGGCTTTCATAATAAAGAATGATCGATAGCAAACTTTTGTTAGGTGCATTTCATTTATCTTACACCAAAAATTCTTCGAAAACGGCACCTAAAGACAAATTTATCCCTGGTTTAATTAGGATAATTTATCCTCAAATATTCACTTAAACTATCAAGGGCTCATGCTACTAAGAGTAAACATAGGCTGTGTGTGATTTGCTGTATTTCAATGAAAGAAAAGTGAGTCCTTTGATGAATTGATGACAACATTTTCTCACACATCTTGATATTCAGGTTTTCTTGTAGCATGAGTCATGTGATTTCTGCCTACTGAAACTGGGACCATGGGTTCATATTTGCTGTTTGCAAACCTTTTACACAGAATTAATTTGTCTGCCTCCCCCAAAAGAACATTTTTCCAGTCTGACAAAGTTGTTGGGGAAACAATCAGATTTGTAGGGGGACTGCAATTAAATAAAATACTGAAAATTAAATGTAATACAATTGGTGCCTTTTGGTTAGATAACCAACATGCATGTTGTAAATATCTAATGGAAGCCATTAACATTACACTCCTATGATTTGCTCCATTTTTGCCTTGGGCAAATGGGAATAACTGTTTAAAACTTCTCTTTGTTTGAGTTGGTCTTTCAGTTTTGTTGCAACAGATTTTGTCCCCATTAGTTTTTTGATGATGTTGTTTTTCTTCAAGGATGTGGTCTTCAAAAGTTTGTCTTGTTTTGTAACTTGTTTTTGTAAGGTCAGAGTCTCTTTCTTCAAATCACTATACCTTCTCTGTACAAATACTGAAAACAAGGGGAAAAGTCACAAAAAAATTAATTATTGACATGTGGCTTTGAAAACAAATTATTTCATTTAATTCATATTTTGAAAAGTCTGAGCCTTATACTCTCAGTTCTACATTTAGATGTTGGTACTTTATTGATTGATTGTGTTTTCATTTACACCTGTGAATGTTACTTTTTTTATTACTGTCGAGAACATTGGTGTTTTTTTGTCAAGTGGAAAGGTATATACAGTTTTCTCAGCAAGAGTTTTGTCCACTTGAACTCAAAATCTTACATGTACCTAAGCTTAAATTTAACTAGAGAAAGGTATGAAAAGTCGAAGAATTAAAACTAGATTGAACTCGACATAAGAAGGACGACAAAGACTTGAATATTCTCGGTACCTCGCGGTAATTTTGATCAAATAGGCTGACCCCTCAGCGGTTCGCACAAGGTCGGATACTGTGCCATTTAAAGTGTTTTTCACGTGTGTTTTTTTACCTTCGGGTAATGTTTCTTTGAGATAACTGAATTTTTGTGTTGGCATATATCTAAAATGGTTTGTTTCTTTCAGCTCTGCTACATTATTTAGTGTCCAAAATAAAAGCAAAGTCTGGATGCACAATTCACCTGACCAAATTAACTCGGGATTAACAGCTGCGAAATTATAACAAGACGGTTTTACAGCGGTCAATTAAACATACTTTGTAGTAAGTTTTAACGTGTCTCTTTCAGTATCTCTAAAGTAAAAGTTTCTTCTTTTACCCCCTTTTAAGGCGAATGCACTAACGTTTTTCACCCCGCTAGCTACCCGCAAAAATGTACAAAGGATTTTCACAAGTTCCGTGGCTTTTCTTCGTGACATTATTAAATATTCAACGTTGTTTTACTCAAATGTCAATGAATGCTCGTTGTGTGGCCCAGTTTAACTTAACCTTTAACCTTCAGCTTATAAAGCCTTAAAAGGCATTATATCTGCACTGAAAATGAATAAACAGACCTGATGCGGGTTAGTTGTTTCACATCAAAAACAGATCCGTTGCATTTGTGTGTCTTTACATTTTCCGTGTTTGGAAGCCCACTCAAAGCAGCCGTGATAATAAGTATGCCAATTAAAAAACTGACTTGAGTTATATCATTCACCCATTTTTTCCTTAACCAACGCTTATCTATACTTTTTCGAAGCGTTTGGATTGTCCTTTTCAGTCCTGTGTTTTCTGCTGTTAGTCGTTTACATTCACGAGAGAGTTTGTCGATCCTCTCAATCTCGCTTGCAAACTTGATAAAAACACTTTCTGGAGTGGCTGTTGCTGAAACCTGACCACCAGCACTTGAACTGTTTTCGTTTGTTTTCTCTTCTGTTTTTATTTTCTTCGCCGGCTGATATTTACTAGAAAACTGCCTGCCTGCCTGCAGACATTTTTTCGCAACTTTCGTTGTAAACAAGTAACGAAAGAAGCCCGCGTTTTCAGGAAACAGCAGTTTTTCAAGGTAAAGTACTCTGCGTATGTCGTAAAATTTCGGGGGTTATGGACATAGGAGGGTGGATCCCCTTCCGTGAGGGGTAAATTTCAAAATTCAAATATTTGTGAGTTCACACTTTAGGAATCTATTCCCTTGTGATTATTCTTATTTATTTAATTTTTTTTTTAATGTAATATATACTTAAGATTTAACCGTGTAAAATCATATAAAGTATCTACCGTATTTCCTCGAGTAAGCGTCGAGCCGAGCCGAACCGAGCCGCTTATTTAAAATTTCGGCCAAAAGCCGGGGGTTGGGGGGGCGCTTATTCGAAGAAAGGTGCTTAATAGTCCCAAATATCACGAAATCTAGAGGTAGTCTCTAGTAATAATTCCTTATGACCCACGAGATAACGAATACCAAAAAAGCAAAGCTTTCCAAGGTAGGATGGCAGAGATAAACGACGATACAATCTCCTCAACGACAGATCCGCCGAGGTTTTGAAAAATGTAGGCTAAAGCAGTCACCAGAAGCTTTCAAAAAGGCCGTCATGTGCCATCTTTAAAAACGCTGACGTTTTAACTTAATACTCGCACCATAATTGTATTTCATTTATTTATTAATTTTTTTTAAGCACATGCACATTTGCATATCTGCCGTGATGGGATATACCCTTTGCAGAAAAAAAAAAAAAAAAACTCTGCAAGCACAAGAAGATAGAAGTAATTGAAAGGGACTCTGTTCTGTTACATGCACTGATGCCGGCGTAGTTGAAACTTAAAAGATTGCAAATAAAGTGACAATGGAAACAGGTTTCCCTTGTATCCCTACTATTTAAGAAAATGAGGAGGAGAGGAGGGGTGGGGGGGGGGGGGGCGCTTAGTCGAGCGTGGTTATTCGACGAATTACGGTATGGGCTCGCAGTTAGTTACAACCCGGGATGGCGGCAGTTCGATCGAAGCGTAAGAGTCTCAACATTCCCACGGAAAAATAGGGGAAAACTGGACAGTCTAGTTTATTTTTACGGATCGATGAAAAGTCCGCGAAATTCGCAAAAAAGCACAGATTCCAGCAAAAATTTCAAGGCACGTCCCAGGATTAGGAATGAGACGGTTGGTAATCTGACCTGCTGCGCCAGAATGTGTCAGCGGAGTAGATCGTAATTTATGCGCAATTGCATAACAAGTAATTGCCCAAACAAAGTGTTGACGGCATTTGACGACAAAGGGAAAGAAATTACATAAGCCTTCTTCACAAACAGAGAGACTTGAAAACCTAAGAAAACAGCTCATCATGTTCGCAGCGAGAATTGTGGGTCGATGTTCCTCGACCACTCTGCGCAGTTTTTCCGCATTTTCGATGCACAACTCGTCCAAATCGATGAGACTGCCCTTGAGGAACTGCAGCAGACAATTTCAAACCGAAACTAAAGCTTGGAGGACTTGGGAAGGAGCCACTAAAGCTCCTGGTATCACTGGTAAGAGTTGAACTCAGTTTACTAATTACTTTGTTCTGCAGCTCCAACCATGCAGTCCACATTTGCATGAGTAAACTATTTAATAACTTTATTTCGTATAAGCTTATATTTTAACAATTAGATTATGAGCTGAGCTCTAGATTTCTATTTAACAAATAGATTCCATGTTGCCGTGCGTCTGTTCAGTAATAGATCACAGATGACGTCAAAATGTGGTAAAAACAAAGAAGTGGCACACGAGCCGCAGGCGAGTGTGTCACTGATGTTTTTGCCACATTTTGACGTCATCTGTGATCTATTACTGAACAGACGCACGGCAACATGGAATCTATTTGTTTTATATAATAAAGAAACAAAATGCAAGTGAAAAACTTGTTTATTTTCATATTTGCAGAAAAATAGTTGCAGTGATGACCTAATCTGTGTATCTGCCCTCTAATAGATCATAGATAAGAACCAATCACAACGCGCGAACTATTCACCTTATTATATAATGCGTGATAGCTGATGAGGGCGCATACCGAATCAGCTATCACGCATAGAAATAGAGGGCAAATAATCTAATTGTTTTAGTATAAATCTACTAGTCGTTCAACGCTAAACAAGTAAATTATCTAAATCCTCCTCACAGACACTTCTAAAACGCGAAGAAACGGCGGCCATTTTGTTGACAACCACTACTCACTACCCAGGTGGAAATCTTATTAAGATCTTATTAAGATTCTTATTATGTTTCTTAACAAGATCTTATCTTACTTCTTAGTTAAGATTCTTACAAGAAACTTACAAGATCTTGTAAGATTCTTACAAGAATCTTGTAAGAATCTTACAAGATTCTTGTAAGATCCTGTAAGATCTTACTAAGAACATACAAGATCCTATAAGATTCTAACAAGATCTTATAACATCTTTCAAGATTCTTACCAAGATCTTACAAGATTCTTACCAAGATTTTACAGGATCTTATAATATTCGTACCAAGATCTTACAAGATTCTTACCAAGATTACAAAATTCTAACCAGGTTTCAACAAGATCTTGCCAGATTCTTAACCAGGATAAATTGAAGGGCTGATATTTGAATTTGTTTTCTAAGAAGCTAAAATAGGGAAAAACCTGAATTTTTCCTTTGGATTGCCCTCATTTGTGGCATATGACCTACAACAATTCATTCAAATAACCTTGTAGCCCTTCAATAATTGGACTGGGTCATTGTTAAACCAGAACCAATAATAACAATTCTTTGCTTTAACATTATTTTATTTCAAAACCTTGATACACTTATGAAATAAAGTTATCATGAAGATCTTCACAAGTGTATGCAAAACATGTCATTGACTCCAGCACTTTATTGTACACTGTAGTTATGTTATTTTTTGTCAATCATATAAGAATTATATTCAAGTTCTTGTAATGCATGCTCATGAGATAAACAACACTACTGTATATTGTCCACATTAAAAAGTCCAATAAAACAAAACTTTGCCAGCAAATGTTTACATGATTACATGTAGGATGGATCTTTCTTCCATTTGCATCAATAATTATTATTAATTACAGTAATGCTATTGCATAATTTAAAGGAGTATGGTCACATTATATTTTGGATCATTATGAAAGAGATAAAAAATGCAAATAAATAATGCGAAACAGTGAAATAACAAATTTTCAGGGAAGCTAAGCACCAAAGAGACAAGAATGAATGCAAATGTGGCAAGGATGGGGAAGATTGAAACGGATTACAAATTTTTGAAAAATCTAGCCTAAATTTTTTAAAAAGGGTACTTGTACTCTGTTTCAATCTTCTCCATCCTTCACCATCTATGCCATATTTGCATTTATTCTTGCCTCTTTGGTGCTTATCTTCCCTGAAAATTTGTTATTTCACTGTTTCGCATTATGATTTATTTCATATATCAATCACACTGTTTCGCATTAGTTGAGTGAATTTTTTTTATCTCTGTAATAATGACCCAAAATAATTATTGTGACCATGCTCCTTTAAAGCTGGCAAATTCAAAGCCACTGGAAACAATCTCGAGACTTATATTTTGCCAGTATTATTTCTCTAAGAAACAAACACACAGAGTGTATTATACAAATAAAAGCTTGGTTTCCACTGTACAATAATGTTCTTTAGTGCAATAAAAACAGCAAAAATATTTTCTTTTAGTTACATGTAAGCAAGAAAACATGAAAGCTTGAAAATATCCTGTATTTTTATGCCCCAATCTCACAACTGGGAGAAGAGGCTTTTAACATTGCCAAACAACACAAATTATCCCTTTGAGTTGCAATTCTGAGGAAGAAATCATGAAAGCTGCCTTAGAATTTAATAATAATAATAATAATAATAATAATAATAATAATAATAAAATAAACTTTATTTCTATAGCGCCTATATCACTACCTGTTCTAGGCGCTTTACAATATTACTAAAATGCATTGAGATACAATATTAAAAAATTACAACAATAGGGATGTGAATGTAGAACTAATAATAACAAGAATAAAAAATAAATGTCTAAAACGCATATATAATTTGCATCTTTATGACACTTTCCCCCTACAAAATTAATTCAGCTAGACCACTGCACTTATTTAAGTTACTGCAGAAGTAGAAACCAAGCTAATTTAACCATAATACAGACTCTGAGATTCACATGCTCATTTTGCTGATTTTTTGTCTTAACATTTCAGATATCTGCAGTATCAAAGGCCATTTTTAATGAACTCTACTTCACCAGTTTCTTTTAATCTAGCTAATTGGAAAAAAAGAAACAAACAAGCAATTTGATTCATCAACTGAAGACTGCATGTACGACATGATATATTAACTAAAACAAAAGTCAGTGTTGTGAACAATGATTTATTCTACTAACAAAAGTTTTTGGCATGTTGCATGCTGTCATTACAACTCTTCATCATCATATTATAGTCATGTTTGTGAATTAAGCTTCTTTAACATACTGTCCTTTTGCTGTCTTCATACTAGAGGTCATTAGAAGCTGTAGCCTTTCTGCACTGTCCCTATCATGATCAGCAGCTCAGCTACAACAAAACACAATCAACATTGGATCGTTATAATCATCTCTTCCTTTGCAGTAAATTCTTTTTTCCCATAGTGATTAGACTAGCTAGATGCTACATTAAAAGCAGTTCACAAGAAGACAAAATTATGATGAATATTGGTGTAATGCTTTAAGCTTATTTTCAGTAACCGGTTAATTGCAAAATCAATGACATCGGGCACTGCACGCTGTTGCAAATACGAGTTGTCTATCTGAAGAAAACTTTCATTCTAAGAGTCATTACAATTACTTAAATGTGAGGACTTACATTACTTTCTGTTTTGAAAGTGCAAGATCCTGGGTTGATTCTGAGTAAAACTGAGCATTTTTTGCCTGCGGTGCCTAGAAGCATCATGGGATTGATGAGTCTCATTCCCAGGAGCCTCTCAGTCAAATCCAAGATGGCGGCCGGTATTTGTTAAAACACAATCAATCCAACGTTTTTGGCCATTTTGCAGGCCTGTAAGAGACAGGGAACAAATTGAAAATTGTTTCTGGTGTACAAGGCAAATGTAGGCTAATTTTATCCCAGTCAAGTTCTTTGGCAGGACACACTGTATGAACAACATTAGGTATATAAAACATTAAAATATTTAAGTGTAGCTTTCACCAGCTAAGCTAATATACCGCTAAGCATATCTCTGTTCAAATAAGAAATTCTTTGTTCTTTTATTGAGAAATTTTATTCTGAAAAGTAGAATCATAGTCAGTGAACTTTATCCAGATAATATAAGAAATTACTAAGACATTCAAGATTTGTGTACATTTAAAATTTGAGGTACAGTAAGATCTTTTGAAGATAGATAACCAAGAAACAAACAGATTATGGTTAGTTTTGCTAACCATAAAATGTAAATAAAAAGATCTTATTCAAAGAAATGTGTACTTAACTTCTTATATTAATTTACACCAAGATCTTATCCAGATTCTGAGTAAGATCTTAATAAGATTTTCATCGTTAAGACTTTGTTAAGATTCTTGTAAGAATTCTAAATAAGATCTTGATAAGTAGTTCACTAAGATCTTATTAAGAATTTTGATAAAAATCTTAGGTAAGATCTTATTAGGTTATTTGTAAGATCTTACTGACATGGCATATTAAAGTTTTATCAAGATTCCTACAAGATTCTTAAATAAACTTAATAAGATCTTGTAAGATCTTAAAATGGTCAACAGGTTAAGATTTGATTAAGATCTGGTTAAGATCTGATTAAGAAATTTGATAAGATCTTACTAAGGTCTAAAATCTTAAGAGGATCTTAATAAGATCTTAATCTTAATTGCCATCTTACAAGATTCTTACAAGATCTTACAAGATCTTAATAAGATTTCCACCTGGGAATTGTTCGCCCTCTTGTTTTTGTTTGATTGCGTCCCAATAAAATCATTTAATGATAAATGCAGTGGAACAAAGCGGGAAGCCGAAGCCATGTTTTTGAATCACAAACTTCGAGCGGGCGCTGAGTTGAAGCCCGCGCTTCTCGGAAGCCATTTGAATGCTTTGCTCTGATTGGCTAAGAGATTCTATTCTGGATGGTGATTGGTTATATTTTCACATGTGAAGAATGTACGTGAAGCTGATTGGATGTATCGCTTTTTTCACATGTGAAAATATAGCACATATAGAATTCTATTTGCAAGGTTTATTGCCTAAAATTCTCGCTATATATATAATAAAAACTTATATTTAACAATAAAATTATTACTGTAGATTATGGGCTCGAGATTTCTATTGCGTGATACCTAATGAGGGAGCAGCCTGAATCAGCTATCACGCATATAGAAATCGAGAGTGAATAATCTCATTGTTTTAGTATAAATCTACTAGTCGTGCAAAACTAAACAAGTAAATTATCTAAATCCTCCTCATGTGGTAAAAACATCAGTGACACACTCGCCTGCGGCTCGTGTTCCACTTCTTTGTTTTTACCACATTTTGACATCATCTGTGATCTATTACTGAACAAACACATGGCAACATAGAATCTATTTGTTAATTAGATTATGAGCTCGAGATTTCTATTGCATGATAGCTGATGAGGCCACAGCTCGAATCAGCTATCACGCATAAAAATCGAGATCGAATAATCTAATTGTTTTAGTATAAATCTACTAGTCGTTCAACACTAAACAAGTAAATTATTTAAATCCTCCTTGCAGACACTTCTAAAATGTGAAGAAACAGCCGCCATTTTGTTGACAACCACTACTCACTATCTACATGTATCACAGAATAGATAGAGAGTAGTGTAGCCAATAAGAGAACAGCTTTTGTGATAGAACGCTAGTAGATTTATACTAATTATAAATAAACATGTTAGCTTAAATTAATTTACAAAAGCTTAACCCTTTCATCACCAAGGGGGACTTTGCAGATTTTACTCATCAAAGGGAGCCAGCTTAAGAGACTTCCGTACTGCTTGATGCACATTTGTACATACATGTATGATGATACAGAATAATATTATATGTATGTGTTTTAAGCTTAAACATGATGTAATCACTAAAAATGACCATTGGTCCCAAATTAATAAAAGTAAGTTATTTCCATAAGGCATTGTTTGTCATTCATGTAAATGACTGTGTTATTGTTGATTGGTAACAATCAGTCAGTACACTTAACATGCATACACTAAAATTCCTGGAAAATGATGTCTTGTTGGTTGAACAGTGCTGTCCGGATGCTTGCCATTCTCCGAACTTTGCACCAATTTTCATATTGGAAGAAAAAATTGCTTTAAAATTTTGATTCATGTGCACTTTAAATCATTCACACTTTGAGAAAATTTAATAGTGAACTATTTCTGAGGCGACCAGATTTTGCTTAGTTTTCTTTCTCCTGGCCTGCCTCGATTAGCTTTCGCTACCTGCAGTATCAGATCTTTTATCAGTGTACTCTTTGGAAAATAATATAATAAAGTTGTTTTGTCTTGTTAAAGTTTGTGCACAGTCACTGTTATAGGCCACTTCCACTGCTGTCTTTGTTTTGTTGAATTTCATTCTTATTTTCACATTTTGAATGTACTGTTCTCATTTGCCATTGCCTTTACTTTTTATTTTATGTAAGCTGAAACTACTGGTCGTGCTGTGCTTGGTGGTGCTGCACTAGTTGGAGTGGGTGCTCTGTGCTATTATGGTCTCGGACTATCTAATGAAGTGGGTGTTATCGACCGAGCCATGGTGTGGCCACAGTTGGTGCGAGACCGTGTGAGGTCAACATACACTTATTTTGCTGGTAGTTTGGTCCTCACGGCAGGAGTGGCATACACCATTAGCCAGAGCAGGGCCATTTACACTCTGATGAGAGCAAGCCCTTGGCTGGTAAGATTAAATTGCTTTGTATTTTAACAAGAGACTCCAGTTAGCCTCTAGTCATGAATAGCCCTGCTAAATGCTTTCTAGTAGTGGGCAGCATAGAGGGAGTAGTAGGCAGCAATGCCAGTGGCCTTTGCCTGCTAGTGAACTCACAGTGAAAACCAAGAGTGAAGTACAAATAATTGACTGTAGGCACCAAATATTTTGCCAGCTGCTGACACATTTGACAGGGCTGCATGAATGTACAGCTGCAGTGCAAATCAACTACATGTACATCTGTAGTTTGGTTTCATTTTTTGAGCAGAATTTAGCCCATGTCATGGAAATTGACAACAACTGGTAAAGATGTTTCTAAGACATGAGCTCTAGCCCTTATCTGTCACATGACCAAGCTGGTGTGGGGCATGGGTCTATTATTGACTTGATGTCACAAATTGATTTGTAAACATCACGCTTGCAATGCAGTTCAGTTTGTGATGTCAAATCAAGAATACATGTACATGGGATTGTATCCAATTGCCCCTTCTGTCTTGGTGGTGTGCCAAATGATGCATACATAAGGATACTTCACAAATTAATGTGATCAAGTAAGCTGAAGCCACTCTAAGGGCACTAAGGCCACAAGGTAGCGGGCATTACCCCTTAAATCTACCCAAGCAAAGATTGAGCCCAAGCATTAGCAGCCATGGACAGCTGTTTCAGCCTTGTTAGGCCTCATCAGCATGGCATAGCTAATACTTAGGCTCAAGTACCCACATATCAATAAAACAAGCAATGAAAACATAAAGCTTGTGGGATGTGGCTGGAGTGACAAGGGATGGTGCGTGGGGAGCAGGGATGGCGCAGTGGTGAGAGCACTCGCCTTCCACGAATGCGGCCCGGGTTCGATTCCCGGACTCGACGTCATATGTGGGTTGAGTTTGTTGTTGGTTCCCTTTCTTCTCCGAGAGGTTTTTCTCCGGGTTTTCTGGTTTTCCCCTCTCCACGAAAACCAACATTTCCAAATTCCAATTTCATCTGCTTGTAAAGCTCATTTGATCATATACACATGGAAAATGCGCTATATAAGTTCTAAATTATTATTATTATTATTATTATTATTATTATTATTACTTCACAAATTAATGTGATCAAGTAAGCTGAAGCCACTCTAAGGGCACTAAGGCCACAAGGTAGCAGGCATTACCCCTTAAATCTACCCAAGCAAAGATTGAGCCCAAGCATTAGCAACCATGGACAGCTGTTTCAGCCTTGTTAGGCCTCAGTGGCCTTAGTGCCCTTAGAGTGGCTTCAGCTTACTTGATCACATTAATTTGTGAAGTATCCTTGTCACTCCAGCCACATCCCACAAGCTTTATGTTTTCATTGCTTGTTTTATTGATATGTGGGTACTTGAGCCTGAGCAGTAGCTATGCCATGCTGATGAGGCCTAACAAGGCCAAAACAGCTGTCCATGGTTGCTAATGCTTGGGCTCAATCTTTGCTTTGGTAGATTTAAGGGGTAATGCCCGCTACCATGTGGCCTTAGTGCCTTTAGAGTGGCTTCAGCTTACTTGATCACATTAATTTGTGAAGTATCCTTGCCACTCCAGCCACATCCCACAAGCTTTACATTTTCAAATGATGCATAGTTTGACAGAGGTTTTGAAGCCCATAAAAAAAGCTTCCAAAACTGGAAATAAAGGCTAAAGGTTTTTGGAATATGTGCAAAGTTTTATATTAGCGGGGGAGGGAGGGAAGGGGGGGGGGGGGTGGTGGTGGTGGTGGGGGTGTTACAGTACATACACTTTTATTAATAAAGGCGTTTACCTACTTCTTAAAATTTGCTCCTTTTATGTGTACATGTATCTGCTCTAAAAACCATGTGGTACATAAAAGAATTACACAGTTGAACCTCGATTATCCGGACAATCAAGAAATATGAATATTAAAAAGACAAAATAAACTGAATTAATTGCTAGATAATCAGAATATATTTAATGCGATAGAGTAAGTGTTCAGTAGCATACAAATTGATGAACTTAATTTAATGCATACATTTGGTCTAAAACGTTCTTAGGAAAACAAACCTGTTTCAAGTGCACTTTTCAATGCCTAAATTAAAAATAAATCATAATGATGGTTTCTAGTGATCTTTATCATGCCTTGTTAACAATTGATGAAAATATCTGGGACCAACGGAAAACTCCAAATAATTGAGAAGTCTGGATTTGTACATTTATTGAGGTCTGCATAATCAAGGTTCGACTGTAGATCAATGAAAGAAAATAACTTGCCTCTGTGCATGTTGTACATCTACTGTACCTTGTTACTGACTATGTACCATACTTTCATTCACTCCACAGGTTATTGGAGGAGGGATGGTAGCAACAATAGGGACTTCAATGCTCTGTATGAGTTTGCCTTATGCTCCTGGTTTGAATGCCAAGCACATTGCCTGGGCAGGTACACTGTAACGCCAGCTGTAATGTTTTCTTTTGCATTTCTGTAGCAATCACTACAATCTGCTTTTCATGCATATGGTATTTCTAAACAGGGCAAAAAATCTTCAGACCTACGTTGTACAGTGTGACACTTGTCTACCAAAATTGTGCATACACGTCTGCATTTTTGACATGCGCATCAAATGCTTGCTTACACAAGTGCTCATTAATATGTACGAGCTAGCTCATTGCTACGGTGGCCCATACCTGCCACGGCAAAACTTACTTTTCCACGGCAAAACTTACTTTTCCACGGCAAAACTTACTTTTCCACGGCAAAACTTACTTTTCCACGGCAAAACTTACTTTCTCACGGCAAAACTTACTTTTCCACGGCAAAACTTACTTTCTCACGGCAAAACTTACTTTTCCACGGCAAAACTTACTTTCTCACGGCAAAACTTACTTTTCCACGGCAAAACTTACTTTCTCACGGCAAAACTTACTTTCTCACGGCAAAACTTACTTTCTCACGGCAAAACTTACTTTTCCACGGCAAAACTTACTTTCCACGGCAAAACTTTCTTTCCACGGCAAAACTTACTTCCTCACGGCAAAACTTTCTTTCCACGGCAAAACTTTCTTTCTCACGGCAAAACTTTCTTTCCACGGCAAAACTTTCTTTCTCACGGCAAAACTTACTTTCTCACGGCAAAACTTTTTCCTCGGCTAGCCAGTTTCTCTCTGCCTGCAGTTTCCCGCGCTTATGTAGATCCGGGAACTTCGTAATGTTTGCTCGGCAACATGGCGGACGCAGAAGATTTTGTGTAAGTATTTCCTTTGAAATTTGTTTTGATTATTGTTCTTTTTTTACAATTTCAAACGCTGGAAAAACCTTTAATTTATGTAACGTTCCATTGGCGGTTGTTTAATTCCCAGTTTATCGCTACGTCGGGACAGAGTCAGTGTCTCCTCTACTAACTCTGGTCGGGAAAATGTTCCTCGTAAATTGATGTGCAGGGACTCTTGATAGTGACACAGATTTATTAGGTTTCGTTTTCTCAGGGAGACGAGTAATGAAAGCGATTAAGTGATAATTAAGTGATAATAAAAGCAATAATTAAGGTTAAATGAATGGAACCTAGTGGAAAGTGTTCCTAAGATTCTTATTGTTTTCGCATTAACTGGTGTAGACGCTCCATTGAACTTAAACTTCTCAGTTCAGTGTATAACCTCAAGCCAACGACGTGTTACATCCAAATCCAAAAGTCCAACGCGCAAAGTACTTGTGCAACACTGCAAAACTGGTTCCTCGTCAATCCCTATTCCAGTGTTAGTGAAACCTTTTTGAATGATCATTTACAAGGTTACATTTGAATATGATGATCTGGAGGGTTATGTTATGTAATACATCAGAAAGTAATGAAGTACTTACTTGCGGGGAACACTCCATGGAAGCTTATGTACAGTATATTTTCTGTTTATTACACGTAGGTTTTGTACATCTTGTTCAGTAAAACAAAGAAGGAGTGCAAAATTTTGCTGGAAATGTGGCTCTCCAGTTCAGTGCGGCTTATCTGTTGCAGAAGCAAGCACTAGTCAGAGTGCAAAACTTTCCTTTGGGAAGCCAGTTCTAAATCAAGCCAAGTCATTTGAAGATTATATGAGTTGCAAAAAAAAGCAACACCAATTTCGTCCAAGAAAGAAGAGTAAAGTGAATCCTGATGAAACCGTAACTGTTTCAATTGGCCTGATGAGAATGGTGGAAAACGACTTAAAACCAGTCTGGGGAAAGCGGCTACCTATTCAAGTTCCAAAATCAGCTAGCTATGCCAGAATCTTAGGCAGAGGAATTGAAAAGTGGGCTGCATTTGATAGGAAGTTTGATGGCGAGGAGGATTATGTTGTGTTGTATGAAGATGGTAGCCATGCCCTCTGTCTACCAGGCCAAGAAGAAGATTTCCAGCTTGAAAAGTATAAGACGGAACTTGGTAAAGATTATAAGAGAATAACCATGTATCTGTGCACAACTGCTGATTTTGAAATGTCTGAAGGAACCGATATTACAGAATCAGAACCAAGTGATTCTATGCCCACTCCTGTGTCTGAAAGTTCCTTGCCATCTCAGTTATCAGGAAGCTCTCTTGACAAGACTGACACTAGTACTCCACCCATAAGCTGCCATTCTTCAAGTGGTGAAAAGTTAGGTGAAGCAAGTACAAGCATTCAACCATTACAACTGCAGATAGTAGAAGATGGCAAATTAGCAAATTTACTTCAAGAATGGGAAAATGACAATGACTGTTTTCTTGATTTTCCTGACCATACTACCTCTGATTTGACCTCACCCACTGCTTTGTCATCACCAAATGAAGTCGTCAAACTGCTGGCACAAAGAGTGGATCAAACAGAAGAGTTTTTTCTTGTATCTCGCCGTGCTGCACTCTTCACAAGGACACTTGCATTATGGCAAAGGCAGGCCCAAAAAAATCCACCCAGTGGTGTTCTAAGAGTCCATTACAGTGGTGAGGCTGGAATTGATACTGGCGCCATGTCCCAAGAATTCTTAGCGCAAGTTATTACTGACATGGGGAGGGAGATGTTCCCAGATGGCAGTCCTGCAGACTCCACCTATCATGTTCAAAATGGGAACTTCCGCACTTGTGGAGAAATTGTGGCAGTTTCTTTGGCTCAAGGTGGGCCTCCACCTTGCTTTCTTGAGCAGTGTGCATATGACTCAATGTTAAACAGTGTTGACATGGTTAACATTCAAGAGGCAGATTTGACTACAAAGGAGCAAACACATCTAAATGATATAAAGGAAGATTGTGAGAACTACTCTGATATGATCTTGGAACATGGATACACTGGAGTGATTGACGAGAAACATGTGGATGACATCATACGATCTGTAAAAGTAAGCCTAGTTAATCGCAGAATGTTGTATATGAAAGAATTCTTTACAGGAATGTCCATCTATGGATTGGCAGAGTTGATGAAGAGCAACCCATCAGCATGCCAACCATTGTTTGTTGATGGAAGTTTCAAGGAACAACTGGCACCGGATGCTAACTATTTGTTCTCCATAATGAGCCCACAGTATTCACCAACAGGGTCTGTACGCAGACACATTGAAGAAAATGTCATGGATCATTTCCAGGATTGCTTAAATTTGTGTGAAGATGCTAATATTGTGGGTCACGCTGCAGCAGTTGGTTATAAGGATGACACCCTTGACAGTGGACTTGAACAAGGAAGAGAAATATTTGAAAATCCAGATTTAACTGTGGCAGGTGTTATGGGATGGTTAACTGGTCAAAGGCACAGGCCAGTAAATAACCAAAAGCTCAGTGTGACTGTTTATTTTAACCATGACTGCTTAAAGCACAACCCAAATCACAAAATATGCTTTCCTATTGTAGGAGCTTGTGCCAAGGAAATTACCTTCCCTGTGGCACACATGACCTCATTTGCTGAGTTCAAAGAGGTCTTTATCCTTGCCTTTTCTAAAGGGCAGGCTTTTGCTAAACCTTAGGTCTAGATTATGTTGTTCAGACCATATTGTGAAAAACAAAATGTGGCACAAAGGCATTTTTTTCTCTGGATTTAATACCTTAGGTGTTGTGTTGTTTGAGTTCCTTTTCCCCTAAATGTTGTAACATTATTTTTTTTAGCCATACACTGATAGTTCTTTATTGCAATTAAAAACACTGCTGCATGTTATTTCAATCAAATCATCAAATGCTGAGATGATAGTTCCAGTTATAACAGTTTCAAAGCAAAGTAAAGAAAATAGAATTGTTCAAGCTTTATGGCCATCAGATTGTAATAAACATAGTCAGACAGCATTCCTGAACAAGAGAGGTGCACATTGTTTTAACTAATTGTGGATATCCAGGCATGCCTGCTTGCTGAAGGTATTTTTTTTCGCTTGGGTCTTAAATAAAAATTCCAAAGTGTTTTGACTATAATGTCTATCAAGGATTTGAGGAAACCGGCACTCTTGAACTTCAGTTGGATTTGTGTGGAACTGTCGTCAGAATGCTTCCAGAAGTAGCTACACATGCGTTTTGTGTTGTAACGTGTACTAGTATTTCTTCGAAAGCAAGCGCATTAAAGTTGACGACCAATAGTGAAGTCTTGAGTACTACAATGTCACTGAGTGATGAGAAAAGAACTAATACCAACAATCTTGGAAGTTGCGAGAGCCTTATAGGTTACGGTAGCCTAAGAACCACCTGAGACTGACACTGAAACAAGTTTGTGGTACAGGTACAAGGCTTCTCTCCAATGTACAGGCTTTACTAGCTCAAGAGAATCCATCACATACCGAAAATAATCAAAATGCTCATTGTCTTCCTCCCTCTCTATTAAATGATTTTCGACATAATAGATCTTGTTGTCAGGTACTGAGAGTAGCAAATTTGAGTCCCCACCCCTTCCTTCAGGCAGATAATACAGCACGTCTGGAACACCAGGTATGGTGTCATGTCTTGATTTCCTTATTCGATGCGTGTTCCAATGTTCTTTTACAGTGTCCAAATCTTCTTGTAGAAGCTCTGCGAAGCAGAACCACAGACAGTCCTTCTGCAACGTGTTACTCGTGTTAAGATCACCTCTTTCAACAAGATCTTTGAATAAATTTATCCACCAACTTGACCTATTCCTTCGGTACTGTGACCAATAACCCTCGATCCTTTGATTCCGCGGGGATGCAACATATCTGTGGGCGTTTTCATCGTCACGAAAAAAGGCTTGCGCAGAGGCCATGATCTTATTCTCTGTACTCAAATCAGTAACTAGTTCACGTGGACACCCACCACACACCTTAACTGTATCAAGGAAGTAAGATCCTATGTTGTCAGGGGAGTTGTTTGATCGAGTAACTACCAGCCATAAAAGTCGCCTGCTCCAGCCGTCTATGCAACCGTGAATGGGAAAACCATAGGGTTTAAGTTTGTCGTATCCGTCTGCATGCCAAACGGCATTTGGTCCAGGATTGTGGTACTCGCGTCTTTTCAGTTTATGTTCTTTTCTCTGTTGACACCCATCAGGATCCAATTCACGTAGTAGAGTCTCAACCACAAGTCGAGGAACTTGATGTCCCTTTAACTGAAGACTATGCCACACGTGCCTGTATCCAGAAATGCAATCAGGACCGTCTAACATTCGTCTAACTTCGTCAATTACGGCATTGACATCGTACTGAGGATTTCTTCTCGATAGTCCATAGATCCTTAGTCTTCTATGCAACGTTCTTTCGCTTATTTCGACGTTGTGATACGTAGATAGAAATTCTAGGATGACTTTATATTGATAACCTCGATAAAAGTAGTATTTTATGAGCTCCTCTTCGCATTCATCTTCCCAATCGTCCACGTTTTGATCATCAGCAGTCGCCATTTTGTTTTCGTAGATTCCAGTCTCATGGCCGTGTAAAATTTTGCCGTGGAAAGAAAGTTTTGCCGTGAGAAAGTAAGTTTTGCCGTGGAAAAGTAAGTTTTGCCGTGAGAAAGTAAGTTTTGCCGTGGAAAGAAAGTTTTGCCGTAGAAAGAAAGTTTTGCCGTGAGAAAGTAAGTTTTGCCGTGGAAAAGTAAGTTTTGCCGTGGAAAAGTAAGTTTTGCCGTGAGAAAGTAAGTTTTGCCGTGGAAAAGTAAGTTTTGCCGCGAGAAAGTAAGTTTTGCCGTGGAAAGAAAGTTTTGCCGTGGAAAGA
The DNA here is from genome assembly GCA_016490735.1 of Pachyseris speciosa. Classification (NCBI taxonomy): domain Eukaryota; kingdom Metazoa; phylum Cnidaria; class Anthozoa; order Scleractinia; family Pachyseridae; genus Pachyseris; species Pachyseris speciosa. Next base: position 328,843 of record JAEMWC010000168.1, on the reverse strand, counting down.
AAGTTTTGCCGTGAGAAAGTAAGTTTTGCCGTGGAAAAGTAAGTTTTGCCGTGAGAAAGTAAGTTTTGCCGTGGAAAGAAAGTTTTGCCGTAGAAAGAAAGTTTTGCCGTGAGAAAGTAAGTTTTGCCGTGGAAAAGTAAGTTTTGCCGTGGCAGGTATGGGCCACCGTACATTGCTCCTTTATTCTTCTTATTTTACTGTTATTTTCATTGGGCTTTTAATTGAAGGTAACAACAGAATGCGAGCACACCGGTATTCACTCATATTTGTAACAAGCTACATGCACATGTACCTCAATGTCACAGCAAACTGGTGCGACAATAAACATTTTCTAATGAATGACAAATAAAGATTTAACTGATATTTCTCACTTAATAAAGGATAAATGATCAAGCCTTTCCCCATTTCAACCACACTGAATTAGGGTAGAGTTCAAGTATAGAATGACAGAAAGAGTCTACAACAAAAGAATCTACATTCTGTACATTACTTGCGAGGCATCTATTTGATACGTGGCTAAACCCATAACAAGACTAGTCTGTCTATAGGACCAAGTAGAGTGCATCTGAAAAATTGTGATTTGGAGTCCAAATTGTCACTTACACATTTTTTGCACCATTGAAGTCAACAACAATAACGTCAACATTTATTTATTGCAACATCTGCCAGTTTAAATGTGTAGTCAATTCTTTTTACTGATGAAGTTGAGAATTCTTGTTTCCTAAACTACATGTACATGTAAATGTGAATGTTGTGCCGCGTAGCACTAGGAACACAAATAGTGGAACAGAGAATTAACTCTGAAGTGTAAATTAAAGTGCTACTCAAACCCATGAATAACCCACTGGGCGTTAGCCCTAGTAAAGGGAAACAGGGAACCACACGAGGCAAAGAAAAAATCTTTTGACCTCGGTGGGAATCGAACCCACGACCTCCGGATTAGATCTACCGTTACTCTGCCGACTGAGCTACAAGGTCGCACAGAGAAAGTCGGGGACGATTTTAGATGGTGAATCGCGGCAAAGAGAAAGTAAGGGTACATATGAATGTTGTGCCGCGTAGCACTAGGAACACAAATAGTGGAACAGAGAATTAACTCTGAAGTGTAAATTAAAGTGCTACTCAAACCCATGAATAACCCACTGGGCGTTAGCCCTAGTAAAGGGAAACAGGGAACCACACGAGGCAAAGAAAAAATCTTTTGACCTCGGTGGGAATCGAACCCACGACCTCCGGATTAGATCTACCGTTACTCTGCCGACTGAGCTACAAGGTCGCACAGAGAAAGTCGGGGACGATTTTAGATGGTGAATCGCGGCAAAGAGAAAGTAAGGGTACATATG
>JAEMWC010000168.1:322500-325000 GCA_016490735.1 Pachyseris speciosa | reverse complement strand
TTACTTCACGCCTGACCATGGCACTTGAGTTTTCCTAAAGTATGATATCCTTCTTCGTGTGACTGATCAAGGTCTCCCAGTCTGATTTGTGTCACAGGCAGAGCAGATTTGTTTGTCAACAGACCGCTGTCCTCATACCAACCAGTACCATGGTTGTCACAGTTACACTTTGTACCACCAGTACAAGTGTTTGTTACTCCGCATGCACACATCTTGTCATGACCTTTAGCTCCTCCCCAGTAGTTCATCTGTGTGCCATTACGTGACACCCACCAAGCATAACTTCCTTCAATAAAAGTTACATCGTTATGGCACTCAAACTTGATAAACTGTTCACAGTTCTGTGAGACTCGAGTGAGTGCTGCTAGCTGAGCGGTGCTGACTCCAGTGTATTGCACATCTTTACTGTAACATCCTGCAGGATAACACTCATTAGGACCAACATGGGTTCTACTTTCACTGTCGTGACTGATGACCGTCACTCCAACTCCGTTCTTGTCACTCATGTCACAGTAGACACTGAAGGGAGCCACGCCTCCGTTGCCATCAGGGTCAATGATATAATTACCAGAAGAACTCCCACTCAGTCTGCCGCAGGACGTGGGTCTGAACACTTCAAGAACAGATGAAATTTGAAACTTTTTAATTTTGAGTTAAGTCTTCATTTTCTCATAAAAATTATTTTTATTTCTATTTTCTGTGGGGAAAAATTTTTTTCCAGAGAAAATGCCGCTATAATGCTTGAATAATGCTCAATACTTTTGCTTCACTAAAATACTTGAAAAAATGCCAACATATATCAGGGCTCAAGACTGATTCCATGACATGCAATATGAATATGTAATTTGTCATGTTGATTGAACATTTGAACTTGAATGGAGTACTTACCAGCACAGTAGACTCCTGTGAATCCAGTCTGACAGTTGCAGAGATATCCATTAACTTCGTCAACACATGTTCCTCCGTTTAAACAGGGATTACTGGAACATTCGTTGATATCTGAAGAGAGATATTTTGAAAAACAACGTTTTCGAGGTAAAGACTACAATGATAACTGAGTTAATCAATCAACACCAGCCACGGTGCTTCTTATACTCACACGCAGCCAGTCGACACCGTCGCCTGATGAAGACGAGCAGTATAGTGGTCGAAATGTCACGATCCACATCTTTGTGACTCAATTGTGAGACAAAAGATTAACTCAGCTGTCATTTGAAACCACGATGCAAACACCTTTCATAACAAAGACTACAATATTAGACTTCTCCGAACTGTTCTAAAAGATCATTCCTAAAAAGTACATATACACATATATATACATGTACCTGTTTCACAGTGTCTTCCTGTGTAGCCAGGAAGACAATCACATCGGTATTTGTCTTCACTGTAATTGGGAACACACTTTGCACCGTTTTGACATGGTAAGCTTGAGCAAGGTGTCTGTGAAAAAAAAAAATTGATGTAGGTCAGCGGAGTGGTGCTAGGTCAGCGGTGTTCCAAGATCCATGGTAGGAGTAAATTTTGTTCTGTTACTCCTAAATTTCTCATGACTGGGAGATTTAGTCGATACAAATCCTCTTCCTAACCCCAAAGCTATGAAACTTGATGGAAAGATAACTCGGAGTGAACTTTTATTGGCTGGTTTTCACTCTACTTTCTACGATAAAATCGCTGCCTGGATTGTCGTCCATCATGATGGATCTTTTGTTGTCTTCTTCTGCTAAGCGGCGACATCGGCCAAAATCCTGGTCCTAGATGGAAATACCCATGTATGCTGTCCTCAAAACCGGTAAAAGTCAATCAAAAAGGAATATGCTGTGACTCATGCGACCATTGATTCCGCACCAAGTGTCTAAACATGAACCGTAAATACAATATCTTATCAAACTCTTTGTGTTCTTGGATTTGTGAACAATGGTCTGCCAAACTTCACCACGTCCTTCATTGACTCCAACAGTTCCTTTGAATCTTCAAATTCTTTTTCTTCATTATCTGATTCATCTGCCCAGTCCTCATCAAACTCAACTAGTAGTATCTGGTCTCCAGGTTCACAACAAGACACAAGTAAGTCACAAAGAGTGTTCTCCACTAAGAAATCTGCTAAAAATAACCTACCAAGTCCAAGGTCATTAAACGTTGTCATAGCAAACTGCAATGGTATAGGAGGAAGGACATCAAATCCCGAGTTCCAGAGCTTTATAAACCACCATTCACCAGGTATTATGCTTGGATGTGAGTCAAAACTAGATGGTGAACCTACCTACAGTGTTTTTCCGTCAAATTACACTGTGTACAGGAAGGATAGAAGCTGTGCTGGCAGGGGAGTCTTTATTGCAATTAAGGATACTTTTGCCAGTTATCCCTTAAACGATGATGCTGACACAAACTGTGAAATTGTATGGGCTTCTCTTAAATTGAATGATTGCAAAAAGCTTATTCTGGCTTCCTATTACCGTCCACCGAAATCTTCTATTGATGAAGTTGAACAGTTCTGTGCTTC
>JAEMWC010000168.1:302500-320000 GCA_016490735.1 Pachyseris speciosa | reverse complement strand
TTACATTAACATCGATCTTGGCTCCCAGAGAATAGATATCTTAACGTACGCGATCTGCTGATCGGTAATCTTTAAAGGGCACTACTGAGGGTGGGGGGAATAGGGGTCAGCAAATCCGTTGATACGTGCTAATTTTAAGAAAATCCACCAATCCGCAGACATTTTTTACCAAAATCCGAATCGGCAGGTATTTGTGTTCACTTGCAGTACTGTTCGAGACTTTAGGACCTTAAAGTGGCGCAAATAAAGAGCACGCGACAGGCAATACGCAAAGGGATTATTTTTGTTCATGGTCAGTTTGAAGGCCCAATGTGTTACTTTTGTTTAATATTCAATTATTTATTTCATGCATATATTTGGTGTTCCAATTTGGTTAAATAAAATGTTGATTTTAATGGAGCCCTGTATCTGTCTACAAACAACTGCATACTTTTAAGCCCAGGCCAAACGGACTCGCAATTTGTTGCAAGTAACTGCAAGTTGAACTTGCGGAGAGTCTTGCGTTGGGTGGCCAAACGGTCTCACAAGTTTCCTCGCGAGTACAGGAAAGTCGAAAAAAAAAACCCATTTCAATGGCTACTAGGTTGCTATAACATCGAGTGGATTTCACTCAACTTGTGTTGACTTAAGTTGGGTGGCTAAACGGTGAAAGGCTTGTGTTGACTTGCGTGAAAATATGATCTCGACAGAAATGAGCGCAAGTCCTCAAAAGTCAACGCAAGTGCACGCAAGTCCTGGCCAAACAGAGTCGCAAGTAGACCCAAGTTTTCAACTTGCGTCTACTTGCGAGGCCGTTTGGCCTGGGCTTTAGTCTAAATTTCAGTTTTGAAAATTTTTTTTTGATTAAGAGGTTATAAGTTTCTCTGACCTCTATGCAAAACTATTTTGTTTGATACATATCATGTTTGCAAGCAATTTATTTTGTCTTTTTAGGCCCTGCAAACAATTTTTTTTTTCAATATTTTCCATACCCCCCCCCCCCCCCCCCTTCAGAAAGTAATGGTCCGTCCCTAAAGGTCAAATGTCTTATGATCTAACTCCTCGTTCTAAGGCCAGAGAGAAGACTAAATTGAAACAAACGGATACGTTAAGTTCCACGATCCGTACTTCAAAACAAACAAAATCCATAATCCACGCTAAAACATTGAAGAAATCCGTGATCCGCAGAGCCTTCGAAATCCGCAAATCCGTAAAATGTATCTTCAAAATCCGAAATCCAAGTAGTTTTTTTTAGCCAAATCCGTTGATCCGCGAACCTATTCACCACCCCTCCCCCCCTCAATACTACATGTATGTAAACAGATGGGGCTGCTGAAGGCACGGTATGTAATTCTTTATCTGGTTCTTGGCTGAACTTATTTATGGTGGAATCGACCAATGTTTTCGGATAGTGCAGCTTTGAAAACATAGTGCGTAGCTTGTTGCATTCTTTTGCAAAGCCCTCTCTGGTGGAAGATAGACGGTACGCATGGTTGACCATCATATTGATTAGGCCTTTCTTGCGTCTGCTGCCGATGTGGCTTCTGAAATGGAGTAGCAGTCCTGTGTCGGTTGGTTTTCCAACGTCAGTTGTTAGTTGCTGGAACTGCAATGATTTTTACATTGGGGAAACGAAACGAAGACTTACGACCGGAAAACGGAACATTTCAAAGCCCTTTCGAAATGTGATCTCTCTCCTGCTGTTGCTGATCACGTTAAAACAACTGGTCCCAACATCAAATGGGACCATTTTGACATTTTGGCTTTCGGCAAAACGGACTACAATTGTAAGGTTAAGGAGACCTTGTTTAGTCAGGAGTTGCAGCCAGCGTTGAATATCAATGTCAGCAGTGAAAAGCTTTTACTTTATTGCATGGGGAAGCTTTTCCATTGTGTGTCACTTTACAGGCAGTTTCCCTTTGAAACGTCTTTTAAATTTCTACTGCAGATGTTTTCTGTCTAGGTTCCAGACCCCCCTTTGATACTTTGAAAATGTCTGTTGACTAGCATACGAAACGTCAAGTTCATAAAAATAAAAATGCATGTTTTGAATAAAAACTACGATGACCGAATACCAAGAGTTTATATGATGTCAATTTGTTATTTACGATAACAGGTTGTCAAATTGTCCGTTCTCGCTCATTGACGCTTCGCATAGATGATAAATTCATGTGTCTGCCCGCTTATTGGCAATGACAATTAGGCAATGAGCACGCGAGAATTTCTGCAGTTATCGTAAAACAAACATTTGTTTAATAATTGTTGAACCAGTTGGTGTCATTTATAGCATAAACTGAAAAGTGAAATTTGTGGTACTGATCTGGTGAAAAAATGCTGCCAAAACCGTAGGTTTTGAGGCATATTAAACGATTGAAAAGTTCTTCTAATAAATTTCAGCTTTTTGACAAAGTTTTCATCATCAGTCAAGGCTCAAGCCTCAACAACGCATGCGCTAATCAGCATGGTGCACTCCTGGACCAAACACACGGATGGCTCTGGAAGATGGTACAACACTCTATCTCAATTTTTTCATTATTTATGTATGTTATCCGATTAATTTGACTACGTAAGCCAGGTACTTGCGGTCGGTTCTCGTTAGCAACAATAAATAAACAAAAAACATAGGAAACGACTTGAATCTGTGTGATTCCAAAATCTTCTCACCATAATTTTTCACACGGTTTTTTTGTACATGTACTCTTAAGTGATAATCATTTCCGAAGAACTTAACTGTATTTTACTAATTTCGTGAAGCCTCTAATAATTTATTCATATGCAATGTCGTAGAACTTTCGCAGTTGTATGCATGCGTAAATTAATTCTGAGCACCTGCTGATAATGTTAACAAAACTATTTAAACTACTGAACAACTAGCTTTCTCTTTGCTGCTGGCCTGGAATAAAACTAGCGTTGCTTTTAATCTGTATAATCTTCCAAACGCAATTTTTAACACAGACTACAAAACGTCCCCCTTTTTTTCTTAGTCCGTAGAGCTCTCAACCAATAAATAAGAAAATAAGAATGACTGCTTGTAGCCTGCTGACTCAAGCGAGTTTAAATGGGTATCTACTCGTAATACCTATACCTTAAAGATAATAAATTTGAACTGCGAAAACATCTCCTACATTCTTCAGTCACCATCTACAGGGATATTCCAAAACAAGTAATCTCCAACACGAACCAAATTATCAGTCGAGAATGGTTCACATTCTTCAGAGGAAGTAACTCTTGTTGCCGTACAAAAAAGTAATGGTTCTGACTGAAGAAGAGTTTAATTTATTTTTCAGCTACCTCTGATTGAGTTTAGCTGATCTAATTAGCTATCAAAAAATCCTGCCGCGACTCAATTATAAGGTAGGTAGGAAGGTAGGCTAAGTCAGCACATACTAGCCAAGCGACCCATCAGGCCGGAGCTTATCCCGGTTTCAGTTGACTAGGAATGTTCCTACTACCCCCAAGTTGGGATGCTTGTCCATCAGTTACATAAACCAAGAAATTACACCTGGGTGGAGAGAGAGGGACTGTGAGAGCAAAGTGTCTTGCCTAAGATCACAACACAATGTCCCCGGCCGGGGTTTGAACCTGGACCGCTCGATCCGTAGACGATCGAGCGCATTAACACCATGAGGCCACTGTGCCTCCACTTATATATAGGCTAAATAAATGATTGTAGGAATTTCTAAGTGAGTGATAGTCAAATTGTGCTTTTAAAATACCTTAATGCTGTAATGGTGGTAATCCTGTGAAATGACCAGCTTGTCTGGGTTTGCCGAGTACTTGTCTTCGTTTAACAGCTCACATCGGTATTTACCGTCTGAACGAGGAGACGAGGCCACATTAAACGAAGAACATGGCGGAGTGTTCACGCAGCTCAGAGCACATTCTCTGTAATTACTCACAACACTCGATGAACCAACTGATACTTGAAGACGATGAAACTTGTCCACTACAAAATTGCCGTACGAAGCTCGATTTCCCTGCACATGAACACCTCGCTTTAAACCACGGCTGCCGTCAAGCTGACAATCGTTCTGGTTGGCTCTTACAGTAGACAGCAGAAAGAGAGCGAAACACAAACCATATTGTAGCATATCTTTGTGAAACTCTCTTTTATCTTCTTGATGTCGAAAGTGAGTGGAATTTTCTTTACGTGATGTTTATCGATGGAAAAAATTGAAAAGCGATCTTCTTATCCAAACTCTAAAGTTTCCCTTGCAACAGTTTTTAATTAAGACCAGCTTTTAAGAATAAAGGGGATTAGTTTCTAAAGAAACTGTGGTGCTGCGTCGGTGGGGGAGTGAAACATGAAAATTTGGTTTATCAACGGAGTTGATAATGTAAATTGACCACCGTACAGGAATTCGATTAGCTGACGTTTCGAGCGTTAACCCTTCGTCGGAGCGAATCGAGGAATTGTGGGTTGTGTATGGTTTATATACAGAAAATGGAGCTACGCTATTGGTGGTAACATGGTAACGTGAAAAACAGGAATAAATTAATTGAATGAAAAGCGCTCGTTGATACCGTGGGGATTAAGAGTGCCAACTTGAAAGATCAGTTTTTGCTCGAGATTTTTACGGCTTTCCGTGGTACCTTGATGTAGGGAAAGGCTGGAGATCGACGTGTGTTGTTTGGAATGGTTAGGGGGATTAAAATGCCGAGCGACAGCAGATTGATCAACAGTCAGCACTACACACGTCACAAAAGGAAAAGAATGCCAGAATTCCATTCACCCTCACATTTCACCCGCATAATAACCCAGTTAAAGCCATCATTCTAAATAACTTTAAGATACTGCAAAATTATCCAGAAACTGCTAGAATCTTTTCGGAGCCACCGCTGATTTCATTCAAACGCAACAAAAATGTAGGTAACTTTCTAGTTAAAAGTGCATTCAAAACAACTGAACAACCTGGCACTTTAAAATGCGCGCGCTCGCGATGCAAAACTTGTCCTTTCATTCAAAACACTGACAAAATATCGGGCCCTAAGCGATCTGTTAAGATCACTGATCGTTTCACGTGTACCTCCGCAAATGTTATCTATGCATAACCTGCACATTATGCAAAAAGTTATACATCGGCGAAACAGGAAGACGACTAGGTGACCGATTCCGAGAACATCTTCGTGATGTTGAGAAAGATGACAAAGACGCATCCAAACCTGTCGCTCGGCATTTTAATCTCCCTAACCATTCCAAACAACACATGTCGATCTCCGGCCTTTCCCTACGTCAGGGTACCACGGAAAGCCGTAAAAATCTCGAGCAAAAACTGATCTTTCAAGTTGACACTCTTAATTCCCACGGTATCAACGAGCGCTTTTCATTCAATTAATTTATTCCTGTTTTTCATGTTACCATGTTACCACCAATAGCGTAGCTCCATTTTCTTTATATAAACCATACACAACCCACAATTCCTCGATTCACTCCGACGAAGGGCTAACGCTCGAAACGTCAGCTAATCGAATCCCTTTACGGTGGTCAATTTACATTATCAACTCCGTTGATAAACCAGCTTTTAAGAGACCACCTGTTAAAAGGCTTCAACGAAAATGGAACAATGGGACACATGCTAGAAAACAAACTACCTGAGTGTATTAATTGGTTCTTTGTAGCCACGAACAATTCTTCAGCATCCTTTCTTCAAGCCAATGGAGACAACAGAGCGAGAGAAAAAAAGGCTCAAGATTTTCGCCGCAATTGAATGTTTTTATATGTGAAGAAGAAAATGTATTCATTCTGATAAGCTGGGAGTAGGCAATTAAATTTCTCATTAATTTTTAATTCAGTTGCACTTTAGTGCAAATTAACACAAATGGGTAATCGTATGTGAAAGTTGGTGAGTTTCCCTTCACTTAATATTGAAAAATGGTTACTTAATTAATTTCTGTACATTTTTGGTGTTTTATTATTATCATTGTCTCTGAAAAGCCCCCATGGCGAGTTGACAATAAAATTTGTATTGTATAGTATTGTATTCTATTGTATTGTCTTGTAAGTAAGGCTCGTGCAATTTTGAGTGAATTTTCAAATGTCAGTCTTAGAGGAAGACTTAAATGCATTCTCTCGATACACTCGTGCATTTATATGATTACCTATACCTAGCAGTAAAATTGTAAAGGTCACTGTGTTTACTTGATAACTTAGGGCTTAAACTGTAAACAAATGAAGCTGTTCAAAAAAACTCGCAGCATGCGTTTTATCGGGTTTAAAACACTTGGCTACGCCTCGTGTTTTAAACATTACTTTAATGGGACTAACACTACTACTACAACTACTTCTACAATAGTATAGGTGGCTCATAGGGGCGGTAACCAATCAGGAGCCGAGAAAAGACAATATCCTATTGTTTAGAACAATGGAAAACTACCACTACTGGAAAACAAAGGCCTGAAAAAATTTCAGGCTTTGAACGGGATTCAAACCCACAACCTTTGCGTTACCGGTGCAATGCTCTCCCAACTGAGCTATCATTTATTTCTTAATCATTTAATTGGAAGACATATTTTACAATACTAGCATTACATTCAATAGTAACATTACTTTCATCACTGACATAACTTACAACATTTACATCAGCAGCTTACAGTAGTTTTTACAATATTATCTTTACTTGCAATATTAACATTGCCGTTACTTACACTGTTGACAATACTGATAATACTGGCTCTGCTTTTTTTTTTTTTGTCAGTACTTGAATATTGAACAAAATTTGCTAGCGTAAAAAAAAAAAAAAACCAGACAAAATAACGAAAAGAAATAGCTCCAAAAAGAAAAATAGCTCCAACAACGAAAAAGCATGAAAGCTCCTTGCACAATCACCGAAGTATTAATAATTATATACCGCAAAAACTCGTGTATAAGCCGTACCCCCAAATTTCAAGCATGATTTTGAGAAAAAAAAATAAGAACTTGAAAAGAATCACTCTGGCAAAAAAGTTGTTTCTTTCTTCCCAGTTGTTCGCGATAAACTCGCCGAAATCTAATGCTGTGTATTTGCAGCGACCTTAAGACATTAAACAACTCTTAAAATACCGATTTAATGATAATGATAATGATAAATTTAATGACAAATGATAATGGTTGTCTTCATTGTTAAAGCCCACAGTTGAAATGAAAACGATGAAATTTGAACGAAAATAAAGAGCAGGTAAATGATTCAAAACGTTTGCTTAGTAACCACACAGACATTTACAGAGGGAAGTCTGGACACGAGAGGAGCTGACAACGATCAGAAATTCGCTTTCGCATCAGCTATGTGTGGATAGTGTTTATAAAGACGTACGGAAGCCATCAGTGGGAGAAAAACTTGTTACTAAACGAGAGTTTAACAACCCTAAGGATAAACACACCATGCAAGTAATGAAAGGCAACGAAACGGTCGGCCATTTCATGATTTGCCACACGATTTCTCCCGAATGGCGTGGTATTTTCTATCACGTAGTGAAAAGATTGAAGTAATCAGTCGAAGACGACATTGTAAAAATCTTTTGGGGGAGTATGGAGATTCCATGCCAGTTAGAGTTCAGAACGACTGGCGAGCAAGATTCAGGTTTTGAACCTGAAGATACAAACGGCTCCTTTAGAAGCCACCATTTCTACCGAAAGCAATGTGTTTAATCTTTATTCACTGAAGGTTTTTGTGTGCTATTTTAGAAGTCAGTTTACTCCCTCGGAAAGCAATGGTCTCGTGTGTAAGCCGCACCCACGATTTTGAGACCAGAATTTCGGCAAAAAAGTGCGGCTTATAGACGAGTTTTTACGGTAGTCCCTTTTGTTACGTTTTTACAATAAGAGGGCCCAAGTAGATTGGAATAATTATGTTAAAAGTTTTCTTTTCAAGAGAGACTTCGCTCTAAGACGTAAAAGAAAGCTGTCAAAATCCAACCTGTTATCTCATAAGCTGGTGCACAAAATATAATATTTTTCAAGGAGAAGAGCGTGGTTGATTTCTTGCTTGTTTCGTGAGTTTTGGTGCCAGCCGTGCAAGATTGCCAGCCGTACAAGATTATGCATTCATTGAGAATTAAGTTTTGCTTAAATCTTTGATACCACCAATCAATGAACCGACCCAGAACTTGGACGTTTCGGTGCAGCTTTAAAGCATGGGAAATTTGGTCTGTTTTTCCATGTTACACAGAGGACAAGTGTCAAATTATTAAGCTATACCTGCTCGGAAGTGGCTGACCCTGATTATATGTGGGGCATTAAAGAACCCACACACTTTTTGAAAAGAGTAGGGGACGTAGTCCCCAGTGTAGTGGTCCACATGTATCTCTATCTGTAGTTTGATCAGTCTTTCACATTCATGTATGGGTTGGGTGGGTGGGTGGACGTCCGATCTCACCCCACAGAAGAATTGAAAGGCTGGGGCAAAAACTATCTATGTCGAATTTTAGGTCGTTTTCAGATTTTTCTCGAAAATGAAACAAAAATCGGTGAAAAAGTACCGGACAATTTTTTTTATCGAATTGCTTGCAGTTCACATGCAAAAATTTGGACCTACAATATCCGAGCAAGATCGAAAAACGACCTAAAATTCCACATAGGTCGTTTATGCCCCCAGCCCCTCATCATCATCATCATCATCATACTTTATTTAACGTGGATATACACTTAGCTTGAGAGCTAGTTCACAGGTATTCCACCCAATAACTAATGAAAACCTAACAACTGAACAACGCTAATATCACATTCGTCAGATAGAATCCCAAATTAAATACTGATCAAAACTATTTAAAACTATTATTACAATATCACCGCTGCAGTCAAAATACTAATGTTAACAAATTTACTAATCCCCGAAATTTAACGATCTAATTCTGTTTACTATTTCATTGATGCCTACTTTTATTCTAATGTCATTTGATAGTTCATTCCATTTCTTGGCTGTGTTAACTTTAGGTAGCCCCTCAATAATCGTAAACTGCCATGAGACTATGTGATGAGAGTGGTATATAAATACATTACCATTACCATTACCATTTTCATTGGTTGAAAAAGTGACGCGAGTTTTGCTAGCCAATCATGGAGAGAAGAAATGCAAAACTAAAACAAATGCAATTTACTCTATATGCAAATTAATAATAATAATAATAATAATAATAATAATAATTAATAATTATTATTATTATTGTTATTGGTATTGTTATTATGGGTATCACAGTAGACGTGATGCAATATCATGTGTGAAACTCTTCAAACAGCAGGATAAAAAATGCAATTTTATAACCACTGAAAAGGGATTGTTTTAAAGTGGACAATTCTACATTAAATTTTAACTTGTTTGTTTTGTCAGGGACCCTGTTTCTGCCTGCCTCCTCAGTGGTTGGCGCTGGACTCCAGTCAGTTGTCACATATGGTGGTTTGGTCATCTTCGGAGGTTTTATGCTGTACGACACACAGAAGATCATCAGAAATGCCGAGACATACCCACTGTATGCTGAAAGGCCCTATGACCCCATCAATGCGTGAGTGGGCTCTTGTTGCATTCAACTCTTAAAGGGGACCTCCACTCTTTCAACAAATTGGTCCTAAAACTGTTGGAAGTAATTTATCGATTCCAAAATTTAGTTTCATATGTGGAAATAACATTTAATTGTACAAAAATCGTGTATCATTATTGCCAATACCGTATGTTCACTTTCAAATTTCCCATACACAACCATTTTGGAATTTATGATTGTATCTTTTGGTTGCTGCTGCTGTTGTTGTTGTTGTTGTTTTTTTTTTTTTTCACATTTTAAAGTAAAATTTGGAATCTAGTAATTTAGCATCTCCAACAATTTAGCAGCAGTTTGTTACATGTACGAGAGTGGAAGTTCCCTTTTTAAGCTCTGATTTTCAGCAAGCATTACTGTAGCTTTAGTTACATCTATACTTTCCCGGGGAGAGTTTCTTGCATATCCGCATTTGCCATCTTTGCCTTTTTTTTTCTCTGGCTTGTATTCTCATATTCTTGAGAGGCTCTCAAGTATACATGTGCAGGGTGTATGTGCCAAGTAATTAATGTTTTGAAACTGTAACATACACTCTCCAAGCTACAGTGTACCCCAGTGGACATTTGAAAATCTCCTTTCCAAATTGAAGAGCCCACTTGAAAAACGTCCAAAGTTACTTTTTTCAGTGTTTTTTGTTCATTAATTTTTGCTTCAAACCGGCGGAATTATTGTTATCGTTATCGTTATCGTTATTATTATTATTAGTATTTTTTTTAATTAATTAATTAATTTATTTATTTTTGCTCCAAACCAGCTGAATTGTATGTGGCCTCTTTGTGGCTCATACAGCAGTATTCCTTAATTTTTTTCCCGCTGGATTTGCTTTCGTTTTCAAGAAAAAACAAGCCCAAAAACTCGAGTCGGCATCGTTGGAAGCTGACGTAAGTATTTGGGCTTGTTTTTCTCGACAAAGAAAGCAATTCCAGCGAAAAAATGAAGGAATACTGTTCTATGAACCTACAAGGAGGCAAAATACAAAAATTCAGCCGGTTTGGAGCAGTAAATAATAATAATAACAACAACAACAACACAGAAAAAGTCACTTTAAACGTTTTTTTTTTTTCTGAATGATTTATGAAATAAATCATACATGAACTGCGGAAATGAATATCAAATAAAGAATGATCCTCGCAGTTGTGAACGCAATTTATGCAATTGCGAAAATAAGCCTGAAAAAATTCAGGACTTCAACGGGTTTGAAGTCCTGAATTTTTTTCAGGCTTATTTTCGCAAATGCATAAATTGCGTTCACAACTGCGAGGATCATTCTCCATTTGATTTGGTTTTTTTTTCTATTGGGCTCTTCAATTCACACCTTCCTGGATCAAAGTTATGATCAAATAGCTTGTTTTGCAGTTGTCTCCTTTTTGACGTGGCCTTTGAGTCGAAGCGAGGCTGGAGTTGAGTTTGTTTTGATACAAGCTTCACTGTTCAGCTCACACATGTACTGTAACTATGCAAATCATGTTGTTCTAACCTTACCACTCTGCGCTCACGTAAGAAAGAGACTGAGATTTTGTATGAAAGCGAAGTCAGGGTTTGTGCTGCTCCTTGAAGTCCTTGAAAAGCCCTGAAATGTAATTTTAGATTTAAAGGGCGCTTGAAAACCCTTTGAAAAGAAGAATTTCTGCTGATAGTGCTTGAAAATAATGAAAACTCCTTGAAGTTTTATTTAGATGGGAAGTAATGTAGGATGATGTCAATTCAGAATAAAGAGTAGCGAGATAAAAACATGACGTTTCGGCGACATGTCACCATTATCAAATGCAAATTATTGTGAGTTAGATAGCGTTACATAAAGAATAGAGAGTGAGAAAATACATTAGAATGAATGAGGCTGGGATAAACAAAAGAATGAGTAAATTTAAATAAACAGGCTGAACACTCAAAATGACTCCATTCCAGCGAAACTGTTTATTTAAATTTACTCATTCTTTTGTTGAGTGCTCTTCAAACTTCCCGCGTGCTTCATATCTCGATAAACGCACAGCTGACGTATGAACCAATTGTTTTATAACATTTTCAACGCGGTAGTTTAAATATTGTAAAGAGAAATTCCCTCTGCTACGTCATCAGCGTGCACAACCATGAAGCACGCTCGCGCAATTGAATTTGATCACACGAATTTACCAGCTATGTTATAATGAGCTTTATAAAGGAGTCTACAAGCAGATTACCGGTACTTCTTTGCTACTGCTGGGAAACAACACGAGCCCTTTACTCTCGTAATGTAAGTACAGGTTCAACAGCCATGTGACCGTTGCTTTCGGTAATAAACTGATGCCTTTTGCGGGGACAGTTGGTCAACACATCGCTCAACCTCGTTCCACCCCGCAGATGTAGCGTTCAATGCTCCTTTCGATCAGTGCTTTTATGTCCCCTTCCAGTTTTACGTGTGGAGATGATGGAGACGAGGCCAGCAGCTTAACATCACTGCCCAGTGATGCTACCATCTGAACTGACACAGTTGTTGAGCACACAGCCAGCATGATCTTACCAGTTATTTTAAGACCCTGGTTTGTGGTCTGGTGTGGGGTTTGAACTGAGGCACATGTTGAGCACACAGTCAGCATGATCTCACCAGTTATTTTGAGACCCTGGTTTGTGGTCTGGTGTGGGGTTTGAACTGAGGCACATGTTGAGCACACAGCCAGCATGATCTTACCAGTTATTTTAAGAGCCTGGTTTGTGGTCTGGTGTGGGGTTTGAACTGAGGCACATGTTGAGCACACAGCCAGCATGATCTCACCAGTTATTTTAAGAGCCTGGTTTGTGGTCTGGTGTGGGGTTTGAACTGAGGCACATGTTGAGCACACAGCCAGCATGATCTTACCAGTTATTTTAAGACCCTGGTTTGTGGTCTGGTGTGGGGTTTGAACTGAGGCACATGTTGAGCACACAGCCAGCTGATCTTACCAGTTATTTTAAGAGCCTGGTTTGTGGTCTGGTGTGGGGTTTGAACTGAGGACATGTTGAGCACACAGCCAGCATGATCTCACCAGTTATTTTAAGAGCCTGGTTTGTGGTCTGGTGTGGGGTTTGAACTGAGGCACATGTTGAGCACACAGCCAGCATGATCTTACCAGTTATTTTAAGAGCCTGGTTTGTGGTCTGGTGTGGGGTTTGAACTGAGGCACATGTTGAGCACACAGTCAGCATGATCTACCAGTTATTTTAAGAGCCTGGTTTGTGGTCTGGTGTGGGGTTTGAACTGACACAGTTGTTGAGCACACAGCCAGCATGATCTTACCAGTTATTTTAAGAGCCTGGTTTGTGGTCTGGTGTGGGGTTTGAACTGAGGCACATGTTGAGCACACAGTCAGCATGATCTTACCAGTTATTTTAAGACCCTGGTTTGTGGTCTGGTGTGGGGTTTGAACTGAGGCACATGTTGAGCACACAGTCAGCATGATCTTACCAGTTATTTTAGGACCCTGGTTTGTGGTCTGGTGTGGGGTTTGAACTGAGGCACATGTTGAGCACACAGCCAGCATGATCTTACCAGTTATTTTAAGACCCTGGTTTGTGGTTTGGTGTGGGGTTTGAACTGAGGCACATGTTGAGCACACAGCCAGCATGATCTTACCAGTTATTTTAAGAGCCTGGTTTGTGGTCTGGTGTGGGGTTTGAACTGAGGCACATGTTGAGCACACAGTCAGCATGATCTTACCAGTTATTTTAAGACCCTGGTTTGTGGTCTGGTGTGGGGTTTGAACTGACACAGTTGTTGAGCACACAGCCAGCATGATCTTACCAGTTATTTTAAGACCCTGGTTTGTGATGCAGTCTGTCTTTTGAACCCGCGACCTTCCGCTCAGTTGTCCATATTCTTACTAACTTAAAGGGGGTGACACACTAAGCGATTTTATACACCAATCGCCGGCGATCGGCGAAAATCGGCTTGTGTGCCCGGTGCAGCGATTGCGGTTTTCGCCGATCGCCGCGATCGACGTATAAAATCGCCGGTATCTGACATGTCAGATATCGGCGATAAAATACGCCGGCATTCGCCTAGTGTGCCCGTTCCCGCGATTTTGTACGCTCATCGCTGCGAATCACCAGTAAAGTCAGCCAATCAGATTGGGCGATTTTATCACATTACTTTTCAAAATGGCCGACAACAACGGGGAATGATGGCCTCGACGGAACCTGGGAACAAAACTGGATTGGCAAATCGAGGCAAATCGCCGCGATCGGCGAAAAAATGCGCCTAGTGTGCCCGCATCAATCGCCAGGGAAATTCGCAGGCGATCAAATTCGCCGCGATCGGCGTATAAAATCGCCTAGTGTGTCGTAGGCTTAACTGGCGCAATTAGCAAAATAATGTTTCTCTCAAGCTCCTACCACTTTACTGTAAAAGAAGAAGTGTTCGGGTGAAGAATGCTACCACCTCACCAAGTGATATTCATCCCTTTTCTTGCAGATCCATCGGAATATACATGGACACAATCAACATTTTTATCCGAATTTTGACCATTATGGCATCCTCGAACTCAAGGAGAAGAAAGTAATTCATTCTTGCACCTAGTTGAGCCATACCTTGTATAAAAGGTCATTGCCCAGTGAAGTCCTCAAGTTCAACGGACAGTTGTTAGCGGCAAACAACAGAATGCTCGAAACGGAAAGTTCCATCTAAGATACTATTATTGTAGTGTTATTACAATACTTTCTTTCGTCATACGATCGAGGTTTACTGTATCTCTCATTGCATCTAGATTTCCCTTTCTGTATACGCCATTTTGTCGAAAAGGCGTCCCCATTTTTTCTTAAATTCTTCGTGACAATCAAGTCATGTTCCTCCTGGTAATTTTCTCTCAGTGGTGAGTGTTTGAGTTTATTAGTTTCATTTTCCGTGACGCCTTGCTAAGAGGAAGCTTTTTGTAGGAAGGGCGCCGAAAGTAAGAGAAGTCGAAATCAAAGAAATGAATTGTTAAGTTACCTGACCTGTAAGCAAACGTTAAATGGCATACAACAATTTGTGAGTTTATTGAGACTGTAGAGTGCTGCGGCTTCTATTTGTTTTCATTAAAGAGAAATAAAAGAGAAAGATTGTTTTTTTTTTGTTCAACTGCTATATTCTTTCTGAGGCAGTGGGTGGAGGGGAGGGGATAAATCGGACAGTACAACTGAGGATGCACAGTAGTGAAATTACTTTTGGCTGACAACAATCTCTTATCCAAAGTATTCGTTCCCTTTGACCAGCGGTCGGGTGGAGTTTCGCTTGAATGGGCAACTTTCACGATGGCGTCATTTGACGATATTACCAGAATTCAGTTTGTTTTTCCTTTCTTGTTTAAATTTTGTTATCCACAGCGGGGTAAAAACCACAGTAGGTCTAAATAGCATGAGAAAAGCAAAACCTGAAGAATTCTAGCAGCTGAAGTCAAATTGCGCCATCATGAAAATGTCCTATTGCGCATGCTTTGAGATCAGCGCCATGTTGGAGTTCGCTTTACTTCCAGTCATTCCATTATTTGATAGAGCCATTAAAAAATAAAAATAAAAAAAAAATTAGGCAAAAACAATGGGAATTATGACCCAACACCTTTTTTGTATTTCTTTTCTCGTATGCAGAGGTTACGACTGTGTGTAAGTTTGTAACTGTTAAGTAACGTAGTCGAAGGAAGCTTCTAGTTTTAATTGCAGTTTTTACCAGTTTGCTTATATATAGTACTTTTCAACATTTTGTATATTAATCTTTATAGGACCTTTCTGAAAGCCACGTTATGTGATGGAAGCCTCCTAATAAAACATTATTATTATTATTATTATTATTATTATTATTATTATTATTATTATTATTATTATATAGTCACGATCGATCTTTACTTTTTAGACATTAAAACAGGCGTGTATTTCAGCTCGTGGTTTTCATTCCGGCCTTTAGACAAAAAATTCTCAAGTGAATTTTCCTCGACAGCGTTCCACTTTTGTTGCATTCGAAGTTTAGTGTGAGCCAGATTGACTCGTGTTTTTCTGGTCATTTGCTTGCACATTTGTCTGTATTTCTTTGCACTGTTTTTCATCTCGCCCTGTATTTCTCCCTCTTCGAGTGTGCGTAAGCACACGGCCTCAAATATCTTGTTCTTCTTACGAAACAGTTGCAAATCTTCAAAGAATCTGGGCCCTGTTTCAGAAATCTTCCTCCATAATGTTGTGTTGAAATGATTGTAAAGAAGCAAGTCTGCATAACTCCAAGACAAAATATTAGCTTTGACTTCGTTGCTAAGAGATATTCTTTTTCGTCGAACTTTCTGTTTGACGTATAAGATATCCTCGAGTTCCCAACAAAATAAACTTTTTAGCAAGATTAACGATTCGTCAAAATATTCATTGATAAGAACGAGATCAAACTCGTTCTCAATGTAGTTTATATATTGCACCACGGCGTTTCTGTTTTCAAAATTTCTCTTTTCAAAACCCAAATCAAACATTGAAGGATTCCTCAAGAGTTCAAAATAATGTACTTCAAAGGCTGTCGGATCTCTCAAAAACGTTTGTATTGGATTAGAGTTGTTTCGCAGCCCCAGCTTCTCAGGCAGATTATAGTAACTGAACACAGACTCAAACTGGTTTACGGGAAAACGCAGAATTGTGACATACTTGGACTTGGGTTTGGGGAATAACAAGTTAACGGGACCTTTGTTATATCGCGTGTGACTGGTAAGAATCTTTCCTTCCTCAGCGTACAGTGGTATGGTAGCAGAAAGATGAAATCGGTCTGGATAGTGGAAGGCAATTTGGTCCTTTGGCAAGACAAAAGTAAGGTTTCTGAGATCGCCATAACGGTAGAATATCGCGGCCATAGTGCTGGAGCCGGTTTTGTGTGTCTTGAGGAAGAAAATGTAATTCTGTGGTTTGCAGTTTGAATTACGTCCGGCTGAAATGCGTGAGATGTCGTAATATTGCCTATGAAAGAGAAAGGAATGGTAAGGTTGAGTTCAGTTGCTGGTATCGATGCGTTCATCTCGATTTGAAGATTTTAAAAGAGCATATAAGCGAACTTGAACCTTTCATTGTCCATTTGCTTGCCAAAACGTAACAGAAAAAATGTTAGGGAAATGGAAACATGTTCCTTTATGAAAGATGTGATTTATTGAACGCTACGGAAAAAAGAATTCCACGTTCCCCTAACAGGAGTGGAATCTATGACCTTCCAATTAGTAGTTCGAATGTCCTACCACTTAGCTGCAGAAGACGTGTGGGATCTCCATTTTACTTCAAATTATTGCCATGTACCAAAGCGGTACGCAATAATACTTTCAACTTTAAACAAAGGCTATGTATAATGTACCTGTTATAATAATAATAATAATAATAATAATAATAATAATAATAATAAGAAGAAGAAGAATAAGAAGAAGAAGAAGAAGAAGAAGAAGAAGAAGAAGAAGAAGAAGAAGAGGAAGAAGAAGAAGAAAGAAAGAAAGGAAGATTTAAGAATATCATGAAGAACATATTTACAACAAACTATTTACAAGGATAAATACTGTTTAAAAAACTTACTCTTAAAATTTTATGTACACTTTCAGCAAAACTAAAATTTTGGTATTTCAAAATTGGTGTAATAAGAGACCTAAAAAGCATGTTATATAATAATAATAATAATAATAATAATAATAATAATAATAATAATACAGTATTTATAGTGCGCATATTCCATATGGATATGCTCAAATGTACATTACAATTAAAAGAAATTAAGAAGTAATCCAAACAATGTCTCATATTTACATATGAAGGTAAAATTCGCAGATTTAAATAATCTTAAAGCTAAGAAAGCAGGGACCGCGCAAGGGGAGGGCCCGAGGCCCTCCCCCCCTCCCACTTTTTGTGGAAAAATAATAACTTCAGTAAAAGTCATATAAAAAAGTACTTTCAGAGGATAATAGTGCTTGGCTAAAGGTGGCGGAATTCGCGGGAAAACATCCAAATTTATGATTGGTTCCTTTCGATCCTGTCTGATGGATTGAATTTTAAAACCACTATCTTTATAATTCATGCCTTTAGTTGTGGT
>JAEMWC010000168.1:270000-300000 GCA_016490735.1 Pachyseris speciosa | reverse complement strand
AATTACAAATAGAATAGAAGAGATAATAAATAGCTAACTAATATTCTGCTTCGATTACTTTTTCTGCTTCGATTATTTGACCATTCTCGCGGGTAAGGCTAAGCGATTAAAGCTAACTATTGAGCACATACAACATTTTCGGACAATAAAAATGACTGCCCGAATCAGCTATCACGCGATAACAATCTCGAGGTGATAATCTAACTGTCAAATAGAATGAGAGTCTTATGTTATAAACATAACTGATTAACTTACGTTCGGGTAACTCAATGTTTTGTTCAGTAATTGATTCTCACCGGATCTGTGGTATGTTCAAAAATCCTGTCAAGAGTCCGACGGCCAAAGTTGATAAACCAAGCATCAGAATAAAGCCAAAAATGCATACTCGCTGGCGCTTACTGGGTAGAATTTTGTCCATAACGACAAAAAGGAACGTTCTTTCCTTGAAAGTCTGAAAATAAATGTTCTCTTCGAGAAAGAATAATTTGGAAATTTATTTAAGCCATTATAAGTCAACCAATCAAAATCAACATCTGGTAGTGACGTCACTGGACTGCATCAACGGCCAATCGATTCAGGCGCCTTTCTCAACTCGTGAGTGAATGAGCAAGATAGAAGACGGTTGACTTCTCTCGGACTTGTCATGCAGCAACAAGAAAACCGTCTCTCAGGCTCCTATTTGATTTTTCACCACAATGGTCAAATTTCTACCCAGTAACCATTCGAGAGATTGCATTTTTCTCTTGCTTGTAATTGTTTCATCAACTTTGGTCATTGCGCTGTTGGCAAGGTTTGTGGACATACCACAATTCGGGTGAGAGTTAATTACTATAAACGTTAAGTAAAACGAACATTGCTGAGTTTAGTTATCATGTTTATGTTTCATTCAAGCAGTGCCAAAGCTTTTGGATACGAAAATTTTGAAACGAACTGCTCAATAAGTTAGCATTTGGCTTCACTTCGGGCGGGAATGTTTAAACGAGCGAAACACAATTATATCTAGTCACAGTTTACAACGATAGTCTAACGATAGAAACTGGCCTTATTGTCAGAGAGAACAGTTCCAACTAACATTGTTACCTTTTGATTTAAGTGCACGGGAAATGTTTCAGTTTAGTTTGTCGATCTATTGATATATCTCAAGCTTTATCAAAATTTTGAGAAATTGCGGAAAACTCAGGAAATATTGTGGTTCATAATTTTCATTTTCATCTGTTTTTCTGTCTCTTTTGCCTAAGCAGTGAAGATGAAAACATTTTTAAATATCGCCAATTTGATTGCTCAGCTCTGCCATAAATTTCGTATATTCTTTGTCTATTACTAGGTATACCTATCGATAGAGTGCCAACGAGACTGAAACACTCAAATCATCTACATACATCCATTCACTGTGATTATTTACAGCTATTGTGAAATGATGACCGACACAACGTACCATGCCTTTGAGTTCACAACGTTCACTTACAGTACCGGTTCCTTTCGAGTCTTGACTCGATCCTCGTTCCTCGATTCCTGCCAGTTATCGAGGCTCAGCTATCGAGAATCGAGTCGAGGTTCGCGTCTCGGAAGATCAGAGATAATGAGCTTGTCGCTTGACTGATTATGGCAAGCCAAATGTAGCAATATTCAACTCGTCTAATTTTATATTCAGTTATGCATTTTGTTTTCAACTATTTGTTTGATATTCAACTTTTATTCAACATTCAACACATCATTCAACATTCAACTGTTTATTTAACATTCAACTATTTATTTAACATTCAACACATCATTCAACATTCAACTATTCATTCAACATTCAACACATCATTCAACATTCAACACATCATTCAACATTCAACTATTCATTCAACATTCAACGCATCATTCAACATTCAACTATTCATTCAACATTCAACGCATCATTCAACATTCAACACATCATTCAACATTCAACTTTCTGGAGCCTTCACTATTTGTGGTCAGCGTTGATATCGCTAAGGATCTACTCTTCCCGCGTTTTTGAATCGTCGTCGAACTAAAGATGGAGGAAAGTCTGCGTAGATTATCAAACTGCTTGAATCAGGCGAGCCAGGTAGTACAGGAACTTGCTACAAATAACGGGGGAAGTGTTGCCGCTGTTGCTGATATTGACAAGGCTTCGACAGGCACAAATATAGGCATGACAATGGTGGGACAAGCTATCGGTAGAGCTCGAGCAATGATGCGCCAGTCCACTGCTGGAGGATTATTTTCACGTTTGAACAGTCGAGAACGCCTTCGAGCCTGTTCGTCCTCTAACTCTCCTCCCGTTAAGTCGAAGAAACCGAAAGTTGAAACTAACAAGGTATTTGAATTTGTGTTGGTGAGGTTTGACGATGAGGAGGATGATGATGTGTGCTCTGACAGTGTTAAATCTGATAGCTGGATCTTGACCGATGAAAATACCGTCTTAAGAGGCTTTGTAACTCTTAGTTCAGATAATAATGAACAGGCCATTAGAAAGGCATTGTCTGATGCTATACAGATGAAGTATCCGGCCGTGGCAAGTCAGGACCTAGTTTTCCTTAAGGCAAACAGAAGAAGACTAACACAACCAGTGAACTGTCACGAATACTCATTCAAACAAGTGAGATCACTGGCTGGTCAAGGTGCAATTTATGTCAGAGTGAAAAATGGCTTTAACTTTCTTCTAGACAGTCGAGGTTCAGATAATAGTAGCTTGAATGATGATGAAGGTATTAACCACACACAGTTTAGACCCATAACAACTCCACAACAATCACAAGGCTCACAGGTAGGCAGCAACCACATGCAAAGTAGACCTGTATCCACCCCACAACAAGCAGAAGGCCAAGAGGCAGACAACAATGATAATCTCTGTACAGTCACTGATGCTAGACACAGAGATGAAAATGTGAATGCAGCCACTGCAGTGAACTTGGTCAAACTGGAAACAGCTGTGGAAGAGTGCATTAGTATCTGTGAGAAAAATAATATTGGCAATCCTGTGGAGATACTGAAGTGTGCCCAAAAGTTCATTCTACAGGGTCGCCCCTTAGATGTAATCTCACCTGATCAGCCACTTGATGGTGAAACTAACTTTGTCTGCATAGACAGATTCAATGTTTTGAATTCAGCCAGAGAAGAATTCCAATGCATTGAAGATCCAAGACTTACGTTGGAAGTCTCATTCTATGGGGAGAAGGCCTATGATGCTGGGGGTCCCAGGAAAGAATTTTTTAGACTGTGTCTTAAAGAAATACAGCAAAGGTATTTTGAAAATGGACTGCGCAAACTCATGGCTGAAGAATATGAGTTCGCGGGAACTATTATGGCCTTGAGTATTCTTCAGAATGGACCCATTCCACGGTTTATTCCTGAAGAAATTCTGCAGGAGATTTTTTCAGGGGATCCCCCAAATCCATGCGTAGCAGAGCTTCGAAAAGGATTCATGAAACTTGGTCTTTATGAAATTGCAAGAGCCCTACCCCTCTTTCTTCATCCCTGCGTCCAAATGAAGCAAATCAACTCTCCAGACGACAGCTCATCCTACTCCTCCAGCCATCATTCTCTGAGGAAGGGACAAATTTGCGCAAGTATGAGAATGACATCTATGCCACATTCTCAAAGTATGTGCGAGAAGCTGCAAGTGGAAGAAGGGGTACAATCACTCTTGGCAGCATTCTACAGTTTGCAACAGGGCTGGATGAAGAGCCACCTCTTGGGTTTGAATTGCAACCCAGCATTCAATTTGTTGCTGCAACGGAAGAGCTCAAGTGGTCTTTTATTCCAAAAGCTAACACATGTAGTAAGACAATGCTTTTACCAAGGGGCTCCTATACTCTACGTTTACCACCTGAGGAGGACCTCTTCGAGGTTTATGATTCTGCATTTTCAAATACTTACTTTGGACTTGCATGAAAAATGTCTGCATAGAGCTCTGATTATTTGTTAGACTTCTAAGTATATGATCAATAATACATGTTAGTATAGCAGCATTTCAGCCTTTTCCATTCCAAAAAAAACATGTTTCAATGTTGGAAAAAAAGTTTACCATGGATCTTGTAAGTTTCAAGGACATTTTAACCAGTGATACCGCACATCAATTGCTAAGTTTCCTTTTCGCAATATTTTTCTCTGTGTTTTATTTACACAGTTTGGTGAATTATCAGCACATTTTATTTGATTCCTCTTTTGATCTATATATACATGTAATGGATGAGGCAGAAATTATGCTAGCCACTGGTTGCCATTGTACATGTATTTCAAATGACAGATGAAAAGGGGTTGTGAAGCTTAGGGTTAGTGTCAGAGTACATGTATTTGTATCTGTAAAAGTGTGTATTCCTTGAAATGGCAAATCAAGGGAGATCTCAGTTTACGTATGGCTTCTGTCACTTGTTTGGCCTATCAATCAGTTATGCCCTTCTTTCACATGAATGTTTGGTTTATAAAGTATAAATTAAAGTTTGTTCATGTTTGATATTTACAGTAGTTATTCCTTATTCCAATGCAATTACATATCACAAAAGTGTGTTTGTGATTAATTGAATGTTTGGAAGAAGTGTTTCAAAAATGGTACATCATGTGTTTATCATAACTTAGTAACAATGAACTTAGTATCTAGCAGAGAACTGTTGGTCATTTTAAACATTTAAATCATCGACTTTAATGTTGTTCGTTCAAGTTTGAATAGTTAAAGTAATTTCCTAAAAATAAAGTTTACAGTTAAAAGGAACAATGTAACATTGCTTTATGGTTTATGTACATATAGATTGTTGTTTCTTTTGTTTCTTATCCCCAGTCCAGTCCATGGCATTGGATCAGGTGCTTTGTTTTAGGATTTCACTTTTGTATTTATTCAAAGAACGAAGTTTAAAAAGCCGTTGCTAACCAGTCACAAATTGTCAATACATTTGTTGCGAGCCAATGTTGACTGTTTTACACCAGCTCACAACATTGATGCAGAGATTTTAACTTGTTGTATCTTGTCCAAATTGCATGTGATAATACAAGGAATATCAACTTCAGTTGGCTAAAAGGCGATTTATTACAGATAGACAAACGAATAGATTTCATATTGAAAGATTTGCTTTGATTTCTTCGAAATACATATTAGAACATTTTACCCATGGCCTTTAAATGCCACTTTCACATGTGGTACGCTTGGGCTACCTGTGACAATTCTAGTGTGAATAAATCCCAAGCCTAAAGGTTTTCATTAATATTAAAATGTCGAAAGATCATAGGGTAACTCAAACATGCTTAGCCGCTGTGGTCGGAGTCAAAGATGCTATGGCTGAAAATTGCCACAGTGTAGATTTAGACTTCACTGAAAGTTGTAAAAGGTTGTCCAAGGTTTCCTTGTTATCTGCAATATTACTCGGTCTGCTGTCTGAAGCGTACGAAGCAAACGGCCATCTCATCGATGACAATATTCTGTTCATCACTGATTTTGCCATCCACTCTAAATTTATCAGTTTTTTTTGAAGAACCGAGGACAGAACACTACACATCGAAGTGGAACCTTGTGTTGTCATGCTCGTAGGCTGTTATTCCCATGACCCGCACTTCCACCATGGACGCGGCCATGTTGGTGAGGATCAAGAATGTTGAATGATGCATTGAATGTTGAATGATGCATTGAATGGTGAATGATGCGTTGAATGTTGAACAAATAGTTGAGTGTTGAATGATGCGTTGAATGTTGAATGAATAGTTGAATGTTGAATGATGCGTTGAATGTTGAATGATGTGTTGAATGTTGAATGATGTGTTGAATGTTGAATGATGTGTTGAATGTTGAATGATGTGTTGAATGTTGAATGAATAGTTGAATGTTGAATGATGTGTTGAATGTTAAATAAATAGTTGAATGTTAAATAAATAGTTGAATGTTAAATAAACAGTTGAATGTTGAATGATGTGTTGAATGTTGAATAAAAGTTGAATATCAAACAAATAGTTGAAAACAAAATGCATAACTGAATATAAAATTAGACGAGTTGAATATTGCTACATTTGGCTTGCCATAACTGATCACTCGATAGACCTTTCGATCAAATCGGGATCACATCTTGAAAAGCAACTTGGAGCAATTACAAAATGCTCGTCCACATCGTTTACATATTCCTTCAGCTACTCGAAGGAACGCAAACGATGAAAGAGTAGTCTTTCAGTACGCGATATGTTTCTAAATATGCGAACCTCTTACAACTGACAGATGGGCCGCGATTCGCAGAAATCAACGCTTGAGAAAGAACATTGGCCAAGGACTGACCACACCACTACAATATCTCGCAATAAGTAACAAATGTTCGATGAAGAAAACTTGGCCAACCTCTGAAGTTTATCTGAGTGTTGCATGTTTTTGTCACAGACACGCATAATTTTAACGTGACATTCGATACGCGCAGGTGTCAGTACATGTGGCCGGTACCGATTAATGTTCACTCTTAATGGTGCTCGTTCGTAACTTTATTTCGTTGAAACAGGGTTTTCTTCGACCATTCTTAGGAATAAATTTTACAATGTAACTCCTCCAAACTAGAGACACAAATGTGTGTAATTCGTTATAGTA
Organism: Pachyseris speciosa; assembly: GCA_016490735.1. Classification (NCBI taxonomy): domain Eukaryota; kingdom Metazoa; phylum Cnidaria; class Anthozoa; order Scleractinia; family Pachyseridae; genus Pachyseris; species Pachyseris speciosa. The sequence continues at coordinate 293,438 of JAEMWC010000168.1, read as the reverse complement.
TGCAAATTTTCTGTTCTCACGCGCGTTGTCTGTCAAGTCTATTTTTAATTCGATGTTTTTGGCCGAAGAGTGAAGATCATCTCGTCGACGTTTCTATTCAAATTATAAACGTATTTCACTTCGGATGTTTCCTCGGAGTTTTTCTAGTGTTCCCATCGAACGTATGTCAATTTATTTATTTCAAAGGCCAGGAGAGATTTTCGATAAGCTACCATGTGTTGTTTCCGTCCTCGTGGTTGTTTATAATGAGCGGCTTTGGAAACTTGTTCGATCAACCGCACAAGCCTTTAATTCCTTACGCTTGCCAAGCGACTACTGGCTAGCGACTACGCTATTCGCCTACTTGTACACTGTGCATTGTCGTCGAGAAATAGGCCGCTAATTCTTGAAATTTTGATCGCTTTTGATGACAGTGTCCGCGATGAACCGCAGCGATCTTGATCCGTTGAACAAACGGCCATACATTGTATGAACGTAGATGTTATTGTAGCATCGGAATTTTTATGCAGAAAAAACGCACAACGCTGTAACCTCGAATGAAACTGAATGTCTTTTGACCTTGTTTTTTTTAATGCAGTATGCGATATTTCCTCGAGAAGTACACCGCGTCCTCAAAACGTAAAATGATTTTTGACAGTATTTGACCGCGCTGTCCTTTAGCCTGAATTCGTTGCGTTGTTGGAACGGACACTGTTATAGTGTCTTTTTGTCCATACAGAACAACTGTGTTCTTTCCTCAGGAACTCGAAAAGTCTCCAAACAAACGCCGAACAAACGCCTCCAAAACCCAGAGAATCTCAGTAGGCAAAGACACGAAACAAGCGACGAAAGGGAAGGAACGCTTGTGCGCCCAGTACCGCCTTTTGATTGGTTAACACCAAAATCTGAGACATCTTTTCATTGGTTCCAATGGTTCCATCGTTGCAATTGGCTCAAACCAAAGTCTCAGGGGAATCTACATTACATCAGGTTACACTTTTTGAAGCTCGATCGAGAATTTTTCTGCCTATTGCCATTTCTTGCGCGGCTCTATTCTGCTGCCGCCTCGCCATCCGAGCGTCTTCGCTCGGATGGCTCGTTGGCAATGAATACAATTGATGCTGATTACAGCGGTGATTGTATTGCCGTGAACACCTAAAATATGTCTGGAATGTTAATTGTGTTGTAACCAATCACAGGCGAGATCTTCAAACCACAGAAACCACAGGCAACGAACGGTTTCCTATCTGTCACGGAACGAATTATTTTCGTTTTGTTTTAACATTCAGTCTCTTTACAAGTAAACAATTGCTTTTCCTTCCTATTTGTTTACAGTGTCCGCTATAATAGCGAAGAATACAGGTTTGAACGATTTTGAAATAAATTACAAAGCCGAAGTGCCGGGCCGACGCACGCAACGGTTTGGCGTGGGAATTTTCAAACTTTTTGTAACGATCGAAATCGGTAGTTACGCCTGATCGCAAGTTACAATGTTGCAAGGTAAGCCGCTAGAATTTTCTGATTCCCATCGCTTCGCGGCTATTGCAGCAAGCGTTAACACTTTTTTGTTAGGTCAGGGAGATTTACTATTTGGTAATTTATTATTCTTTTTTTTTTTGTAGCTAATAATAAAGTTGAAATTCGAGAGTTGTTCTTGTCGGTGTTTTTGTTTCTGATAACATAATCCTCGCTAATATTTTTTTGTAGAACAAGGGGATTGGATTTATGTGCGCTAACGATTAAACCTTCGGACTACTGTGCTGGCAGAAGTTCCGTGATCGCAAGATCGCAAACTGGAAAACCACCGACCAAATTCAACATCTATGGAATGATTGACACATCGCGCAAAGTAAACAGCCCAATTTTCGGTATTCCTTCCAAAATATAATTTTTCTTTTTCTCTGAAGGCATTTATGCATTTGATATAAGGGGGATTACATGCTGTAGGAAACTAGTTATGAGGGGATTTAGCCAAGAAGATTTTAAGTCCCCTTTAGATGCGATTATTAGCACATTTTGCGCGCAAAAGAAAAAAAAAACATGATTATCTCCGATTGCAGTTCTTCTTACCAAAAGAATCTCCGTAAATGTCCGTAAACTCGCATGTTGCATGTTACAACCCAACGGCTTTATATTGTTGAATGCATATCTGAAAATTTATTTTTCTAAGAATACACGATTGTTCATTATGTCGTTACATGGAAAGCCGGTCGTCGTCGCGTCGTGTTGGCTTCTAAATTTTTCTTTCTAAAATCGAACGATGTGCTGAATGCGGTCCTCAGCACTGATCTTGGGGAGCAGTGGTGTTTTAAATTCCTAATAAGACAGCTTGTATCCTTAAACATGTTAAACAAAACGAAAATAATTTGTTCCGTGACCGTTCGTTGCCTGTGGTTTCTGTGGTTTGAAGATCACGCCTGTGATTGGTTACAACACAATTAACATTCCAGACATATTTTAGGTGTTCACGGCAATATAATCACCGCTGTAATGCTTGTTTGAGCATCAGAAACTCTTGCTCGTGTCAAATGCCTAGCAACAGAAGGGAGTACAAAGACATTTAGCCATTATTCTTACCTACTATGGTTTCGTATGACATGAGCAACTAATAATGGCCCTTTGGCTTTTTTGTTCTTTTCGCTATCACTTATGTTTCTTTAATATCACTCGTGGTTATCTATCATTAATCAAAGTGGAGGTAATCTTTTCTTTTTACGAGAACAAGAGCAACAACCAATGCAAAACATTATTGTAGCTACTTTTGGATTATCACAAGAATGATGAAATATATATTTAAGAAACCTAGAAAAACACCACAGGGCTTATGAAAAATTCAATATTAAATGATTCTAAATAAATATAAACGTGGATTAACAAGAAGAGAGAAAACAATCAAAGGTTTACAACTACTGATTCGAAGACCTTTCACTCTCTTTTTCCGGAAGAAACCCCAGCGGGGTAAAAATCACAGTAGGTCTAAATAGCATGAGAAAAGCAAAGCCTGAAGAATTCTCGTAGCTGAAGTCAAATTGCGCCATCATGAAAATGCGCATGCTGTGAGTGTTGGAGTTCGCTTTACTTCCAGTCATTTCTATTATTTGATAGAGCCATTAAAAAAAATAAAATAAAAAATAAAAAATAATAATATTAAAAAAAAATAAACAAAAAAAAAAAATAATAGTAATAGTAATAACCTAATCAAAAACAATGGGAATTAAGACCCAACACCTTTATTGTATTTCTTTTCTCGTATGCAGAGGTTACAATTGTGTGTAAGTTCTTAACTGTTAAGTGACGTAGTCGAAGGAAGCAAATAGTCACGATCGATCTTTACTGTTTAGACATTAAAACAGGCGTGTATTTCAGGTCGTGGTTTTCATTCCGGCCTTCTTTAGACCAAAAATTCTCAAGAGAATTTTCCTCGACAGCGTTCCACTTTTGTTGCATTCGAAGTTTGGTGTGAGCCAGATTGACTGGTGTTTTTCTGGTCATTTGCTTGCACATTTGTCTGTATTTCTTTGCAATGTTTTCCATCTCGCCCTGTATTTCTTCCTCTTCGAGTGTGCGTAAGCACACGGCCTCAAATATCTTGTTCTTTTTACGAAACAGTTGCAAATCTTTAAAGAATCTGGGCCCTGTTTCAGAAATCTTCCTCCATAATGTTGTGTTGAAATGATTGTAAAGAAGCAAGTCTGCATGACTCCAAGACAAAATATTAGCTTTGACTTTGTCGCTAAGAGATATTCTTTCTCGTCGAACTTTCTGTTTGACGTATAAGATATCCTCAAGTTCCCAACAAAATAAACTTTTTAGCAAGATTAACGATTCGTCAAAATATTCATTGATAAGAACGAGATCAAACTCGTTCTCAATGTAGTTTATATATTGCACCACGGCGTTTCTGTTTTCAAAGTTGTTCTTTTCAAAACCCAAATCAAACATTGAAGGATTCCTCAAGAGTTCAAAATAATGTACTTCAAAGGCTGTCGGATCTCTCAAAAACGTTTGTATTGGGTTAGCGTTGTTTTGCAGCCCCAGCTTCTCAGGCAGATTATAGTAACTGAACACAGACTCAAACTGGTTTACGGGAAAGCGTAGAATTGTGACATACTTGGACTTGGGCTTGGGGAATAACAAGTTAACGGGACCTTTGTTATATCGCGTGTGACTGGTAAGAATCTTTCCTTCCTCAGCATACAGTGGTATGGTAGCAGAAAGATGAAATCGGTCTGGATAGTGGAAGGCGATTTGGTCCTTTGGCAAGACAAAAGTAAGGTTTCTGAGATCGCCATAACGGTAGAATATCGCGGCCATAGTGCTGGAGCCGGTTTTGTGTGTCTTGAGGAAGAAAATGTAATTCCGTGGTTTGCAGTTTGAATTACGTCCGACTGACATGCGTGTGATGTCGTAGAATTGCCTATGAAAGAAAAAGGAATGGTAAGGTTGAGTTTACTTGCTGGTATCGATACGTTTATCTCGATTTGAAGATTAAGAGCATATAAGCAAACTTGAACCTTTCATTGTCCATTTGCTTGCCAAAACGTAACAGGAAAAATGTTGGGGAAATGGAAACACGTTCCCTTATGAAAGATGTGATCTATTCAACAATACGGAAAAAAAGAATTCCACGTTCCCCCAACAGAAGTGAAACCTATGACCTTCCGACAATTAGTTCGAATGCCCGACCACTTAGCTGCAGAAGACTTGTGGGAACTCCATTTTACTTCAAACTATCGCCATGTACTATAGCGCTACGCAATAATACCTTCAACTTGAAACAAAGGCTATGTATCTGCCTTTTATCCTTCAGATATTTCGCTGAAATACTACTACTACTACTACTACTACTAATACTAATAATAATAATAATTATTATTATTATTATTATGATTAATATTATTATTGTTATTGTAGTGCGCATATTCCATGTGGATATGCTCAAATGCACATTAGAATTAAAAGAAATTAAGAAGTAACTCAAAAAATGTCTCAAAGGAGTTTGGTTACAATGGGTCCACACTCTAGATTCAAAAAGAGCTCACGCAACTATTTACGGTTGAAGCTTATAGATTAGATTTCCTTTTATCTTTAATCAATGGTAGTAAATTACAAGTAATCTTGAAGTAACGCAAGTAATGGGGAAACGAAACAGAGAGAGAGAGAGAGAGAGAGAGAGAGAGAGAGAGAGAGAGAGAGAGAGAGAGAGAGAGAGAGAGACGAGACGAGACGAGACGAGCAGCGAAATATTAAAGTGACACAAATAAATACCGAACAGCCATAATAATTAGTTTCGCACGACAGCGTTTAATACTGGCACAAAAATAATGCAGAATTTTTCGAGATCCGTCCTGTTGCTAAGCATCTGACTGAAGAAAGAGCTAGAGACGATCTAAGAAGTATCAACAAGCGTTATTTGCATCAAAAAGACTAAATATGCCAAATTCGTGGACACTGCTGTGTAATTTAGAACCATTCAAGATTTTTATTACCTTTGCTAACACTGTTCAGGCAATGTCCGGGATATTCATAAAAAAGGACAAGTAGACAGAGGAAAATGAAAATTATCACCCATGTATTTCCCTTGAGTTTATACGCTTTCCTAACGTTAAAAAAAAATTGACAGCGATAGATCGACAGCCCAAATATTACCATAGTGCTTAATTTCGGGCGAATAATCTTCGCATTAATCTCACGAGGTTATGGACAACCTTTTCGGGCGCTTAAATCAACGGGCAACAGCGTTTGCAACTCTTAACAGGGTTCCAAAATGACAATAGGGTCATTTCTTGACATATGTTTTGATTTGAACATCAGAAATAATATACCTTGATAATGCTATATACCCAGGCCGGAAATAAAAAATCCGGGCCCAAGATTTGCTTTAATCATTGATTATATCAAAATGCAATTTCTACGATTAACCAGGTACACTTCTGCTTCAATTATTTGACCATTCTCGCGCGAAGGGCGAAGCGATTAAAACTAACTTATTGAGCACATACAAAATTTTCAGTCGAAAAATAAAAAATGACCGGCCACGATGCATATCAGGTGCGTTTAATTTCTGACACGTCAGTCTGGGTTCAAAACTAAACGGTGGCAGCTTCTTCGCGTTTTCGAGGTGTCTGCGAGGAGGATTATCGATTTAGATAGTTTACTTGTTTAGTTTTGAATGACTACTAGAGCTACATAGCTGATTCGGGCGCAGCGAATAACAATCTCGAGGGTCATAATCTAACTCTGAAATAGAATGAGAGTCTTACGTTATGTAAACACAATGACTAACTTGTGTTCGGGTAACTCGATGTTTTGTTCAGTAATTGATTCTCACCGGATCTGCGGTATGTTCAAAAATCCTGTCAAGAGTCCGATGGCCAAAGTTGATAAGCCAAGCATCAGAAAAAAGCCAAAAATGTATACTCGCTGACGCTTACTGGGTAGGAATTTGTCCATAACGACAGAAAGGGACGTTCTTTCTGAAAAAATTGCTCTCTTCGAGAAAGAATAATTTGGAAAATTTATTCAAGCCATTATAAGTTAACCAATGAAAATCAACAACTGGTAGTGACGTCACTGGAATGCATCAAAGGCCAGTCGATTCAGCAACCTCGAACTCAGGCTCTCTCTCTTTTCCTCCCTTGTCGTCGAGAGAGATACCATGGTTGAACCTGATCACGTGACCACTCAAAATCTGGGTGGTAAAACAATTTGATGGCAGAGAGGGGTGGCAAAGTCAAGAGACTGTTGCCGTCACAAAACGGCTTTAATGACCCACCCTCCCTGCAGTATTAATGTTTTTACTGGTCACGTGATCAGGTCCAACCAGGGTCTCCCTCTTGACGACAAGGGAGGAAAAGAGAAGAGAGCCTGGGTTCGACGTTATAGATTCAAGTTCAAGTTCAAGTTTATTTCAACTCTTTTTACAAGTGGATAATTCTTGGTGGACTGGGCCGCAAATAGCTTTACAGCTAATCGAGGCGGACCAGTCCTTAAATATTACTATTATAAATATTAATATTATTATTAATATTATTACTGATTCGTCTTACGATGACATTAAACAGAATCAAAAATCGCTTAACAACATGTAAATATTACTGTCTAGGTAAAATCTAAAGGGGAAAGTTAGAGACTAAAACTTGACTCCAGTCGGAAATTTAATGTTTCATCATATTAATTAAGGTATCTATCTCGACATATGAGTTTTCAGATTCTAGTATTTCAATTAGTTTTGTTCTTATAGTTTTTTTTTAAAGAGTTTTTGGATAAGTTTTTTAGTCTAGTTGGTATTCCATTCCAGATTTTAACACCAACACGTGAAAAGGCCTTAATTTGAAAATTAAGTGCGGATTGTTTAGTAAAAAAATGCTCAGATGTTGATGAGCGTGTGCTGTAAGAATGAATACTGGCAATTTTAGAGAATAAATTTGAGATATTAGTCGGTGCAGAATTAGTGCTGATATGGTACATTAAATTAGCAATTTTCTCATAATATAGGAATTGGAGCGGTAGAAGTTTTCCTTTCAAGAAGAGGGGTATTGCATGTTCCCTTGGTTGTGCACAGTGAATAAGACGGAGTGCACGTTTTTGAAGGACAAGGACTTTATTTAACAAGGTCTTAGATGCATTTCCCCAAGAAGTTAGTCCATACGTTATATAAGGAGCAATGAGAGTCTTATAAATATCAAGAAGGGTTCGATTAGGAACAATATGTCTTAATTTCGCAATTAAACCAACAGTTTTGCTTATTTTTGTTGTGAGGGCATGAATATGGTTTTTCCAACTTAAATTTTCATCAATTAATAACCCAAGAAATTTAATACAGTTCTTTTGTTCAAGAGGTACATTCTTATTTTCTTTACTGTCAAAAATATTAATCTGAGGTCGGTAATTAATTTTTTTTGGTGTGGGCGAAAAATAATAAAGTTTGTTTTCTTTATGTTGAGTGTAAGTTTATTGAGGTTAGCCAATTAAATAAATTGTCCAATTCAGCATTTACAATTAATTCTAATGTTCTGAGATTTTCGTGGGAGTAAAGGAGATTAGTATCATCTGCAAAAAGGAAAAATTTAAGTTTTCTGGAGCAATGTTGAATATCGTCAACATATAACAAAAAGAGGAGCGGCCCTAAAACGGATTCTTGGGGTACACCACAAGTAACCACTTCTTTATCCGAAATGTAAGAGTTAATCTCAGTTGTTTGAGTACGTTTTGTTAAATAAGAGGAAAACCACTCATTAATGATTCCTCGGAAACCGTAAAAATTAAGTTTATCAAGTAAAATTTTATGGTCTACAGTATCAAAAGCTTTCTTAAGGTCAATGAACACAAGAAAATCGTCTTTTATCTATATTGGTACGGATGGTTTCTACCATGTCAAGTATAGCATGTTCAGTTGAGTGTGCTTGACGAAAACCATATTGGGATAAACTTAGTAGTTGATGTTTTTCTATAAAAATCTTCATTCTATTGTACATAATTTTTTCAAAAATTCTATTGAAATTTGACAGTAATGAAATTGGTCTATAATTGCAGGCTTCAGTTTCATCATCAGCTTTGTAGATTGGTAAAATTTTGGACATTTTCAATTTAGAAGGATATGCACCAAGACTGACGGACTTATTAAGAAAATTTGCGAGGACAGGAGATATTATATCACAAGAGCACTTAAGAAGTTGTGTAGGACAAGAATAAAGGCCATGCGATTTATTATTCGGGATGGACAAAATTTCAGATTTCACTTCATGTAAAATAACAGGCTTATAGAAGAATGAGGTGTCTGGTGATTTGGAGGTTATGAGATAATCCATATAAGAATGCTTAGCTTGAGGCATTTTTGTTGCTAAATTATTACCAACAGATGAGAACTGATGAGAAATACGTATTTATAATGTTGGGTATACGTGATGGGTAATTCACGATGTTATGATGATTCAGGCGCCTTTCTGAGCTCGGGAGTGAATGAGCAAGACAGAAGACGACTGAATTCTCTCGGACCTGTCAGCAACAAGAAAACCGTCTCCCAAGCTCCTATTTGATTTTTCACCCACTGCAATGGTCAAATTTCTACCCAGTAAACATTGGTCATTGCGCAGTTGGCAAGGTTTGGTTATACCACAATTCAGGTGAAATTTAATTACTATAAACATTGAGTTATACAAACATTGTTGAGTTAGTTATCATGCACCTTTATATTTTGTCAGAGATGTGAGTCTAAGTGGGTTTACTTTGCGAGATTTTGGATCGGGTTGGCTTTGAGCAGCAAGGTTCCGAGCTGGTCGTTTCTACGTTTTAACTCCTTCCCGAAATACATCGGCGACTTACCGTAGGCGTTTTTCCGGCAACTCATCACGGGTATCGACCGGTTACCGATCGATATGACCTTGTTATCAAATTATCGTGTCCGCACCTTCTACGAGGAACTCGTTCACTCTTCTTCCCGTCTTTTGCCTTGTGCATCTGCCTGGGAGAAGCGCTTTAAAACGCTACTACCCTGGCCAACCATTTGGCCGGCAATTTATGGTGGTCTGAGTGCCAATTGGGAAGCCGACATTGCGTGGCGAGTGGCTCACGGCGTCCTTAAAACCCGGGTTTTTCTGAAGCGTTGGCAACGCCTTAACGTCAGCGATCATTGCGCTGTATGTCACTGTCGGGAAACTCTTTCCCACGTCTTTAGCGAATGCTCTGACGCGTTTGGGGTATGGGCGTGGATTTTCACGCTCATTAGCAAGCTGTACAAGACGCTACTTTCCTTCTCGCTACCCTTAATTCTTTTAAAACATGGTCTTCCTTCGGGTATCCTTTTTTCAGCATCAATCAGCTCACGTGTTTACTTATCAATCTTACTTTAAATGAGCTTTGGGCGGCACGAAACCTTTTTACTTTCGAGGGTAAATCCTCCACCGTCAATAATATCATGAACCGCATATGGTCTCGCTTACGCAAGCGTATTCACGCGGCTTATAACTATGGCAATCCCCAGAATTTCATCAAAACCTGGGGCCACTGGGCTGTCTTATGTAAATTAGAAAAGAATACCCTTCAGGTCCTTATATAGTTTCTGTTCATTATTGTACCCGCATGTATTACTTTGTCTTCACTGTATACCATCCTGTATATTTCAGAATTATATTCAACATAATTGTAATTTCCCACGACGCTTGATTGCAAGCCAATGTACCTTTTTGTGCACTACAATGATTGTAAATTAGTCTTTCTCTTTGATTTGTAAATAAATAATTTATCAAAGTAATAATAATAAAAAAGTACCAAATCTTTTGGATCCGAGAATTTTGAAACGTACTGCTTAATTGTACTGCTTAATTAATTGTACTGCTTATTTGTGAACACAGTCTTAGACTGTGTTCACACTTGAGGGAATTAAGTTCAATTTGAACAGCTTTAGAAGAAACAAGTTTTTCCCAAACTTGTTCTCAAAAAAATTGTCAATATTTGAATCAGCAATTCACTTGGTATGCAGTATAAACCTGAACAAATAGAAACCTCATGTAAAAGTAATAATAAATCAAAGATGGCGGAACTGTTGGTCGGAGTTTTGTTTATGTTGTGGGTTATGTTGTTTTTCTATCTTCAAACTCTTTTCTTTGTTACTTTTTGCGCACTATCATCAATTGTTATGATTATTTTGCTTTATATGCAGTAATAATTCTTTATATGTTGTAATAGTTTGCCCTTTCTCTGTTAATCTTGTAATTATTAATTTTTATTCTCATTGTAACTTAGCAGCACATTGTAACTCTCTGACCTACGCCATATAAGCCTCTGGCTTTGGCATCTTATTATCGTTAACTTGTGCTTTGTGTACTTATTTATCAATAAAGAGTCAAACTTGGTACTTGCTTTGTACCGCTCTCGAGAAAGTTCTTCGTAAGCGAAGAGCTGCTTTTCGTTTGTCAAGGAAAAATTATCTACGGAATCAACGCCACCGTATCTTTCGGTTTCGGCAAACACAACGGTTTTTTGCACTCGTTGGCATAACAGTTTGTGGACTGACAAGTGTTTGTAAAATTTTTCATTATCGCTCAGTCTGGGTGAAGGAACGTAGTTCTGAGTGGTGTCACCGTGTTGTTAACAGAACGTGGACTGCAGATGACTGGCGCAAAAACTTCCGCGTGTGTAAGGAAACCTTTAACCACATTTGCCATGAGCTTGCTTCTGAAATATCTCGGCAAAATACAAGATTTCGGAGAGCTATACTACGCGCCAAAGGGTTGCTGTTGCACTATGGAGGCTTGCCACAAATGTAGAGTATCGAACAATCAGCCACTTATTTGGCATTGGAAGATCTACGGCTTGTGGTATTGTGTACGATGTTTCTAAAGCCATCGTTTAAACTCTTCTTCCAATATACATTCAACTGCCCCAAGGAGAGCGCATTGATGAAACTGTTCGTGGCTTTGAGAGAATTAAGAGATGTCCTCAAGTTGGTGGAGTAATCGATGGCTGTCACATTCCTATCATAGCCCCGGAGGAACATCATGAAGATTACCACAATAGAAAGGGGTACCATTCAATTATCTTACAAGGTGTTATGGATCAAAAATACTGCTTTACCGATGTATTCATTGGTTGAGCTGGAAGAGTAGGTGATGCTAGGGTGCTGGCAAATTCTCCCCTTTACGGTCTTGGCCAAAGTGGAAAGGAGTTTTTTCCTTGACCCGAGGTATTGTTCAGTATTTTAGCCTTCTTGTATTTCTGCTGCAAGTTGTGCATCCTGGTCTTGCATTGGTCGCCGCTTCGACTGTAGCCGCTTTCTTGAAGTTTTATGATTATGCCTTCCCAAATGTTTTTCTTATGACCCATGGATGCGAGCTGGCGTTGAATATCTTCTTCTGCCCAAAGACCGATGAGTGTTTTCGTCTCAACAAAGCCCCAGTTTTGTGCTTTCCCAGCGACCAAAGAAACGCCACTGTCCGCCATCTTGAAGTTGTTTACAAAAACCACGATCGAAACTACCTCGCGAGGTGGTTTCGATGTTGGTTATTGTACGTATGTTTCGATCTAGTTTCGCGGGTTCAGTCATCAGGTATGAACGCTTGATGAACGCTTGTTTTAGTCAAACAAGTTTCAAACGTGATCAATTTAAACATGATTCGGCCTAGTGTGAACGCGGTCTAAGTTAGCATTTGGCTTCACTTTGAGCGGGAATGTTTCAACGAGCGAAACACAGCTGTTATATCTAGTCACAGCTTTAAAATAACGATAGTCCAACGATAGAACTAGAGGTATACCTGGTTAAAGTGTAGAAGTTCCATTTTGGCACACTTGTGCACGGATTGTTTTTTATTTTCCTCCTTGGTATACAGTATTATTAAGGTATATGATTTCTGTTCTTTAGAATGGCTTTCTTCTTGTGTCAATAAAAACTGGCCTTATCAGCCTTATTGTCAAATTTATCCTCAGAGAACAGTTCCAAACATTGATTTGAATGCACGGAAACGATATCCTTAACGTCATGAAATTAATGTGAAATTATTCGCTCGAAATTAGACAACATCAGTTTTAATTATAATTTTTAGGTTCTCTATCTATTGATATATCTGTTTTTCTGTCTCTTCTACCTAAGCATTGAAGATGAAAACAGTTTTAAATATCGCCAATTTGATTGCCCAGCTCTGCCACAAATTTCGCATAGTTATCGTCTATTATGAATACCGGCAATTGATGCTGTTTACTTGATACTTTTTTGAGCATCAGAAACTCTTGCTTGTGTCAAATGCATAGCGACAGAAGGGTGTTTGAAGACATTTTCCCATTAATCTTACCAACTATGGTTTCGTATGACATGAGCAACTCATGATGACCCTTTGGCTTTTTCTTCTTTTCGCTATCACTTGCCTTACTTTAATATCCTCGTGCTTATCTATCATTAATCAAAGCGGAGGTAATCTTTTCTTTTTACGAGAACAAGAGCATCAACCATTGTAAAACATTCTTGTAGCTACTTTTGAATTATACAAGAATGATGAAATATTAAGGAAACCTAGAAAAACACCACGGGGCCTATGAAAAATTCAAGATTAAATGATTCTAAATAAATATAAAGGTGGATGAACAAGAAGAGAGAAAACAATCAAAGGTTTACAAGTACTGATTTGAGGATCTTTCACTCTCTTTTTTCGGACGAAGCAAGAAAAGAAAAGCTAGTGATCGGGGGGGGGGGGGAGAGGGAAGGGGGGAGGGGGAGGGGGTACTAAAAAAAGTTTAATAGGGGGAGGATCCGCCCCGAGGTCCGACCCCTTACCATTTTTTATACCATTTTTGACAGAAAAGGTACCCCTTTCGTATACCTAAAACAGGAGGTCTTCTTCTCATTTTCATGTAGCGTTCAATAAATTAAAATAGTACAGTCAAAATTGAAATTGAGCTTATCCGATGAGCGCTTTTGTATCTTCGGGCACTCGAGAGGAGGGCTAGGTAATCGGGGCGAGGGAAAAAAAAAGTGAGGGGAATCAACTTCGGAGGAGAGAAGTCAATTGAAAAATTTTTGTTCTTCGAAATTTTTCCACCAGCTAAGACTCTCTCTCACTCACTCCAATTATCTGCCCCTAAGTTACTATGTATCCAGAGATAGTAACTCATTTAACTTAGCAGAGGGATATGGGCCTAACTCAGTGAATATTTTGTCACTAAAAACTAAAAATAAAAACAAGCACACTAAGCATAACACTTAGTAAAACACTTTGAAATATTTTATCTTGCACTTTTAACGACGATATCTCCCGAGGAAAAAATAATATGCGTGATTTTTCGAGTGCTGAGGAAAGTTTTGGAGAAATTTCATCAAAGGAAACACTAGGTTTTATCACAATTTTTCGCGGATTTCTGAGACGAAAGAGACTTTCAGGCCAGATTGAGCACCGCTGATATGTATGAGTATAATCATAAAAACAGGATTAAGGTTCAAGTAAAGGTTAAAGTACACATGAATCGAAAATTAAGTAGCAATTTTTTTTGACGTATTTACATAGCTTATATTCAGTCGTTTCCCTCCTTTACGTGAGGAGGATTCGCTATTTGTAGTGGTTCCAAAATTCCCGCTGTGGCCTGAAATTTGAGACATTTTACGCACGGCCAAAAGGTCTCTGTGACGTCACTCGAGTGAATGTTCAGGCGTGAAACATGGCGGAGAAGGCGAAAAAGCGTAAATCGGTCCCGATAGTGAATCTTGATAGTTCTCCGACATTTGTGTTCCACGGAACTCATAAAATCGACTGAGTACACAGGAATGACGCCACAACTAGTCACCAGACCCCAGCTTCTTGCGTAGAATTGTAGTGAGAAAGGCTCAACTTTCGTCGCATTTTAAAAAGTTCCTGCTACTTTTAGTAAATTATTTTCCCCTAAAAATTGTTCTTCAAACACATATTTTCATATTGGACAAAACAACTGGCTTTGAAATTTCGGTTCATGTGGACTTTAAGACTCGGATACAGACAGGTGAAGTAAAACTTCATTTTCTCCACAATTTATCACTTATCATTTTCTTAATAATAATAATAATAATAATAATAATAATAATAATAGTAACAACAATAATGATGATGATGATGATGATGATGATGATGATGATGATGATGATAACAATTTATTAGTAGTACTTCCACGAGGTGGCTCTTCGCCTACTAATTACAAATCTCAAATCAAATCAAATTTCGTAGGCGATTTTCGAGCAAAATAGAATTGAGGAGAAGGAGGAGGAGGAGGAGGAGGAGGAGGGAAAACAATGGAATTGAGGAGGAGGAGGAGGAGGAGGGAAAACAATAGAATTGAGGAGGAGGAGGAGGAGGAGGAGGGAAAACAATAGAATTGAGGAGGAGGAGGAGGAGGAGGAGGAGGAGGGAAAACAATAGAATTGAGGAGGAGGAGGAGGGAAAACAATAGAATTGAGGAGGAAGAGGAGGAGGAGGAGGAGGAGGAGGGAAATCTTTGATATAACTTTACTGGAAAATATACGGCGAGGGAAAGTTTAAATGCTTTTGCAGTATAGAGAAACTTGATTGATTTTTATTCATTGTGTATCTTAATCTTTCTGCATTCGCTAATAATGATTCAAGAAACGTGTTGTTCCAAAACATTCTGATTGTCACGCAGTGCAACACATTGATTCAGAAACTTTTAAGAAGAGTGATTATCCTCCGAGCGAAGATGGAGACGATTGAATGCATCCTAATTTCCTGATATTTTGTGCTAAGCATTTCGTAGTTGTTGGAGCTTTCGTTGTCAATAAATGTATTTTTATTCATTTAAAATCACTTTCTGTATTGTTTTTGCATTCGCTGAGAAAAGGCAATGACGTTTATGTTTGTCACTCAAGAAACGTGTAATTCATATTAGTCGCGTGTTTATATTGATCCTTTCAAACAACTTAAGCCGTCTATTGTCGTTGTTGAATGGTAGTGGTTTCAAGGATGTCCCATGGGTTTTTTTACTGCAGAGT
Source organism: Pachyseris speciosa (assembly GCA_016490735.1). NCBI lineage: Eukaryota > Metazoa > Cnidaria > Anthozoa > Scleractinia > Pachyseridae > Pachyseris > Pachyseris speciosa. Next base: position 277,999 of record JAEMWC010000168.1, on the reverse strand, counting down.
TCGTATGCAAATATCGGGTAGTTTGGATCACTAGTTTGAATAATTAGTGACTAACGGAGCGGAAAACAAGAAAAGTTAGCTAAGAATTTATTTTGTCTCTCATCGCCAAAGCTGAGAGGTCAGATAGCATCGGGATTTTCAGTATTGAGATGGAAGAGAACGCAGTTTTGTAACAACCAGTCGGGATTGAATAGAGAGTTTTCGGTTAAAATTTCTGTCATGTGTGTGTTTTAGTTGTGTGAACGGAACTACCGCTTAATAAAAGAACAGTCAGAACCAAGCGATTTTTCGAATAGATGGATCAGTTTTGTGCCACACAACAAATAAGTTCCTGTATTTTAATGCTTTCAACTAAGTTACAACATTAGCGCTTGATTTGACTTGCATGTTTGGAGTAATGTCTGAAAAAATATTGGTGACAGTTAGACTTTTTTCCTAGCGAAGCGATTGCTTGAACGATAGCGCTTTCGAAATCTACCCGCTTTTATTTTGAACACGTAATACATTCTACATGAACCAATCAGTTAAAAGAGATCGGGCAAGTTTGGGCAAGTCTATTGTTGCTATTGAACTAGAGTGACGCTCATTAGTATGGAGGAAGGCATTTTTACCTAGACGCTTAATTGGAATGGAGGAAGTCAAAAATTAGTATGGAGGAAGTTAAGGGAAGGCAGGGGAAGTTAAGGGAAGTTAAGGGAAGTCGAGGGAAGTCCAAAATCCGGCTAATTTTCAACATAGTATACTACTTACTTAATTAATTAATTAACTCGATCAATGAATTCAATTAACTACTAAGTTACCTGAGTAATTAGTAGCTAATTAACATTTTGATTAAGTTATCACAATTTTTTCAGTAAGGCGTTACTATCGTAAACATGAGGCGGTCTAACAAAGCTCATCTTTGTATACCGTAGCAATCTTAATCACCACCACGGAATCGCACGAGGCCGAATACAACAATGTTAATGCAAACCATTGCTCGGGCTACCTGTGAAAGGGCCAAGACTAAAAATCTCGTCCCTTCGTCATGTTTCTACAAAACTCACTTCCGGCGTTTCTGCGCAAGCGCTAATGCAAAATAACGCAACAACAAGAATGCGGCCATGTTGGATTATAGCGGAGCTCCGACGGCCCGAAGGGCCGTCAAGCGGAGCACCATACCTATAGAAACCCGTCAACTGCTTTTCTCATGGTAAAAATGGCTAGCGGTATTGCTCGTGGGCGCGTACGCACGACGACGACGACGACGACGACGACGACGACGGAGTCGCCCAATAATTAATAATATCCTAATAATAATCATAATAATCCAACATGGCGGCCATACTCCACCTGGCCCAGCTGACCAGCTACTTTACAGCGTACATCTTTGATACTGGACATCCATCTTATAGCCAATTGACACCTGTCAAAACAAGGTATCCGCTGACCAGTGTAACGTGACCATATCGCGGGCTCAAGTTAAGACCTCATCGAGTTCAGCTGTTTTTTTGAAGTTGACCGCTGACCAGGTACTTGCTTTCGATTGGATCGCAGGCTCAAGCCAGCTGTGGGACACCCAAACCAAATCGAGGCCGTTAAAATTTTTCGCGCGCTTTCTGCGGCTGGTAATTTCACATTCAGTTGGTTTCTTTATTTTGAGCAAAACAACTTCATCTTCTTCGGTCGAAGTTTGTCTTTCGCGTAAAAAGCATAAAGATCAAGAACTTGTCAAAAGATACTCCGGAAGGTGAATTTTCAATTGATGAAAGGAAGGACGGACGATTTTTCTCAGGAAAAGCTTCAAAGATTGTGCGGTTGAAAACAGTATAATTCAACGCTTCAAGGGCTTTCACTTCACCGCGGCATCTTGCATCTCACCAAGAAAAGTCACTTAACAGTTCACCGGTATTAATGGGAGGAATGAGTAGCTCAAACTCTGTGGAAGAAGCTCTTTCTTTGGACAAACCGTTTGCTATTTTTGCGGATGCTTGTTTTTACTTTACTGAAGCTTACGCATTTTCAAGTGGTAGAAACCTCTACAACACAGGACAGTGAGGTAAATTAAATAAATAGAAGCTTAACCTTTGGTTTAATCGTTGTTACTTTTGTTCAGGAATGAAACTTGTATTTTTCTCTCGAATGGATATAAATAACAATCATCTGTACTCGCTTTGGACGCAAAGAAGTAGTTGAATTGTTTGTTTGTTTTGTTACGTTGTTTTCTTTGCAAGCGAACGAGTGTTTTTACTCGGCTTGGCTGACTGTTTTTCGACCTTGGTTCCTCACAGTAGCGTTAAGAAACTTTTGCCCTTATCTTATCAACACGTAATCGCAATGAGTCCTCGTAAAATTAAGCATTAAAGGGGGAGACTCGAGCTCGAGTAAAAATAAAAAATCCGATCAAATGCATGTGCATGTGCACTTCTCAAAATCTGACATTAAGTTGTCAAAATGCTGCCAAAACAGTCAAAACCCAGCGCGCTTCACTTCGTCAAGTCTTTAAGAGATCTTCATCGAAAGCAGCCTGTAAACAACAATTAAGTTTCGCCGTCTTTAAACATGTCGTTTGTTTGAACCGGTAAGAATCAGCGTTTGGATGTTAAAAACAGCGAAATGGGTTGACTGGCTGGCTGGTTTTGATAAATTTTAAAGTGGACGGGTCTGCGAGAGAAATGCTCGTTTGGTTTGGCAAGCGCTTTCTTCGTTATCTGGATGATGTTTTGCCACTGAGAATCATGATCATTAATTGAAGAAGGTTCTTCGGAAGACATGGGAAGTAACAGTAAAACCATCAAAGCACTTAAGTGTTTTGTGTAAGCCAAGGAAAGATTTTGTGGGAAATGGCTCTATTATTCAGCTCTGTCGCATTCCGAGTGATTGCTGTCTCAGTGATTCCTGTTGACTGCTCTAAACGATCAGGTACCGACCTCTTTTTTGTCTTTTCTACGGACATTTATGTCAAATCTGCTAAGGAAATTTCCTAGCTTAATACAAGATAGTTTTGTTACCTGTCCAATTTCTGCACCTTCTCCAAGAATCTTCGAAGAAATATTATTCATATTGTGCTTTGTTTTCTTGTAATAAGTCTTATGTTTGTTGTTATATTGTTTCTGAACCGCGGTCAATTCCTGTTGACTGCTGTAAACGAAGAGTTTGTACCCTTTATTTTTTTTTCTAGGGGCATTTATGTCAAAATAAATACCGATTTTCCTAGCTTTATCATTACAAGCTATTTTAATTACTAGCTAGTCTTGTTTAATTTCTCCACCTTCTCCTTCTTCGAGCAAACACTCGTCGGCATCGTACTTTGTTCGCTTGCAGTGTTTTTGTTTTGTTTTGTTTTTTTTTTTATCCGCTTTGAATCCCTTTACGCTTTCATCTCAAAGTAGTTAGACTCAAGAATGTCCGTCTTTTTTTTTTCTTTTTTGCAAACGTTTACTATCGAAAACTCTTCGTTTTCCCTGCTGCTGCTCAATTGTTTTGGACACAAATTAAACTGGCCCAAATAAACTCTTGCGAAGTTGCTCGGTGAGAGTGTGCAGCTCCGATTCTAGGTTTGGCATGGCTAAATATATATATGGCCTTCAGCTTTTCTTTTTTTAATCGCTACATAACAGACTGGAATGGTGTTCCATTGAACATCATGCATGCACCTTCTTTAAGCAGTTTTAAGTCCTATCTATTACATTATTAGTGTCAATTTTAAATCAGATGTAGCTTGTGAGTGACAAGTATGTAATTTAATTAGGTTTGCTATGGATTACTTCATGATTTTTAGTCACAATCTCAAATCAGGGGTGACTTGTAAGAGACAAGTATTTGATTTAATTTGATTAGGTTAGCTTTGGGCCACGTTTAAATTTCACCTCTTAGTTTTCAGAATGTGTAATATTAGATAATATTCTTTGTATGGGAATTTAGTTTCTCCCAATTATTCTCCAGTCATGCACTTTTTTGTTTTGTATCAACTTAGTTGTATTCACATGACAAAGTATTATTAAACTTAAAACTTAAAATTAAACTTAAAGTAAGCTCTTTCTCATCAATGTACACATCCTTTGGACTTCCTCCTCCTGCATACAGTCTTTCAATTAATTTTATTAGTAGCTGGTCACACCAATCTTGTGGGATGTTTGGATGACATTTGGCATTAATGTTTAATGGAATCTCTGATGTTTGATGAAGTATGTTAAGATCAAGTTAAGATGGCTAACGGATTTCCAGCACTTTTGCTTTGATGAATCACCTTGATAGTGGTATCAACCAAATGCCCAATATATTATTATCAAGTTGTTTGGGCTTGCACTTAACTGGCCAGAAGAGCAGCTGGATTTCTTTTTGAAAACACTGTAGGTGCATTGAGTGATGAGCTTAATGTGATAGTAAGGTCAAGAAGTAATTGATCAAAATAAATATCTTGGTCTTAATTCATGGCATCTAAATATTTTTATTGATTTCCATGTATCTTTCTTTCATAATTTTTGTGAGACATACATATATCCAGAGGATACACAATTTCCGATTTCTGACTGTCTCATGGGAGGCTGTGGATAATTGAAATTGCATTCATTATGAAGTGGTGATCTGAATCACTATATATCTGATGTGATACTGATTCCAAGGAGCAATCACCAGGCTTCTCCACCAATTTCTAGTGGCTCTAAACCATACCTAAGTAGCTAAGTATGTAACTAAGTTGCCTACAGTTGAACGGGGAAACAGACCTGTCCTTAGGTATTGCTCTAAGATGTTAAGAAATGTTTTGTTTTAAAAATTTATAGATGAAAACTAGCTTTGCAGGTTCTTTTTTTCACAAGGTATTAAAGATTATTTTAAAAAAAACCTACCTCAATATTTTTATTTTGCTTTTTTAACATCTCCAAACTCAGTTTGGAAAGGAATTTTTATTACCTTACTCAATAGAACGCTTGTTTTTAGGAGGGGTGGGGGTCCAAATTCGTAAAAGGGGATTCATATCTGCTAGCAATTCTGGACTAGGGGGTCCAAATCTGATCCACAAGCAGATCTGGACTGGATGGTGCAAATCCACGTGGGGTCCAAATCCACTGTGCCACTGGCTCAGATCACCTTTACATACTATTTTCTACAGCATTGGGTCTGTAGCTTGAGTGAGGTCAGATGGGTGATATGACAAGCAGACTATATGTAAATGCCAGTAGAAAAAGAATGCTTTTGGAGCTCCGCTTTTAGGCTTGGCTAAATATATATATTATCCATGTTGTTCGCGACTGAGTCGTGTTTGCATGAAATAAGAAACTAAGACTAGCGTAAAGGAAACAGATATGACAGTAATTAGCACTAACTGAGCGAAAATTCGAATAAAACTCTCATCAGATAACGCTGGGTTGTAATTTCCGAGATTACCTCTTGCAAGGTCAAGTTAAGACCAATATGGCGTGTTGTTTTCGCAAAAAATGGTGGAGCGGCGCAACGACAATGGCAATATATACAATAATAATAATAATAATAATAATAGTAATAATAATAATATTAATAATAATAACCTTAGTTTAATAATAATAATAATAATAATAATAATTAAACCTTAGTTCTATATTATGAAAGGTGTTCGTCATCGTGGTTTCAAATGATAGCTGAGTTAATCTTTTGTCTCACGATTGAGTCACAAAGATGTGGATCGCGACGGGGACAATTTCTAGTCTGAACGACAAGGATCGAAATCCTCCAAGACCAGCAGTATAGCGTTCCACATCGTCGCGATCCATATCTTTGTGACTCAGTCGTGAGACAAAAGATTAACTCAGCTATCACCTTAGTTCTACTTGGACTAATTTCCATTACTTCATTTTTATACGATAACTGAAGAAGCTATGCGCATCTTGACTAGTAAAAAGCCTTTTTTACTGCGCAGAAAACGTTTAGAAAATTTCAAGGGATGTCGAGATACTCTCACTGAAAGTGCTCATGAATCGAAATTTCAAAGCCAGTTTTTTCCCTCCAATTTGAAAATTGTTGTTTCAAGAAACCTTTGGAGAGGAAAATAAGTTAAGTAGCAGGCACTTGTTTTAAAATGCGGCGAAAGTTGTGCCTTTCTCACTAAACTTCTAGACAAAGATCTGGGGTCTGGTGAATAGTCATGACGTCATTCGTGTTTCCTCAGAAGAGTTCGTCACTCTGTTTTTGTTAGTTCCGCGTGGAATAAAAATGTTGAAGAACTACGATGATTCACTACCACAAGTTTAAGATTTTTCGTCTTCTCAGCCATGTTTCACGCTTAAACATTACACACGAATGACGTCACAGCGACCTTTTGGCCGCGCGCAAATGTCTCAAATTTCAGGCCACGGAGGGAATTTTGGAACTCCTACAAATGGTGAATCTTTTTCACAAAAAGGAGGGAAACGATTGAAAATGAAATATGGGGATTGTAAGCTATCTAAAAACGTGAAAAATATTGATAGTTAATTTTCGATTCATGTGCGCTTCAAATGATGATATCGATAGCAATCAACGCGTTCAATTCCTAATTAGGAGTGGTCCGAATAATTTCATCTCTGGTGTAAGCAATTGAATCACAAGGTTGGTTTTTATGACGTCACTCAGCACCTGGATGTACCATTGCAGATTGAAGCCTTCCCTGACGAGAGAAAAAAAATTTATTTAATTCATTATTATTATTATTATTATTATTATTATTATTATTATTATTTAAACATATTTGTCAGTGTTTACCCTCAAAGAACGTAGACTTATCATGGGGGATCACAATAATACAAATTTAAATGAAAAAATCAGGCTCACATACAAAAACTGAAGACAGAGAAATTTACATAGCTAGGGATATATTAAGTTAACAATCAAACCATATAGAATTATTATAAAACTTTGAACTTCTCGGAAAAAACGCATAGTTAAATAAATATCGCAATTTACAGATTTAATGCCGCACAATAAAAAAATAATTTTCCTAGCATCGCTGCCCAATGACCATGTTTGACCGAGAATATTAACAGCAGAGGCAAGGGGGACATGACGCTGAGCGGCATACCTTGGGCAGAACAAAGAGACGTGTTTCACGGATTCAGAGTCAAGACCGCACTCGCAAATAGGCGACGCAGAACGGTTAATTTTGAACAAATATTCTCTTAGACAAGAAAATCCAAGTCTAAGACGGGCTTGATCAACACATGCACGCCTTGAAAGACAAATCAAGTAACTTATTATAACTATGGGGAAAGAGAGTTGACCGTAATTTAGCTTTGAAAGTGGGAAGAGATACAGAGTTTCGAACAACTAGGTCCAGAGAATGCCAGCCAGTGATCATGCATTTATGAGTGGATGTGAAAAAACGTTGAATTCGAGACGTTCTATAAGGAAATTGTGTAAATTTTTCCCTTGATCTATGGCGAAAATGCGTTCGCTCACTAGATAGTGTTGGAAGTAGCCCAGTTAAATAATGAGAGCAAGATTCTTGGCAATTCTGTAAAATTGGTTTACTTTGAGTCTACGGTCGCCTTGTCCAGCGATCTGAAAATGAGCTACTCTGGGAGGTTCTGATCGGGAAGTCAGAAAATATAACAGCTTTCCGCTTGAACTGCGCATGTTTCTAGCCACCATTGCCCCTTCTTAATGAATTATGATCGTGATTCCTTCTCTTTGAAAACTTAAAAAAAAAAATGATGTCTTTGGATTGTCTCAGGTAAATTAATAAGGCCGTCCCACAGATAGTAATATTATAGTATGGAAAACAATGATAACAAAAGAACCGAATTGTGGATTTTCACTGTCTTTTGTTCTTTGATAGCTGAGTCTAAGTACACACGAATCGAAAATTAACTACCATTTTTTTTACGTTTTTACAGAGCTTATATTCTTCATATTTCATTTTTAGTCGTTTCCCTCCTCGTGAAGAGGATTCGCTATTTGTAGGGGTTCAAAAATTCCCGCCGTGGCCTGAAATTTGTGACGTCATTCGTGTGTATGTCCAGGCGTGAAACATGCCTAAGAAGGCGAAAAATCGTAAACCCTGGAAATT
>JAEMWC010000168.1:220000-265000 GCA_016490735.1 Pachyseris speciosa | reverse complement strand
TCAAACTCAGTTGGTCACGAAGTGGAAAACTTGGGTCTACTTGCGATTCCATTTGGCCAGGACTTGCGCGCACTTGCGTTGACTTGCGATGACGTGCACTCACTTCGGTCGATATCAAATTTGCGCGCAAGTCGACACAAGATTTTCACCGTTTCGTCACCCAACCCAAGTCAACGCAAGTTGAATGACATCCACTCGTTGTTATAGCAACCTATAAGCCAATGAGATACAGGATATGTAGTCTTGAATTTTGTTTTGTTTTGTTTTTCGCGACTTGCGAGGAACTTGCAACTCCGTTTGGCCACCCAACGCATGTCTGTACACAATTTCAACTTGCAGCTACTTGCGAGTCCGTTTGGCCAAGGCTTTCACTTCGAGACGCCCCAAAAATATTTATGTTTCCTTATGTACACTTACTTATTGTTAGATCGCAAGGTTGTTGGTTCGCAGCGTACTCTAGAGCTGCCCCGTCATATATAAACGCAAAGTCCTCTTTATCGCGGACCTTTTTTATGGCCTGCGATGCATTTGAAACTATACCGTCCGCTTTAATTTTCTGCCAAACACGTCTGTGTATCTCCAAATCGCTTTTCTTTAATGACTCATGGGTACTTGACGAGTTGAGTATCACAAGTTGATAAGAGGACTCTGCCAAGTCTTCGAGATTGCTTATCGGTTGATGGGCATTCTTAACGGTGAAGAAAGCCGCCAGGTTGGCGGTGTACGTCGAAATCCATATGAGAATGCAGAACCAATAACATCCTGTCAGAATTCGACCTAAGGGATTGTTGTCAAATAAAAGATTGTTAATTTAAAAAAAATAATAACCTCTTGTGCAATATGCAGTGGTCGAAAGGTCGGGTAATGATTTTAACTGTGAAGGAGAGTCAAGCCCGAGATGTGACGTGATGATGGCAATATCAATCATGATCAATATAAATGATTAATGTGATGTTTAATGAATGAGCAAGAGTGTTTTGAAATGTTTAACAAATGAGCAGGAGTGTTTTATCAAGTTTAAAACACAAGGCGCAGCCGAGTGTTTTAGGACTTCATAAAACACAAATTGCGAATTTATTGAACGGCTTAAAAACTTTACTGTACATCTATCCATTCATACACTAAAATTTATATTTTGGGTTATTTTGGCCTAGAAAATCGGATGTAAAATTTAGCCGTGTCTTGGTCGGATATAAAAACACTCATTAAAAATTAATTTCTTTTGTATTTGCTTCATGAATTATTAATGTTTTTTAAGATGACTATTGCGATAAGGATGACAGTGGTAGTGATGGTGATGATATGATTAAAACAATTATGATAGTAATAATAAATGTTTTTATTTACCACAAGATAAGCTCATGTTACAATTAAAAATGTTAAAAGTTAGCAATAATTATTACATTTACAACAATAACTAATGAGCGAAGTAAAAGTGGCGGTGATGGTGATGGTTTTGGGAATGGCGGTTCGTGGCTGTGGCTATGCCGTCATGCATATGATTACGATGGTGGTGGCCATAGTGGTGTTGCTGGAGGTGATGGTAACGGTAACAATGTAGCTAACCGGTGATAGTGATAATGATAGAAGAATTTAGGTTATCATCATCATCATCATCATCATCATCATCATCACCATTATCATCATCATCATCATCATCATCATCATCATCATCATCGTGATCGTGATCGTCATCGTCATCATCTTCAACATCATCATCGTCGCCATCGTCGTCATAATAATAATAATAATCATAATAATGATGATGATAATGATAATAATAATAAATTAGATTTATATAGCGCTAAAATTATGAAATATTCTAATGCGCTTTACAATGTAAGATTAAAATTATAATAAAAAGTTAAGAATAAAAATTCATGTGTTAAAAATAGAACAATTAAAAAAACATATATGATTAAGACGGATTGTACGCTAATTTGAAAAAGGGAGATTGTTCCAGAGAAAAGGTGCCGAGTGTGCAAAAGCGCGATCACCAAATCGAGCAGCAAGGAGGTTATGGTCGTTTGAACGAAGGGGATAAGTTGGGTTATTCTTCATCATCATCATTACCATCGTCATCGGATAAGTTGGGTTATTCTTCATCGTCATCGTCATCGTCATCGTCATCGTCATCGTCATCGTCATCGTCATCGTCATCGTCATCGTCATCGTCATCATCAGCGACATTATCTTCCCCCACTAGCAATTAACCTGTTTGTACCTGACAAGTTCCTTGGTTGGTTTTCTGCCCCTTGTTGCAGCATGCAAGCCAATGAGAACCACACACTGTTGAAAAAGCTGAATTCCTGTGAAGTGCCTAAATCACCGTCGTCTTTATATCCAAAAGGACTGAAGTAGTTTAATATAAACACTGCAACAGATACAACCAACAAGGTAGCCAGTGTGGCAAACCAAACCTCTAAGTGAAACGGGTTCATAAACTGCAGCAAATCAACTGTTTCACCGGAAGATGACTTCTTGAGTACCACGTCTTCTGTGGTGAAAATGTAAGGAATAGTGAAGTCCACCACTTTCTCTCGACGCTCTGTTATTGTGAGATCCGCAACTGCGAGGTCAGCCCGCTTTGGGAAATAGGAAGAAATTTACTACATAAGAAGATTGTGCTCCATTTTGCTAAACAATATATGTGGGCACCCAACGACAAGTTTCGGTAGATATCTCTTCGGTGGAGGGTAGTTCGCCTCAGGCTTTCGGCATGGATTAAAGGGTGCCTCTGATTTTCGTAACTGAAACGTGGCCTAAAAGATTCGTGATGGGGAAATCACAGCCTCTGAGGTTTTCGGAAAGGTCATATTACCTGTTTTGGGCAGTCAATAACGTCAGCTAGTATTTTCGGAAAGAAAATAGTTCCCTAGAAAGTTCGCAAAAAGTTCGTTTCAGCTAGCGTTTTCTCAATGGAAGATTTTGTTCCTTAACATTTTCGGGCAATTAAAATTTCAGCTAGAAATCCGAACAGATTAAATTCTTCCAGCTAACAAAAACATCACTTTGAAAAGACTTCAAACATTAGTAAGGTACTTAAAAATACCTTTCTACAACTTTTGGTTGATTTGACCCCATAGTCTAGAGTGTATGTACATAAATCTTTACAAACCTCGTTTATCAATTCGCCAATTAGTCCATTCCATAGTCCATTCTCCAACTCAGCTCCGTACAATCCGTCCGGAGAAGTGTGGATCTCATATGTGAAATGCAGATTTTCCGCCAGTTTATTCAGCAGATCGATGCAGTATCCTTTGTATGAAATTTTTCCATCATCCTGCTTTACCCCTATCACGAACGGTGCTTCCTAGTTTGATTTTCATAAAGAAGAAGGAGGCATAATGTTTTACTGACACAGAAACGTGTTTTTTTCTGTAGTTAGTTATTGTTTACTTCTAAGGAAGCTTAAAGTTCCCCTAACCACAAAATACTTTTTCTCTTAAATTGCTCCTGTAAAAGATACAAAATCTAGCCATCATATCATCTGCCCACAACCGAAGCTAGTAAGGGGAACGAGTCTATTCCCGGTTTGACGTCACAAACTGATTTGCATAGCGGTTAGTCTTTGTAAACACGCATACAAAGTATTTTGCGAAGTCAAGAAAGGAATGCTCCTTACTAGCTCGGTCGTGGGACAGATCATGGCTACATTTCGTAACTTTCACAGCCTATAAAAGGTCAAGGATACCTCACAAATTAATGTGATCTGGTAAGCTGAAGCCACTCTAAGGGCACTAAGGCCACAAGGTAGCGGGCATTACCCCTTAAATCTACCAAAGCAAAGATTGAGCCCAAGCAATGGACAGCTGTTTCGGCCTTGTTAGGCTTCATCAGCATGGCATAGCTAATGCTCAGGCTCAAGTACCCACATATCGCTGTAAAAAGTCAAGTTGGTTTAAAAAGGCGCAAAAAGACGCAATGCGCTATGAACAGGTGCAAATATTTATTTAAGCGAAAAAATTGTTTTTGGGGTTAGTTTCACTTTAAAGGGTCACTGTCGCGTAATTTGGGTAAGCCCCGGCAAAGATATATTTGCAACAATAGAGCCGTTAAATAATATTTGCAGTTTTCTTACGAAGTCCTTAATGTGTACACTGAATCTATTTGCGATCGTCTGTGGCCATGGTTGACAAGGAGGAAATGGATTACAACTTGTAAAAGTTGGCTCACTTCTCCAGGTTTTGTCATTGTATCTTGCAATAATCACCATGACGTAATACTAGTTCTTTGCTCTGAAATCTTGTCTCTTCATGGCACACAGGTAATCATAATTTGAATAAAGTTATAACAAGAAATCGCACGACAGTAGGCCTTTAAGAACAACGACAACGCCACAAAATAATGGATACCATGAGCGAAAAAAAAAAAAAAACTTTGCATGCTCCTTATACGTTTTATTTTCTCTGTCGTCGACCTCTTTAAAATAGCAACGTAAAATCACCAAAGTTAACATTCGAAGAGACCGTGAACGCATAGTGGTGATTTTTCTTTCTTTCCGTTTCTAGAAAATTAGTTTCTGTGGAGCTCGCTTGTGGAGTACCGATTCAAAGAGTTGAGTAATCGACAAGCACGTACAATGATCTGAGCCAAAATGAAATGACGCTTTTTTTCCTATTAGTCTCATCGTTTCGTCAGTTCTGTACTATTAGCGAACTTTAGCAACGACGACGGCAACGGTCACAACAACTAAAACGTCACTTCAAAATACACTTTCTCATTTTTGTAACACTCAGTTGAAAAATGTTGGCGAACTATCCAGGGACTTAATTACTATGAACGCGGTTACAGACAGGAAAAAGAAAGACAAAATTGCCATCAGGCTCTCCAGTTCTCGTGAAAACATAAAACTTGGTCATTTCACGTTGTTGTTTTGGAGAGGACGGCAAAGAAATGTACAAAATGTAAAACGCACGTGCAGAGCGATTGTTTTTTGCTCGTTAAACCTATTGTTTTGTAGCGTTCTCGTTACCGTTGCAGTCGTTGTTGCTTAAGGTCCCTAATTACCTCGATGACGATAACTCTGAATTTCCTTCCCTCTAGACTGGCGTTAAGTGAACTATCCATGTTTGGCGCCATATTATCAAATAGCACTGCGCGCTTTGTGGAGTTCCACGTACCTATCTAAATACAGGAAAATACGTGTTATACAATGGACAGTGTAACCCTCGCGTTTGGTTCTTGATTAAAGTACAGGCGCTCGAATGACGTCACGCGCGAAGAAACACTGTATTAAACAAACGTCCGTGTGTATTGTGATGACGCAAGGAGGACGGCAAAACGTGGTAAGAAAATCAGTCACGCTACTCGCCAGCGGCTTGTAGCGTGTGTCTTTGTGTCAATAGAGAGCTTAAGCAACTCGACGGCGACGGCAACGACAACGCCACAAAACAATGGGCTTAATTAGGAAAAACAATCGCTCTGCAGGTGCGTTTTACATTTTGGTGCAGTTCGTTGCCGTCCTCAGCAAAAAAACAACGTGAAATGACCAAATTTTAGGTTTTGTGTAGAACGGAGTGTATGACGTTGAACTCTTCTTTCTTTTTCCCAACTTCAACGCCGGTTTTGCTAATTTAGCTCCAGGATAGTCCACCCACATTTTACAAGTTAAAGAAGTTGAAATAATTGCGAAAGAGTTACGATAACGAAAAGTTAGATTTTCAAATGGCGTTTGCGTTGCCGTTGCAGTCGTCCTTGCTTAAGCTCTCTAACTTCCTTTCTTTCTCCTTCCCAGCGTACTGTCTTTCGGTACAACTGCAGGTTGAAAATTCGTAGCTTAATTGAAGAACTAACTTCGTTCATGACATAAGTCTTTGCTGCAGCTTTGCTACAGAACACAAGCATCAGATGATTTTGGGATGCTTTTTTGTAACCTTATCTGAAAGAAAAATTACTTACTTTTTTAAATGAGTTGTTTCGAAGATTCAAAATGTCCAGTTCCATTTTAGTCCGTGTACCATCTTCAGAAAAACGTATAGGCCCCGTTAAGCCATCCAAGCTTACCTGTTTGTACAAAAGCAGTATTGTTAAGCAAAAACTATGCAAATTTTTGCGCTGTAGTATAGTAAATGTAGCACACTCATTTAACCACATACCCAAACATGTTCTCTTTTCAGCAGTTATCCAATAAAATCGGTCAAATTCTCATATCTCTAATTCGTTTATAAATAACTTGTAACGCGTCATGCAACGGGCGCAGAAGCTAGAAAGCTAGAGTGGGTGGCTTTGCAATTTCCCCAGAATCTTGGCAAAGTGCCCCTGGTGAATTTCAAGACTCAAACTCGTTTCACGTTACTGGAAGCAAACGAGATCTAAAATATAACGTTTTCTGAGTGTACCTTTGGCAAAACAATGATTGGTACAGATTTATTTTTTCATTTTTTTTTTAAGATTATTTTTGGCTCAATTGCCACAAAAGCTACCTTTTTATCAACTTTTTATATTACCTTTTTTTATGTTTTCGATCATTAATGGGTCAGTTTGGGTTGTTTTTAGAAGTTTCAAGAGATCGTGAAGTCAAAGATGGCGGATCCAAGATGTCGGCTCTGCAAACCTTACACGACACCATCACACAGTACGCGGTCTCCAAGAAGGGCGCGGCTTTGACGTTCTGTTTATCTTCTTAGTCTCATCATCACGGGAAACAAAAAACAAAACATGCGAAATATGATTTATAAACGAACCTCCTAAGCTGTAACTGGCAAATATAATTCTAAAGGAAACAACAGCCTGCATGCGCAAAACTGCATCACCTCTGCATGCTGTGTTGCAAGGATTTTACTTAATTTAAGAACATCATCATGGATATAATTCATGAGAGTACTGTTTACCTCTCTTAAGCAGGTCGTCATAGCATCTCTATCTTTCGAATCAATGGAAGAGCCATTCATCGATGCACACCCTTTCATGTTCAACGCATGCGCGATGACTTGAGTTGCATCATAAGCTAGTGGAACGTCTAGCTCCTAAGATAAATATGTGATAATTCATTGGTTATAGCTATTCCACGCATATTCATCATTTTATCATTCTTAACTGGTGGTGGTAGTAGTAGTGGTAGTGGTGGTGGTGGCGGTGGTAGTTACACTATGGCACGTACGTGCCATCTTACCGTGTTGCCACTGTCTTTGTGCACTCTATTTACAATCTGCCTTTTTCCCGGAGCTGTGTTTCGAAGATGTGGGAGCTTCATAGCTAGGACCACATTTCTGGGATTACAGCTCAAGTTTATCGCCACCTGGAATATAAAAAAATATATATGAAAAACAAAGTAGGTAAATCAATACTTCTTTTTGGTTTCTTGGCGGCATAAACTTGGTTTTTTCTTTGAATAAATGATTTGAACATGAATATCTCAAAACAACCCAGATGTCAAAACAACTTCAGCAGTAGAGATAAGAAACCTAAAAGAATCCATCTTTTACGGGCTTCGAACCCATGACCTCTGTGATGCCAATAATTCGTCATAAACTCGTGAGTAAAAAATAAACGAATGTGGCTATATATGTCAAAGTCATTTATTGGAACTTCTGGAGAAAATTTTAAGATGTGAAACATCAACGCCCTTAATTAAGAACGCAACTTACGCATTTTCGAAAAGAAGCACCGTATTGGTTCATTATCGCAGAGGTCACAATTACAGTGATTCATCACATGTGTAACATTACCCCTACAAAAAGTAATAGCTCGTAAAATCTATTAGTAGATTTCCAAACCTGTCCCTGAATGATCCACTTATAACCACCCCTGAGTTGACTAGGTTTCTATAAAAAAAATTAAAACCAGTGAAATCCTTATCAAATTGATAAACACCAAGAGCTAGTGAATTATTTTAGTAGATGGCTCAAGTTAGAAGAAATAGTTGTTATGATTACGTATTCAGACAAAAACGAGAAATATATTATACAACTATTACCTGTAGTAGAAATTGTCCAATATTTTGGTTGTTGGTGTAAAGTAGCATAACGTCAGGTTGAAAGCTCTTTATTTCATCCATTGCTTGTAATAATGGTTCTATTCGATCACCACTTTGTTCTGGTTCAGAAAGCTGAACAAGGTTTACATTGAGCTTTGAACCTCTGGAAATGGCGTGGAAGTATCCAGCTTCGTGCACACGATTTTCTATCATAGAAGGTAGAAGTATAGTATAGTATAGTATAGTATAGTATAGTATAGTATAGTATAGTATAGTATAGTATAGTATAGTATAGTATAGTATAGTGTAGTGTAGTGTAGTGTAGTATAGTATAGCATGGCATAGCATGGCATAGGATAGGATGGCATGGCATGGCATGGCATGGTATGGTATGGTATGGTATAGTATTGTTTGATAAATGAGCGGGAGTATTTTATCAAGTTAAAAACACGAGGCGCATCAGAGTGTTTTTGGACTTGATAAAACACGAATTGCGAATTCATTGAATTATGGTATAGTATAGTATAGTATGGTATACTATAGTATAGTATACTTTTTCCAAATTAATGTGATCTGGCAAGCTGAAGCCACTCTAACGGCACTAAGGCCACATGGTAGCAGGCATTACCTCTTAAATCTACCAAAGCAAAGATTGAGCCCATGCATTAGCAGCCATGGACAGCTGTTTCGGCCTCATTAGGCCTAATCAGAATGGCATAACTAATGCTCAGACTCAAGCACCCACATATCAATAAAACAAGCAGTAAAAACGTAAAGCTTGTGGGATGGGGCTTGAGTGACAAGGATACCTCACAAATTAATGTGATCTGGTAAGCTGAAGCCACTCTAACAGCACTAAGGCCACAAGGTGGCTTCAGCTTACCAGATCATATTAATTTGTGAGGTATCCTTGTCACTCCAGCCACATCCCACAAGTCTTACGTTTTCACTGCTTATAGTATAGTATAGTATAGTATAGTATAGTATAGTATAGTATAGTATAGTTAACAATTAGATTATTCGCTCGCGATTTCTATCGCGTGATAGCTGATGAGGGCGAAGCCCGAATCAGCTATCACGCAGAGAAATCGAGAGCGAATAATCTAATTGTAGTATAAATCTACCAGTCGTTCAAAACTTAACAAGTAAATTATCTAAATCCTCCTCGCAGCACTTCGAAAACGCGAAAAAGCGGCCGCTATTTTGTCGGCAGCGGCTACTCACTATCTACCACAGAATAGATATCGAGTAGCGTGGCCAATCAGAACGGCATTTGTGATAGAACGCTAGTAGATTTATACTAGTACAGTATAGTATAGTATAGTATAGTATAGTGTAGTGTAGTATAGTATAGTATAGTGTAGTAGTATAGTATAGTATAGTATAGTATAGTATAGTATAGTATAGTATAGTATAGTATAGTATAGTATAGTATAGTATAGAAGAATGTACATGTAAAAAAAAAACAGTTGTCTGATCTCTTTCTTTCTTTCCCTCTTTCTTAACAGTTCTTTTAGCAACATGGGCCAACTGGTTTACCATCGTATAGCGATGCAACCTTCTTCCACTGGAATTCATTGACTATGTCAAGTGTAGCATGCGCGTAGTCCCGGTATCCCGCTGACATTTGTAACGCTTTGTGACATTGATCTAATGGATGCTTGTTTCCATAGAGACGGATGAGAGGAATGCCAGTTATTGTGGAGAGTGCACATGCGTACGTCTTTGAGTGGCTTCCTTCGATGAGTGCGACGAAGTTTTGCTGAAAAAACACTGAAGCTGAAAAAATTCAATTTAAGCAAAAATTAGTTCGTGTTGATGCAATACTCTAACAATTAAATATCGAAAATTGTTGCATGCAAATAAATATACTATTTATTATACAAACACCAATGAAATACCAGGTGAGCTTTGGCGCGAAAAGATGAAATATTTTTTATCACTCTAAGGGAAATTAATATTTCGTATCTCCGCGGCCATGTAATAACCACTATTTTGTAAAAAAAAAAAAAAAAGATTAATAGGGGGCTAGAAATGATAAGTATTTCTTGTAGCTATTGAAATACAGACCCCATATAAGAAGCAAGATCTAGAGGAGAAAATCGATATATATGAGCATCACGCCAAATTGCACGAACCCGATATTGGGTGTTAACAGTATCTTCGTGATATCTTACCTTCAGTGAATAGATCTGACTCTTCTGTGATATTAACATCTGCGACGTTTAATGAAACATTTTTTAGGGCAGATGCGTTGTTGAAGGCGAACTTTAATGAATCAAGTTCTGAGTTGCTGCCAATATAGCCTACAACAAGTATAAACGAGGAAAGCACGAAATTTAATTTCGCTTGCGCTGTGTATTTTTATTGCTGTTTATTGCTATCATTATCAATATCACTGCCACTACCACTACTGCTACCATTACTACTACAACTACCCCTATACTATACTATACTATACTATACTATACTATTCTATACTATACTATACTATACTATACTATACTATACTATACTATACTATACTATACTATACTATACTATACTATGCTATGCTATGCTATGCTATGCTATACGATACCATACGGTACGATACGATACTATACTATACTATACTATACTATACTATACTATACTATACTATACTATACTATACTATACTATATTATGTAATTTTTCCCAAAGGGGTAATTATCCTATGATTTTGAGTCAAACTTTGAAGTCTTTTCTTTTTGGTTCAAAATTTGAAACTTTTCTTCTGTTTGTGTATGGGTAACATGGGATCAAGAAATTATGTTTGTCAATTTTTTTTTAGAGTGGCCACAAGATTAACTAGACCATATATCACTGAGGTTTCCGATTTTGGCCGTCGGCAATGTTGGAGTTTTTTACCCGGCAAACGCCTACGATTTGGGGTTGAAATTGTGTGTTTTTGCGAGGCTGAAGTGCTTCGTGAAATGATGTTTTGTATATTTTAGATTTGCGAGGCCATAGCATACAATACAATATTATAGTATACGAAATAAATATTCTTAATTATACTTGTACTATACTATAATTTACTCTAATAATATTCCGTGTAATGTACAAGATTGTTCTCTGCTCCACTATACTGTTGTCTACTGCCTTGCTCAAAAAGAGTAACCTTGGACTCGCTAACTACAACAGGTACGCAATAAGGGATGGCTTTAAATTATTGTGTTAATCTCCTTAGTCGACAAAAGCATTATATTATAAACCTATCTATAAAGTAGATGACGATTAACTACATTTGGCCATAAAGACTAGCTTACCGCACGTTACTACTTTGTTCAGCGTGTATGTCCTCTTAGTAATTAGCACTAACTGAAGTATCATGGTGCAGATAGTTTGTCTTTTTTCCATTACAGATTCCTGAAGGGAGAAAATAAAAACAATCTGGTTTTCAACATGATTGAATATTTTCATTTGACCAGAATTATTTCTCTTATAATGCGTAATGACAAAAAGCGTTACCATACTTATGTTTGGGGCTGAAACTTGCTGATAACTAAGCTTATATCTTACCATTTTTGAATACTTGATGTATTTAAAAGTGTGCAAGAAGTTCATACTTCGAGATTTCAGTCACACATCAATTAGCAATACGACGAACACACAATGTATTGAATACATTTAGAATAAATTTAGAAGGTAAAATCTCTTCTCGTGAATATTCTGTGCATCGTCGGAATCAGTCGCACGGTTCGTGCATACGCTTTAAATAAATACATACATTAATAATAATAATAATAATAATAATAATAATAATAATTTAGAACTTATATAGCGCATTTTCCATGTGTATATGATCAATTGCGCTTTACAAGAAGATGAAATTGGAATTTGGAAATGTTGGTTTTTGCGGAGAGGGGAAAACCGGAGAACCCGGAGAAAAACCTCTCGGAGCAGAGAAGAGAACCAACAACAAACTCAACCCACATATGACGTCGAGTCCGGGAAGCGAGCCCGGGCCACATTGGTGGAAGGCGAGTGCTCTCACCACTACGCCATCCCTGCTCCCTCCTGGATTAAGTGTCCTGCGCGGTCTTAAAATGAAAGTATTTTGACGTTAATGAACCTGAAACCTGCAATTTTAGATGAAAAACACGAAAATACCTCTTAGAACACGAAATTTCAACCGAAAAGCAAGAAATTGGTTGAAACTCCACGCGCGTTCCATTCAAAACTCACTATAGCGAAAATAAACATGACACTGCGTTTCAACTCGAGACGTTACATAGCGCATGTCCTTTTAAATAAACGCGTAGTTTTCTTTCCTGATCGAGTTTCATTTGGAACTTTCCCAGTTTTTCCTGCTGATATATGCTACTTTGGAATACAACTGACGAGGAATTAATGTCGGCCGCAATGCATTGCATTTGAAGGAAATGTATAAAAAATGTTGACCCGTCGACTAAAGCTAGGCACCCAACTGGTTCTCCAAATTGAAGTAATAATCTGCTTTGAAACGTCCAGTATATTGCTGCAATTGCATCTAAATTGAAAGCGAAATTCAAGAGAAGAAAACATTCGCCGTCTGATAGGCTCTTCTTTTGTCCTCCACTGTCACCTTTCACTTGCTCCCTGATCCTAGGCAAGTGTTAACTTACGCTTCATAATTGTGACAATTTGGCCGATTCACCGCATAGGTTTGTGAACATTTGTCAACTTTTTTGAGTTAGCATATAGGTATTGCTATTAATAAATTA
Organism: Pachyseris speciosa; assembly: GCA_016490735.1. Taxonomy (NCBI): domain Eukaryota; kingdom Metazoa; phylum Cnidaria; class Anthozoa; order Scleractinia; family Pachyseridae; genus Pachyseris; species Pachyseris speciosa. Next base: position 252,352 of record JAEMWC010000168.1, on the reverse strand, counting down.
TCGGCCTTTGAATATTACTGTGTGCCCTGTTGAGAAGTCAGTACGTAATTGATTTTCATCTATCAATTTCTCTGCTAAATTTCAGAAAATTTGCAAATACATTTTTTTCTTAGCAGAAAATCCATATTTTTTGCATATTTTGTTTACAAAATTTTCTTTCTTTAGTACTTTGGTTGTATTTCATACGCAACTCGTTTACTCTCTTTAGCTGATAATTTTCTTAGCGTAAGGCCCAACGAGTCGCGCCAACTCACGCAAAGTGCATTCATCCGAAAACTCATTCATCCCTATATTTACCCGAGATATTGTAACATCTTTGTTTCATCAGCAGGGTTTAAAAGAAACTGAATGATCTTTCTTAAACATAATTTTAGGGTCTGTAAGATCCATACCAACTTCCAGTAGACCTTGGAAGCGTACTGGTATTTCCAACGGAGGAAAAGCGCAAGAAAGGGGTTAAAATTTGAGAATTTTTAGTTTAATCACCATCATAAATGTTCAAAGGGCGAACAAGGTCATCTAAAGAAGCTTTGAGAGGTTCGAAAAAGCGGAAGTATAGCCGCAACACTATGAATATGAAAAAAAAAAAGCCCTCAGTTTCCTAGCGAAGCTGTTCACATCTTAATCATTATTCGCTGACTTACAAAAGGCATTACGTAGAACAATAAAACAATACGTTTGTAAAAGCTACAAAACATTTAAATTCCTTTCAAGATTTGAATACAAGTGGTATAACATTGGTTTATTTTCTCGTTGAACCAAGGCAGCTAATTTTAACGAGCATGCTTTAAAATGGAAACATTATTTACTCAATCAAGCTCTTTACTTTACAAAAACATCCTAAAAGTCGTGAATAATGAAAACAATAAAAGCTTCTATTTCTTTCCTCACACGTAAAGAAGATAGGACAAAACGTGAGTTGAGGGAAAATTCAGTTCATTATGCGCTTGCTAATGAGAGAGGCCCTGCCAGGGCGGGTTCCGTGTCACTTGTCTGAATTTTAAAATCTCCCACGTCGGTGTTTAAATCCCTAATTCTCGGCCTTGATTTCACTGTCGGAATTTCTGCCGGGGATGATTTCTATCGTCGGGATTTCATTTTATGTGCTGTCACTACTTTTTGGGCCATGTCGCTTGTCGGAATTTACCCTGGCAGGGCCTCATGAGAGCTATAAATTGCCGAAAATCTTTGCCATTCTGTTGATGGCGCAATGGCAAAGCTTGGAATATTACAGCTGTAAACGACGGTTATGTACGCTAATGGACTATATATGAATTATATTATTTTGTCCTTGTTTGTTATCTTTTAACCAACGCTTGTGTCGCATGCACAGTGTAATAACCGTATTCTAGCTGTTGAAGATGTAATTGGCATCCTAACGTTTATTCATTTAACAAAATTATTTTACAGTTTGGAAACTGTGATCCTATTCTCTCTTGAAGTGTCTAACGCAAATATTTCATAACAATTTTTCTAGCAGACGTGACGTTTAGCTATTTTAAAAGCCAAAACATTACTGCATCCGACTTACCCATTCTTATCACATGTGTGTGAAGTCCAAGTATCCTAACGTTTACTCGTTTTCAAGTAAATAACATCCCTGTAGCTTAGCGCATTAGCACCTGCTGGCTTCCAGCTATGATTGGATGGTCTTGGATGGCTATGTAATTATTTTAAACTACTGCTGTCAACAATGGATGTTCTTGAGAACAAACCTGAGAATTCGGATGAATTATTTGACAAAGAAACTAATTAGAGACAGCCTAACTGACAGTGCTAAAACAAAGAATAAGACTAATTAATGGAAGAGGGCGGCCAATACCTTATTCAAGCAATTTTTCGGGTGCTCTTTTCATATTGTCATCAAGTCCGATTTTTGATGATAAATGGAAAAAAATATCTCTTACAACACGAAATGTTAACTGAAAATCAAGAAACTGGCTGAAACTTGACAACAAGCAGGCTTCATTCAAAACTCACTGTGGCGAAAATAAACATTGCGACAATGCGTTTCAGCTTGAGACGTGACATTTTGCCTGTCCTTTTAAGTAAATGCGCTGCTTTCCCTCTCTCAATCGATTCTCTTTTGGAACTTTTCCAGTTGCCCTGCTGACATATGTCACTTGTAAAAATGTTCGTGACTTCCTCACTTTGTACAGACGCCCTATAAAGCAATATTCAATTTGGCCTCCCAAGGGATTCTCACCGACAAATGAGCAAAAGACTGGCAGAATTTGCGCCTATTGTATGTTCATCCTTGGGATATATTTCAGTGAGGTACTTTGGTGCTTCCTTAATTATTTAGATGCGTCTTTTGAGAATTCCCCAAAAGGAAGTTATGGAAGGGGGGCTAGGCATCAGTCAATCATGCAAATCCTCATTTCGTGTTGCTACAAAAGGTACTTGCCTTTACGCAGCTCCGGGTTTAACGACCACAGATAATATTTGTAGACCATTCCACCATACTTTCTTAAATCACATCCATCGGAAATCGACCCTGTCCTAACTGGCATTCACTACATGTCAAATTATAACTGAAGCTTATCCAGGGCTGTAGAGGCATGCCTCTGTTTGCAGAGCGCAGCAATCTCGTACCTAGATCTCCCACGGCTAAGCGAAAGGGAGATCTGGCAAAGTTCGAATTTGGAGCATGCTCAACAAGAGTCAGGCCCCGATATATCGGCTTCAATATAACTACGCATGTTCGTCCTCATTTTTTTTATGAGCAAAAGGTAAATGGACTTCGAGAGCACTTTTAAATCGGTTTTGAGGTCCAGAGGAGAAGAACTTCAAAATCAAACCACAGCAAAAAGAGAGGCTGTTGTCAATGTTCGAGATTGGTTAATTATTCTCCCAACTGGTTACGGTAAATCGCTAATTTATCAAGTGGTTTCTTCATATTATTACGATCATCTCGCTGCAAAGAAGAAATGAAAGGAAAAGTCAATTGTAATTGTGGTTTCGCCGCTCAACCCTCTGATGTCTCTGATCGACTATCGATATGAAATAAATAACTATTACACAGTGGGAGTGTCTTGTGCAAGGATAAATGTTTCCGGGAGCTGGTAGTATTGAAGCCAGGCTTCACGCCGATCTATATCTAGAAGCCGGAAAGTTCAGATAATTTTATCCGTCCGGAGGTAGCTGTGAGTAACAGGCAGTGTAAGAAGATGTTTTTGTCCGATTATCAGAAAACATGTTGTGGCCAAGTTGTAATTTAGAGGACTTCCAAGGGATAGAAGCGAAAAGCGACGTGGCATACCTGTTTCTAAAAACAAGATCTGCAACAAACTTCTGATGTTCGTCTGTGCCTTCGACACAAATCTCACACAGTTTTCGAATAATATTTTTTTTATCTCAAAGCTTTCCCGGCGTAGGAATTAAATTCCTCCCAGAGTGTCTCGCCTCAAAAACGGCGTTTAAACTTGAAACTATCGCTTGCGTTTTCCATACTGCCATGTTGAATGCTTGCCACGAAAAAAGGCCGCACTAAAAAGAGCCAATCAGAACATAGATCAGATTGCGGTGGCTTTTTTTCCAGTAGCCAATGAGAAATGGCGTACTTTTGAACTTTACCAGATCTCCCTTTCGATTGGCCGTGGGAGATCTGGGTACGAGATTAAGAGCGGAGTGGAACCTCGCTTTACGGAAACTCGCTTTTTAAAGACAGTTTTGTTTGTTCAGACGAAAAGCTCATATAGTTTGTCTCATATATTAGCGCGATTTATGCTCACACCGGTTAAAATGGAAACAGACTCTCTTTTTACCCAATGGCACGCTCTCGTACAAAGTAACTGTACATGTGCGCTGTATATTGTATTTTCACTTGCCAAGAGTTTTGTTTAATCAGTGCAGACCGTCTGGCCTAACTACAAACTGACAACCTCGCTACAAAACCAGTGGCGTTGCCAGGATTTTTCGAAATCCCATCTTCAGGAACAATAAACCGAATTTTCTTTATTCTTATTGTTACTATTATTTTTTTCTTCTTTTTAGGACTTCTTCAGGTAGGCACGTGCGTCTGTGTATGCGGGTAGCTACGTCCCTGTGAGCAAAGTTACTATCGTTAATATCGATTATTACACACTTTGTGACAGTTAAGACACTGAGAAAACATTCGATTTAGTGTGAGATTCTTTGAATTAACGTAACTTCTTTAGACATTAACACCATTCTGTTAAATTGCATGATTCAGTCTTTGTGTCGACAAAAAATGCTTCCGCGACGTTCGTTCTGAGAGCCCGCTTAATACGGAAACGGTTAATACGAACACTTTTGCGTGCCTCCTTAGTGTCCGTATTAACCGGGTTCCACTGGGTGCATACCCTTTATAGCGCAATAGTTCAGTTTCTTCGCTATGCATATATTCAAATTTATTTCTTCACGGTGTTATCGCTTTTGACGACTTTTGATTTCTCTGGGCCATAAAAACACAAAAGGCCCCCATTTTAAACTTCACCACTTTCAAGAGCGTTTTTTTTACGATAAAGATCTCTATTTCCAATTATTTTGGCTCGAAAAGTCGGCAAATGCACCAAATAAACACGTATTTTAAGTTTAAACAAAAATGAACAAATTTGGCAAATTCCTCAAAAAATAATTATTTAGAAACCAATATAGACATAGTGCAGCGCTCCTCCTTCGTAGGAAATGCAAATTTCTTTCAACAATGTATCCACCAGAAAATTTTTTTCGCAAACAATAGCAATTTGTGCGTCCTTTTTTTTCTTTTTCAGACAAGCCTTAAATTCCTATGTCTTATTTATATTTCTTTTTAATCAAGTTAGCAGTTTAGAGCATAAGTCACACCGAAACTCTCTCCTTGTTTAATTTATTGAAGTCCTTGACAAGCAGTGGTTGGTCAGCCTGTTAACTAGCAAATGAAACCTTTTGACTGATATCTCTTGTGATGATTAACGATTAGCAGGTGTCTCCATGGTTACAGAGTGTTAATACTCTCGAACGTCGCAACTGAGAAGCTTCACAGCATCAAGCGGACGGAATTCTAGTAAGTCCTTCCCTGAACCATTTGTAGTGTAAAATATCAGACAAGATTGCCGGGTTAATTAAAATAGCTACCAAAAACATAATTTGAGCACAACGAAAACACTTGATGACGAAAATTCTCACTCTGATATTTATTGATGCATTCATTGTTATAGTTAGAGAGATTCTTAACAAATTAAAGTTTGAATAGCTGGCAAATTTAGGCCAAGAAGATTCAGTAGTACCTATATCTGCGTATTTTTTTTCAAAAAATATATTCTAACTATACAGTAAAAACACCCATATAAGAACTAGTGGATTAAGAATACTCAGGCTGAAATAAGGTCAAAAAAGTACCATATGCATAAGAACTCATTCAACCTGAAAAATGAAAATTGTTCTTACATAAAAAATTAGATTAGAATAACGAGTTGTTTATCACCAGAGCTGCTACTTCTCTCCCAATGTCATATTATTGCCTTGTATAATGCAGTCAGGGTTAGTTCCATCCGGCATCAATTAATTCAAATGTCGTGCTTGCACATTGATTTCATCTGTTGCCAGTACCAGTATTTCATTTTTAGAAACAAATTTAAGAACACCTTAAGAACATTTTCAGGCTCATTTTGCAGAAAATGCCCGATATATAAGCCTGAACCCCCAAAACACGTGCTCTTTTATACGGGTTTTTCAGTATAACAAATCCAATTTTCATTCACCATTATATTAACCCTTAGGATAAAACCAGTTATATTATTCTGTCTGCGACAGACTTAGCATTAACAGTGGGCTGCGCCCAGTTAAACGCGCTTCTTTAAACTGACACAGCTCATTTATATTTTAGCAGAAAACTCCTGGATAAAGGATACAATAATGTTTAAAATTTATTTATTTATCTATTTATTTTTCAAAAAAACAGATATGGAATTTAAGCACTGTAGAGGTGAAAACAAGAATACTAAAATAAAACAGCTGCAAAAAATAGAGCTGAGAGACAATAGAAACAAAAAAATGACCGTTTCTCGTTGCCTGATTATTGCACCTGCTTAAGGCCCTGGCAAACGAGGTCACATTGTTGCGGACACAAATGTTTCCCTGTTCACCGCCGCGCGCAAAATTTGTTGCGGACACAAAATTTGTGTCCGCAACAAATGTTTCCCAGTTTGCGCAGTATGAAAACAAGACATTGTGTTGTGTGTTGTTGTGTTTGCTCAACCAAGAAACATCATGAGCAATAATTTGTCTGCAACAATGTGTCCTCGTTTGCCCTAAGTAAATTATATTCGAACACATATGGAAGGAAAAATTAAAGATAAAAACATCTCGCGAGGCATTATGACAAGAAAAGGCCGTCTATTTGGACAATATTTCACCCAATTTGACATGAAGAATTCTCTTCTTAAACATTGCCTTCATGGACCAAAAATACACGCACTGTTGACACTTTTCACAATTGGGATGCTAAAAGGGTTTGCGTTTTGTTTGCTATGCTAACACTGCTGTGTGGCAGAGCATTTACGACAGACAATTTCAGTAGTTTTCGCCTTGGCTGAAGCGATATTGGCTAACAATGTTTCTCCCAAATTCTCCAAGAGTCCCTAAATATTTCTCACTAACATGTTTTCTCCTTGTGTTGCTCATCGATGTTTCGATTTTTCAACAATTAATGTGTAAAGGTGCATCTTTAATTTTCGAAAGTCATCATTGATGGTTCCTGCCTTCTATCTCTGTAAATATCCATAAATTTAAGATTCTAAAGAAAGAGGTAGGTTTTCCCGAGGGAACGTTTAGGATGTCTGACTTAGATTCCTCGAAAACTCATCGCAGACAAAATGTCTTCCTTAGTAGAAAATTCTTTAAATTCGTTGGTTGTTTTCAGTTATCACAATCCACTTATATTTTACATTTCTCTCAGCAGTTTGGTGCATTTATATTAGCCTCGTATCCATCTTAAACATTTTGCGTTATAATCTGAGTCTATGTGTAAGCCCTCAAGAAGAGCTCATGGAGCTCTTTGGGTAAGCATATTTACGAATAAGTTTAAATCGAAAACAAAAGTCTTAAATTTGTCGATTTTATCTAGTCAACAAAGAAGATGTTTTGAGATTCTGAAGACAAAACGCAATCCATTTCATCAACTTCTAACCGAGAAAAAACTAAGAGAATAAACTGATTGCTTTCAGTCAATAAACCAAAATAAATCCCAGTGATCTCATTCTGAATGTTTTAGAGGTCCACCCATAGCAGAATGGTACCTCTATGTACGTATACTGACCTTTTACGGCTGCAATCCTTTCTTTCACTTGCAGGGTTCAAAGATGAAAAGAGAAATATTCGACATTATACTCATGATATTGGTCTCGTCGTTACTGAAAGCGCAAGCAAGAGACAGAATATTTGTCTGTGGTAAGTGGATCTATAAAAGAAATAACCCCTATAAAAGAGAGAATTGTCATTGCCTCTATCATAGTAATAGTCATTGTCTCTGTTTTTGGAATCGTTATGGTTATTGCCACTGTCACTGTCACTGCCACAGTCAATATCACTATCACTATCTGTACCACTGCGACCGCTACTGTCACTGCCATTGTCACTGTTACTGTCAATGTCACTATCACTGTTACTGTCAGTACCACTGCCACAGTCACTGTCACTTTCACTGCCGCTGCCACTGTCACTGTCACAGTTATTGTCACTGTCACTGTCGCTGTCGCTGTCGCTGCCATTTCATTGTCACTGTCACTAACACTAACACTAACACTAACGCTAACGCTAACACTGCCACTGCCATTGCCACTGCCACTGCCACTGTCACTGTCACTGTCGCTGTCACTGTCACTGTCACTGTCACTGTCGCTGTCGCTGTCGCTGTCACTGTCACTGTCACTATCACTACCACTGTCACTTTCACTGTTACTGTCATCGCCATTTCATTGTTACTGTCTCTGTCACTGCCACTACCACTTCACTGTCTCTGTCACTGTTACTGCCACTACCACTACCACTACCACTGCCACTGCCACTTTCACTTCACTGTCACTGTTGCTGTCAATGCTACTGCCACTGTCACTGTCACTGTCACTATTACTTTCACTGCTACTGCCACTGCCACTTCACTATCACTGCCATTGCCACTGTCGTTGCCATTGCCATTGCCATTGTCATAGTCATAGTCATTGTCATTGTCATTGCCATTGCCATTGCCACTGCCACTGCCACTGCCACTGCCACTGCCACTGCCACTGCCATTGCCACTGTCACTGCCACTGCCATTGCCATTGCCATTGCCATTGCCATTGCCACTGCCACTGCCACTGCCACTGCCACTGCCACTGCCATTGCCACTGCCATTGCCACTGCCACTGCCACTGCCACTGCCACTGCCACTGCCACTGCCACTGCCACTGCCATTGCCATTGCCATTGCCATTGCCATTGCCATTGCCACTGTCACTGTCATTGTCATTGTCAGTGTCACTGCCACTGCCACTGTCACTACCACTGCCACTGCCACTGTCACTGTCACTGTCTCTGTCACTGTCTCTGTCACTGTCATTGCCATTTCATTGTTACTGTCTCTGTCACTGCAATGTCATTGTCACTGTCCCTACCGGTTTCTCTGTCTTTGTATCTGCCACTGTCATTAATTGTGATTGCATTGCCATTGCTCCAGTCATTATCACTGTCATGGTTATTTCATGGTCATTCATGTAATCATCGTGTTTGGGGGGAGGGGTGGTTGAGGGGGCAGAGGAATGAGGCTTATCCATCCCGCATTTTTTGTCCAATCTTTACAGGTGTCATTAACGAATATTCAGCTGAATACCATGCCATGACCCTCGCCATCAATGACTCTTCTGCTTTCAGCAATACTTCAATCATCTTAAAACGCTTCAACGCAACAGGCAATATCAACCTCTTAAATCAAGGTAATATATTTCTATGAATAACCTTTCTTTTCGAGTTTAAAAATAAAAATGAATTAAAATCAATCAGTTTACCTTGCGAAGAAATTTTTAGTCTGATAACGTCTGAGCAAAATACTTTATCCTTTCAGCTAATGAGTTTCTTCAACAAAACACCGTCACACTTATCGATGGAAGCCGCACCAAGATGTCTGCGTGCGCATTAGCTACAGTGACTGGCATACCTCTTATTTCTCTCCATGGAAACAACCAGGCATTCGAGCAATGCGGAACACGTATCCAGATGTCAGCGCCATACAGGAGCTGCGCGCATGCCGCACTTGACGTAATCAAAACGTTTCAGTGGGAGACGATCGTGCTAGTGTTTGACGGTAAAATTTACCTCATAGTTAAAAAGACGTTAGGATTCTGTCTACTGCAGCAAACGTAAGATTCTCTTTTTTTCTTAGAGCGCTTTTCAGTCGAGTGTCATAAAACCTAAACCAAAGCAATTATTCTGACCAATCACAACAGACTCAAAGAGCGTGATGAGCCAATCAGAATGCAAGGAAATCACATGTAGTCGACGCCAAATGAAGACAAAGAGAAAGAGACAAAGTCAATGTTTTGGTCTTTCCTCTTATTACTTAATAAAGGACGACCGCTTGTTTTTCTAACCAATCCTGAGCGAAGTAAAGATAAACCAAAGCAAATGAGAGTTACTTCCGACGCTCAATTGAAAACCACTGTAAAAGAATTGATGAGGCTCCTGAATGATATAAAATGATTTTGGGGGATCGTTGCTAACGGAAACTGCTCACTCATGTATGGGAACAGCAAACAGGAAACGGCAAATGAAGAAAGTCACGATCAAGTGGATATCTTTGTCGTTCACAGTTTGCCCTTTGACAAAATTGAGGTGTTTAATCTCTGTAGCTTCTATTTTGTATCGAGATGTTTGCCAAAGTATTATTTGACATTTTAAACTATTCTTTGCTTCCAAGCACATAAACCATTACTTACCGCCGGCCACCCGTTTAGGTCAATTGGTCGAGCACCGGATTGAAAAGCGGAAGGAATTGGGTTGAGACCAATTGGGTTGAAACCCCTGACCGAACCAATAACCCTACACACTAAAAAGTGGCCGCTACCGGAACGAGTGCCAAAATCTTAAACTTACGTCAAAAAGTTTCTTTTGTCCGCCATTTTGTTTGTTGTACTTAGCGGCCGTTCTAAAGATATCCCGCTGACTATCCCGCTTAGATGAGTTGAATGTAAAGGGGGGCTATGTTTTACCCCTCCTAGTCGGGTAACCCGGTTAGTCGAAGCACCATCTCTCCGTGCAAACAGGCCCTTAGAAGGCCCTACCTGCCAATAGGTATGACGGGCAGTCAGTCAGAAAGTAAGTACACACAACAGAAAAAGTTGGTCTTTCGGAGAGCAAGCCTTGGCAATAAACGAGTTCAAATACACATTTTTGTTTCTTTTTAATCTTTCATCAGATTTTTGAATAAATTAACAAGATTGATAACTGAAAACTGCGCTGAAAACATTTTGTTTAGTGTTCTTCATTTTCTTCTTCAGAGAATCGATTCCCAGAAGCTGGATATTTCTACACTATATCTCTAAGTACAAAGCTTACCCTGAACATTATACAGCTTCCTAATAAAGGAGAATCCAAGGAGGATCAAAAAGCATCGGTCTTGAGTGCAGCTGAGAAAATAGCAAACCTTGACCCAGAAGTGATTCTACTTTACACTACTAAAGAGAAAACTGAACTCTTACTAACACAGCCGGTAAGATGGATTAATTTTTTTCTTGTTTTCCTTCGTCATGTCCTAGCTTACCTCCTCCAGCTCCTTCTTCTCATCATTCGTGTTGTTGTTATTATTATACGCTGTTTCTTAGTAGCCTTGCCATGCTGTCAAGTAGTTTTCTTTTGAACGCCTCTCGTGGACTCGTGACATTGGTTCACGTGTTGGTAGCGTGGGTTAGCTTTTGCTTTCTTTTTCATTGTTGTCTGTTTGTTTGTTTTGTTTTGTTTTGTTTCAGAAGCCTTGTAAGCAAAGTAGGAACTCCACATGGATACTACAAGGCGAGGTACTGTGTAATTTTTAATTCAGTTGTTTAATGACCTTAACAAGAACCACTTAAAATAAAGCCATCAGGGCCTCTGTGACGGTTTGAAGCCCCCAAACAAATCTCCAATAGCCAGGGCTCGCTAATCTCATACAATAACTTTTTATTTTCAAGGTCTCAGGGAGGTTGAGCAGTCTCTCGAGCAATGTGGTTTTAGCATTGAGGCTTTCATACATTGAGAGTGCGGCTTCTGAGGAACTGAAAAAAGAAGTTGAGAAATATGGCAGCCATACTAACGACAAGGTACTATCCTCCTGGCGTTTGTGTGGAGAAAAAATCTTGCATTTCATTAACTCTAAAGCGCTTTGCATGTAGTAGCTAGAGAAAAACTGTGTGGAACAATTTCTCCATTAACTTATTTGTTTCATGTTTCTACTGGCATTTAAATAGTTCTTTAATTGGTGATTTGATTGGGAAAACTCTAGTCTGACTTTATACATGAGTAATAAATATTTCTCGATATTCCCTGAACCTTTTTTTTTTTCGGGATGATTTCAGTCACCAGGTTGAACTTGTAACATTTAAAAGCGGTCTAACTAAGCAATGTTTTATAATTCCCTAGCATCTTGCTGCACTCGCTTATGATTCGGTACAAGTCATCAAAGAGGTCTTTAACAAAGAACCTTGCTTATCAATCAACGGATCTGTCATTAGCTCAGAAGACAGAGATTTAATTTGGTCCTGTTTGAAAAAGGTAAGCCAAAACCTTATTCATGATTCATGAGACTTAAAACCTATTACGTCACTCACATCAGTCAGGTGGACGAGCTTTAAAAACTGGTGAAAGACTGCCAATCTGAAAAGCCTGAGGGGCAGCATTAGATTTCAGTCCCAGGGGACCCGATGAAAAACGACTGGGCCCAGTTGCTCGAAGCATGGTTAGCGCTAACCCAGGTTAAATACCATGACAACTTATAGGTTTTAATACATCTTTACCATTGGTTAGCACTAACCATGCTTCGAGCAATTCTGCCCTGGTCGTTTATTAAACAGTACATATAATTCACTTTGATTAGTGTCAATCTGCACATGAAGAGAAAGATAACCGTCCAAGCCTTGAAAGTTAGTAAAAGGTTTAGCTTGTCATCTTTGCCTTGAACACAGAAATATCATTTTATTCCCCAGCATGAGGAATAGACCGATTCGGCTTACTCAATGTTGTATCCAATTCTAACTCTTTGGGATTGAAACGTTTTGTTCCAGGTATTTCCATATCATTTTAATACGAATGCTACATTATAATGCAAATACAGCACACAAAGAATCTGAAGCCCAGGAGATTTGAATTGGGTACAACATTGAGTTAGCCGAATGGGTCTATTGCTTCAGAAATGAAAAACGCAAGTTCTAAATTATGTTCAGAAAGGGAACATTAGTTATGTTCTCTAATTTTTTTCACAAAATTCCTAACTGGTTTGCAGATAATACTGCTTCCTTAAAATATAAGGAAGGAAGAATAGCAGAATCAGAATGCACCGGTTTCCAAATGTGCGCTCGCTTATTCTGGCTAAATTTTTTGGCACAGTTTTGTCACTCCTACAACAAATTGACCCTAAATTGTTGGAAATAATTATATTTACTAGTTTCCAACATTTTGTTTCAAACATGGGAATAGCATTTACAGTGCACAAAAAATAGGGTATCATTAACGTCTGATTTTTATTTTTAAATATCCCTGGCGCCGCCATTTTCTTTATTTCGTGACGTGTAATGGGTGCAGCTATTGTCAGAAAGCAAATGAAGCAGAAAATCCTTTGTGTTAAACAATAGAGCAACCGAAATAAATCATGAAATCCAAAATGGCCGCGCCCAGGAAATTTTAAAGCGAAAATAGGCGATGAAGATATCGATTTGTTTGAACATTTAAATGTTATATCCACGTTTTGAAACAAAATCTGCAATTTAGTAGTTATTTCCAACAATTTAGCGTCAATTTGTTGTCTAAGAAAATACGGGTGACTCGTGCAATATTTCATGGTATACAAAAACGTAAAAGCATTGCGTTATTAATAGTTTCTACTTTACGATTCCCCTAAAGGTATCCTTTATTAATCGAAATTTACAGGTTAATCTGAATGGTATAACGGGACCAATTCAGTTTGACGAAAATGGGGCAAGAAAGGGAGTTGAACTACAGATTTTGAATCTTCGCAACAACACATTTAAAGAGGTTGGTAACGCAGTGCGACAGGAGCCCATCACTAGGAATGTTGAACTGCCCTATGTTCCTGTCACGGCGTTTTCATAGACCAATTTATTTTTAGATTGAATTCGCGCCAATACCAGATTCCCGCAGGAGCCCCGATGACCAATCATGAGTCGCTGCACGTGCCACAGGTATCTGCCCGTGCAAAGCCTTTGTTTTCGCTCATTAAAACTGTTGTTTTGTGGCGCTCTCGTTTCCATTGCTCTCTTCGTTGCCCTTTTATGCAGCGAAAAGATAGTCTAAAAAGAGATCGGTCTGTAAAAATGCCATGACATAGGCTTAGTATGGGAGTCGTACGCTCCTAGTGTTGGGCTCCTGGGTGCGATCAAGGCCTTATTACTTAGTAGTTATTATAAGTAATCACAGTGACTGCTTCAAAATCGCAAAATAAGTGCCCGATCTATATTTCTGAAACAATTACCAGTCTCATGCCAGAGTACAGGGAACTTAGAGAGATTTGGATTTAGACAGACACGTTGCTATATTTGCGCAATTTTAGCAGCACATTCAAACTCTTCCATGGACAACATCTCTGACATGTATTGCTTGTGTTTCGTTACACTTAATACATTATTTTTTTGTGTGTGTCTTGTTATCAGATAGGAACATGGAACGCAACTAAACATGCCGTGTTTTATGAGAATGTCCGACAAAACATCGATAACAAAACAAGTGGAGGAAGTGCGGAAGGAAGAAAGCTCAAAGTTGTCGTTGTATTGGTAAGAAAAAACGGCTTCATATATTCCGGAAGAAATGGAAAGCAACAGTTACAATGTGCATTAGGTGCACCGGATCACTTTTACCGTGGTAAATAACCCTTTCACCAAGAAAGACTGCTTTTAGTGAACGTAACCGCACCTTTCCGAGGTGAATTTCTTCCCGTGGTTGCGTCAATATTCATGTATACCTCAAAGATATTTACTATTCAACACCCAGTGCCATTGTTCTCTCTCTGCATTAAATCACTGATTGCAGCTTTTAAAGATGCTAAAACAAGTGTGTCAGGAAAACGGGGGAGGTCCTTTATGTCAGCAGGGAAATTCTCAGGGGTAATATATACTAAACGTGCTAAAACAAACATGCAATGTTATGACGCTTAGTATATATGGCTCTTTTAAAACGGCCTTGTTTTACGCCAAAAAAACGCCAATCTTTAAATACTTTAAGGATCCAGCGCCATTTCCTGTTTTCAGCGGCCCAGCTTCTTCCAAATTCTTGCAACTCGGTTGTCCTAATATAAAATATATATATAGGCTTCTCACAAAGCGCTCATCTGAAGCAAAATTAAACACCACACATTACTAATAAAAATGCCATGGCGCGATTCAATTATTAAAAGCAGGAAAATTAAACGGGCTAATGAAACTTACCCTCGTTCTCCGAATCACCAGCTTTAGGTGAATCTTCGCCAGTATTTCGAGTTCGGATTTGTTGTGTTCTAAACTCGTCTGATGTGAAGCCATCGTCGTACACTTCTTTCATGTCTGGGCACAACTGAAGGAAAAAGTTACTCTGCACGTGCAAATACCACGGTATATCTAATTGTCTATTGTTTCCGTGTGGTTTGCCGGAAAACAAAGAAGAACAAAGAGATCTATTGAAAAAAAAAATTATCATTAGTGGCAATTGTTCAGCAAACCCGCTAGTTGGAAAACATCACATGCCCAAAAACAAACAACACAAATCAACTATTAAAACAAAAGCATCCACAGAAAAAAACTGTGATAAGTGCAAAACGGGCTGCATTTCTCAGACTGCAAGTTGTTTTGCAGTCAGCTGAGGGCGTAGCCCTCAGCTGACTGCAATATATCACATATTGCTGCCGGCCTCAGTAACTATCTAATACATATCACACGCAGCACATATGACATTTAACGCGGTAAAATGCAGTGGTATTTTGATGCCCAAGGTACGAGAGCAAATCATAATGCTTTGTTTGACATCAGCACAAATTTTTTTTCTTTCGCGGACTTATGTTCGCAGATCGCAAAGCGCGTGTAACCGCATGTTGCCATGGTAGACTAAAATCCAAGTGTGATGCAACGCGGGATGATCTACTATGGGGAATCCCATTTGCCGTAGTGTGTGTAGCCACACCTATTATTTTCAAACCGTTACAGTGCCAATCACGACAGGCTTGTAATGTGTTTTACGATGTCACTATTAACGCAAACACACAGATCAAGAAAACAAGAACTTGGTAACCTAAACCAAACTTGTAAGGTCTTAAGTAAATCCCCGGCCCTATTCCTGATGTATAATTTCATTTGAGTGTCAAAACCAAATTCGCGTTTGCTTGGTTCTGTTTTTGAAGCCACGAGAAAACCAATCATGACTTGCACTCCAGCATTTTCCCGCGCTTGGTGCCTCGAATTCTGATTGGTTCGTTGCAATGTTTACGTCAGTTTTGATTGGCCAGATCGAGTACGCAATAACTTTGGTAAACACCCAATAGAAAACTAGTGTTCGCAAATAATAAGGAACGAAATATTTCTCGTAATCTACTATTGACGTAAAAATAACTTCAATCGTATGTTATATCTAGAATAACGCACTTTGGAAAACACTGGGATACGATTGAGAGTGCTGCGCGAGGGTTTGTGGGATTGCTTGGGGAGACGCAAAGGGAACTGACTATTACGACGGAAAATTTGTTCTTTCGATATTTGATGTGCGGAGTTTCTCAAATTATCCCTGCACAAAAGCACACAGCAACTTTCATTTTTCGGGATTTTCGTAGTTCACCCATTCAAAACAATCCCACAATACTTTTCTCGGCACTTTCGGGTCCAGGACCTCACTGTTCTTCAAAAGTGAGCCAACAGCTTAGTCAGAGCATACCCATTTTTTTTCCACCAACAAAACAGGACGAACCGTTTGTAATGACCAAAAGAACGCTGACGGTACGGTCACGTATGAAGGATACTGCATCGATTTGTTGAAAGAACTGGCTAAAATACTTCATTTTACATATGAGATCTACCTCTCCCCTGATGGGTTGTACGGCCTTGAGACCGACAATGGGACCTGGAATGGAGTGATTGCAGAGCTGGATAATAAGGTTCGTGATCAGCTGTTTTATGAAAGGGTTTTAATCGGATCTCTTTAAGTTTGTTTGAGATTTCGCTAGAAACGCTCCCCAATACTGGACTAAATTTGTCGACATTAATCTTTTTATGTTGTTTATTCATGAGTTCACTATATGGTTGAATAAATAATTGACATTTCCATTGGTTTCTGTTTCTTTCTAAGCGTGCAGATGTTGCTGTAGGTGCTTTGACCATAACTGAAAGTCGAGAGAAAGTTACTGATTTTAGCGTTCCGTTTATGTACTACACCGAAGACATGTTACTCAAGAAAACATCTTCCAACAGCGGAGAAGTGGACTATCTACAGTTCATGGATCCTTTTCAAAACAACGTGTGGTTTGCCACGCTGGCAAGCCTGGTGATTATTTCTGTCGCCCTGTTTGTAATCAACTACTTCAGTCCTTATGGATACAAAGCTGAGAACGGAAAAGGAACGTCAGAGGAATTTAGTTTTTTCAACAGTGTGTGGTTCGCATTGGCTTGTATGCTGCAGCAGGGAGCTGATAACCAACCTAGAAGCCTGTCAGGTATTGTAGTCGATTATAAAATTCGAACATGGACTTAGGGGGCTTAAGCAGCGACTGCTGCTACTCGTTATCTTTAGCGATTATTTACACTTGTTCATCTTGTAAAATGTCACAAACTAGCCTTAAGACAACAAGAGAAGGCTTTCATGCTCTCAGGCTCTCCACAAAACCTTCAATTTGTTTATTTTGCGTTGCTGTTTTAAGAGGACAGGAATGATGTGTACCAAAATGAAGAGCGAATGTTTTTGCTCATAAAGCATACTGTATGCGGCTTTCTCATCGCCATTACCATTGTCGTTCCTTAAGCTCTCTCATAGCTCTTGTGGGCAAGCGACGCTCTGCAAAGTGGCGATGAGGTGAGTGACGTGCGAATTACGTCATGAGAGGTGAAGAGCCGCCATGTTGGATTTCTCAATTTCTCCAGAATCTGTGAAACTCATCCAAATTGTCTCAAAGATGATCAAATCCAATTAAAAACATATAGCAAACCTTTTTTTTTTAGGAAGGTTAACAAATCGGAATTTCAAAAACCATGGGCATCCAAATCACGATGCCAAGAAAGCATTAAGTCATGTAAACAGACAAAACTCTAGGCTGAATGACAAGGATCGAAATCCTTCAACCAACAACAGCCTAAGCAAGGACATACAATGAAAACGTAACGCTTGTGGATGTGGCTGGAGTGACAAGGATACTTAACAAATTAATGTGATCAAGTAAGCTGAAGCCACTCAAAGGGCACTAAGGCCATATGTTAGCGGGCATTACCCCTTAAATCAAGGCAAGGATAGAAACGCACCAATCACCGCCAACCACAGTGCTACTTATGTTGATACACAGCCAGTCGTCACCACCGCCTGACGAAGACCAGTAGTGATAGAGGACGAAACGTCGCGGTCCACATCTTTGTGACTCTATCGTGAGACAAACGATCAATGCAACTACCGTAAAAGCTCTATTAATCCCCCTAAGTGAAATTTAGGTATTTAATACAGAGCAGCAAACAGTATTATGTTTTTGAGTGCGTGTTTGTTTAAAAATTAAAAACAAACCAACTGGGCCTCATAAAGTGAATTTCCTAGGAGGGAATTGGGGGGATGGTGGGGGGGGGGGGGGATGGGTGGGGGCTAATAACAAAATCTCGTGTCCCAAAATGGGAGGGAGCTTATTACAAAACTGACTTCTAAAAGGGGGGCTTATTAGAGAGAGGGGGTTAACAGAGACGGAAGGCATATTAGCGCTTTAATTTGTGCTGTTTGCTTGAATATTAAAAACGATAATGGATGTTAAAAATCAGCACTGCAGTACGAATTGGGGCTCTGCGCCTTTTTCTTTTACTGGTACCAGGGTGCTGACAATAGAAAATTAATCTGATTTTTTCATTTATTTCAGGTCGCATTCTCGCCGGTTGCTACTGGTTTTGCATTCTTATCTGGGTCTCAACATACACCGCCAATCTGGCGGCCTTCTTCACCGTGAAAAATGCTCAGTCGCCCATCAATAACCTTGAGGACATCGTGCAATCATCCTTTAAAGTAGGAATAATTGAATCTGGGAGCACTGAAGAGTTTTTTAGGGAAAGCCAGTATGAAACACACCGGAAGATTTGGCAGATAATTCAAGCTGGAAACGGCTTGATCAAGAACACGCAGGAAGCAGTCCAGTGGGTACGAGGGACGAAGGAGGCCGTGTTCATTTATGACGGACCGGCTGTCAGATACGTCGCTAATCAGCCACCCTGTGACCTTATAGCAGGTACGTGAGAAAGGCTGAAAATATTTCAGTCGCCAGGGATACGGGTAGACATTCAAGCAAGTTGTTATCGTAAAAAGAATGATAGACATGATGATGTACACAGACACGATATTTGCACAGTTGTTAATTTCTCAGACTGGTACGAACGTATGGGCGGACATCGCCTATTGAACCAAACTTATTGGCTGTTTTTGTTTTCTCCCTACCGGGATTAAGAACTGTCTAAGGGCAACTTCGCTTTCCCTCTCCCCTGTAGAATAGGTTGTAATGTATTCACAGTCATCGCAGCAATTCTCAGTCAAACCCAATAATAAACTCAGAAGAACAGTCGTTAATGTTACTTCGTGGCTGTGCTCCATAGAGAGGTGTCATAGTCTGGCAGCACGTATGATAGAGACTGCCACTTATATAATGAACTTGGTTCGGACATTTGAGAGGAAAGTGAATATAATTAGCCCGGGGGAGGGGTGGTGCCGGGTACTCCCTGTAATGGCTTATTAGGGGAGGCTCCGCCCGAAAGGAGTACCTTTTTCAAGCTTCAGGTATATGACTGGGGGTAGGGATTTCACGAGTCGAAGTATATGAAAGGGTATGGAAATCTGTCGTTGAGGTATTTAAAAGGGTCTTTCATTAAAATATTTCGAACACACATACCTTACGACTGTACTGTTTTAATTTATTAAACGCTACGTGAAAATGACAAAAAGACTTCCTGTTTTAAGTCAATGGAAGGTATGACCACAGGAGCCCATCACTAGGAGGATATAACTCCCATATTAGGGGTGCGTTCGATTGACCGTATTCCGGAATAAGAATACATGGAATATAAGTTAAAAATCCTTCGTTTTTACGGAGATTCACATTAAAATTGTGAAACATCCGCTAAAATGCTATTTTAAACATATTTTTATTATCCTTACTGCTTCGAAAGGCGCCAAACATACAGTTTTAATCATCAATCCACGTATTCTTATTCCGGAATAGGGTCAATCGAACGCGCCCTAAGTCACAGCATTTTTACAGATCGATCTATTTTTAGACTATTTTTTCCCGCGAAAAAGGGCAGCCAGGACGACAACGGCAACTAGAACGCCGCAAACACTAGTTCTAATGAGCGAAAACAAAGGCTCTGCACGTGCAGATACTTGTCGCATGAGCAGCGACTTGTGATTGGTCATTGGGACTCCCGCGCGAGTTTGATATTGGTGGGAAATTGAATCTAACAATAAGTTCATCTGTGAAGACAGCGTGACAGGAATTTAGGGCAGTTGTACGCTGCCAGTGATGGGCTCCGGATGACGGTGGAAACTTACTGAAGTTAGTTGGTTCAGGAAGATGTTACATCTCACGGTAAGCAGACATCGACATCGCTTGTTGAATTAAACTATTCAACTGTTGCTTCCAGTACCAGGGTTAAGCACAGCCAAGGGGTTGGGATTTGCTTTTCAAGCAAACGACCCGAACGCGAAGGATTTTTCGCTGGCCATCCTTAAACTCCACGAAAACGGTTTCCTTGAGGGGCAGAAACGAGAGTGGTGGGAAATGAAAAACATGTGTTCCAAAGAGGAAGAAACAAGTGAGTCCTCTCTTTTTTACGCAAAGAGGTTTTGTGGAAAGATTTAATTATTGCAAACTGTCACACGCATACTCCGTAAATAGATAACCGGGTTACCTCAACAAGAGCAGTGTTGGCGCAGTAGTGAGAGCGCTCGCCTTCCACCAATGTGTCCCAGGTTCGATTCCCGGACTCGGCGTCATAAGTGGACTGAGTTTGTTGGTTCTCTACTCTGCTCCGAGAGGTTTTTCTCCGGGTACTCCGGTTTTCTCCTCTCCTCAAAAACCAACATTTCTCCCACACGGCCCCACAAGCTTGTAACTTTAAATCTTAACCTTAAAAGTTTCTTTACCTGTACTCGAGCCTCTGGCATTCCCATCACTAGTTTAGATGCTCCACCAGCGAGATTCAGGAGACTTGTGCGAGCCAGGCTATTAAATTAAGTTCATGCAACAACCGCCCTGCATACCTGGCTGGATCTAAATGTCGGTATGCGGATATTTTCTGTGATATTTAAACGAAATGACCAATTGAAAGTGTGGTAAATGAATGAACGACTCAGAAGTGCCTTCCACGCTGTTGACCGAGAAAAAGGGATATTGTAGGCTGCAGGCATGCTCTGGAACTCTCTTTGATGGGGTCCAACGACAACATTCCCAACCTTGCCAAAATTATTCCCTCTTACCACCTTATAACTTGATATTAAGTCATGCTCCATTTGGGTTTCTTACAACAATTTAAAGTCACCAAGGCCATTTCTTTTGACGCAATCAGAATGATTCATTCTTCAGACAGTCGACGTCACGGGTAAAACTGCCATGAAAACTGCAAATGATCAAGATCCCCATTGCTTGACTGCTCCAATGCAACGTCCTTATTCACCAGCAGCAAACCTTAAAAGACAGCATTTGCCCTTTGAAACCAATGTCCAGTTATATCTGATTGACTGAGCCACCAGATCATGTTAATGGCCAATGAGCCTAACCGAGAACTCTTTTACTAAGGAAACAGATAAAACGCTGGTTAGGTTTTCCAAATCAAATTTGAGTTCTTAAAATTCGGAAGGTCTTGGCCTTGACGATTGATTTGAACAAGACTTCCTTCACATATTTTGCGTTCTTTTTTTGCAGCATTGTCTCGAAAGCGAATCAGTCTGAACAGCATGCTGGGCGTGTATGTCGTAATGGGAGTTGGAATGCTTCTAGCGTTCTTCACTTTGATTGGGGAGATCTTCTGGAATCGACGAGAGAAGAAGAATTTAGGCAACAAGACAAGAAGGTTTGCTTCTTGAAAAAGTTTGACTCATTGATCAAAATATTTGCCTTTTTTCGCCAAATTAAAAACAACAGGAAAACGTGTGATTGTGTACTCTAGTATATCCCGTTCTCCGTGATTTCGTTTACTCTGATAAGAACCCTCATACTAATGTCCCTCCACAACAATACATGACATATAGTTTAAGTGCAGTCCGTGAGCCAAATTACCTCAAAAATTCTCGTTTTGAGGAATAAAATTGTTGGAAATATGGAACAGCAAGGAAAAATTAGCAAGAATGGCTTTCCTCAAAAGAAATGTGACTGTGTTTACTCCAACTATATAATTTGATTCGTATCTTGTTCGGTGTTGATGTCTTTTTTTCCTTTCGTTATTTTGTTTTTCGTTTCTTTCCTCTTGTTTTTCTTTGAATTGAAGGTGAATCATGGTATGTTGATCCACCCAATTCGTCTTTATCCCTGATATTTTCAATGAAATTTGTATGTTACTCATGTAATCTATTGATAATTGTTCAGTAAAATGCCGATTAAAAAAAGGACTGCGGGTGATCCCGGGATGACATAGTCCCTCAAAATTTATAATGATGTGACATTTTTCTTGTCTCTAGGCCAAACATTTGTTCTGTGCAAGTCCGCCCACAAAATGAGTAAGTGGCTGGCAACAAAAACCACAGCCTGGAAATACCCACAAGCACGGAAATTCACATGTTTTATGCAGCTTTACAACAATGTCAACATCTACCATAAAGATGCTTACCCATGGACTCTACTATCCGTTGCTCAAAAAACCTTACGTTTTTGAAAAGTTAGTAGAGAGCTTAAGCAAGAACGAAGGCAGAGGCAACGAAGTCGAAAACGTCATTTCAAAATGTAGTTCAGTTCTCGTTATTGTAACTGTTTCGTGATTTTTCTAAATTGTTTAATTTGTAAAATACTGGAGAACTATCCTGGGGCTTAAATTGAGTGTCGCAAAGAAATACCAAATACCCATAACTTTTCCGTTGTTTCCAAATAGCCCGGTCTTGAGACAAAGGCTCTCGGCTTTTGATCAGTACTTCTGAGCACATACTGGACACACTATAAAATATTTTGGCGCACTCAGTTGGAAAGTCGTTATTCGGTTAACCACGAGGTTACGTCAGCATATTTTTGGCCAAAAACGCCGGATATTACAAAAATTCATTTTGTCACACTAGCGTCTCACTCATGATCTTATGAAAGCAGAACTCCAGCCATTTGTAAAAGTTAAGAAAATTTTCTCTGCATCCTAAAAAGATGATATTTTAAAATGTCAGTCAGTCAAGATTTTACGCGGTTACAGCCGCAATTTCATCACTAAACAAATACAACGTGCCGCCGACATCCCCCGCAGACTCACTTTACAAACCAAAGACGTCAACAAACCGAAACGTATACCTTTTATAACGACCTTTAATCCATCACTTCCTCACATCTCTAGCATCATCAAAAAACATTACAATTTACTGCTATCTTCTAACCGCTGCAAAAACATTTTTCAGCATTTGCCTGTTGTTGCCTTCAGACGTTGCCCTAATCTCCGTGACTTACTAGTCACAGCTAAACTTTCTTCTAATTCTACTAATTCACACCTACAACTCCCTTCCGGTTGTTTCCGTTGCGGTAAAAATTGCGCTACTTGTCCCTACATTTCAGATGGACTCACAAGCTATACTTTCTCTTCTACAGGTGAAACGCGCCATATTAAATCTAACCTGACCTGTGACACTAAAAACCTCATTTACATGATTCAATGCAACCGCTGTAATTTACAATACATAGGCGAGACTAAACGACGTTTAAAAGACCGATTTAATGAACACCGCCGTACCATAGATAACCCTAACACCAAATCTAAACCTACCACAGTCGCGGAACATTTCCTCTCCTCTCCTAACCACACTGCTAATGACATGCAATTAATCCCCATTGAGAAAATATTTTCTAACAGAGACTCAATCCGTAAGGCCAGAGAAGCTTTTTTAATTTCAAAAGGCAGAACAATTGATCCTGAAGGTCTTAACATCCGCGAAGAAACATATTAGTTAATTTTTTCTTACAAGTTTATCTTTTTTTAGACCTTTTTTCTAGTATTTTATTTTACACTGTCAATCATTTTAGTTCTACGTGTTTCCGGTATATAACTACATAAACACCCCTTCCAATGTAAATTCTCATTGTACCTGAAGAAGGCTGGTTTGGCCAGCCGAAATATAGTACACAAAACTTAAAACCATTCTACGTTGTATCGGCCCTTGCTTTTATACTCTCTGTTGATTTTATTACGCCGATCAGATCACCAGTTTGATCCAACGTATACCAGCAGGATTATTGTCCACGGTTGCTTGCTTGAACATTTGGTAATTATAGTAGCAGAAAGGAAGCGCAAAGTGTGTTACGATCCAGTGGAAGACAGCAGTTCAGTAGCAAGTTCTCACTGCCTACCTGTCAATAAAAAAGAAGATAGTAGAAAGGAGATTGTACATAATTATAATTGTGCCTGTTTTGTATTCAAACAGATAATATAATACCAAATTCTTGGAATAAGCGTGAGACTAGCCGGGGTAATAACATCGACACGGCTTGTCTTGTACTGTCTCTCGCCATGGTACGAGTGCAATTTGTCAAAAGTCTGGCAGTCTACATTTAGCTATTTGCAAACCATGTTTTCTTTAAATTGAATAAAAGAATGCACCATCATTCGCATTTTAAATCTCAAATACACAGCGAAAGAAACATCTTGGGAGAGCGAAGTGCTCTCCGCCTGACAACATTCGTATACAAGCTACGACGAGTGCATGACAATAATAGAAAGAGCCCAACCTAAAACTCGATATACCTTTGACAATAATAATAATAATAATAATAATAATAATAATAATAATAATAATAATAATAATAATAATAATAACCTTTATTTACCCTCGGCAGTATTTATAGTACAAAGGCTAGTGGGGCCGAGCATATACAGAAACAAATAATTCAAATAAACAAATAAACATGATAAGAATCCCAACTGGTCGAAGGCAGACCAGTTGGCTATTTACAAGGATGACCGAGGAGTTGAACCAGGGACTACCCAGAACAAGACCAGCTAGTGGCGAGAGCGGGATTTGAACCCGGGGTGACCGCATTGAAATCCAGCGCCCCAAACCACTCCGCCATCCTGCCTCTTCAAATAGGATAATCATAACTAACATCTCTACACTAACCTAAACGATTTTATACATTTATGTTTGCAAGTGGAGCAAAGTGGACCACGTCGCTTTCGATTCTCACCCGTATGGAGTAACGTCATCCTCAGCAGATCCTCTGTTGTTAGTCTGGCTTTCAGCTCTTCATTTTTCAAGGTAGATCGGTGGCACCTACGGTTGCAAGACCTTCACGTGCCATGGCCTATAAGCGTTTCAGACTTTGTATAGACCAAGGCAATTGTATCTTAACCATTTTCACACGCTTTTCTTTGGAGCTCTCAGCGGAAATGAAATGCATACCGGTTTACCGGACTCCGACCAGACTGACAGCTTTTGAAAGGGCAAATCTGTTATTGATGAATGTGTGTCACGTACGTAGTGATTCGATGGAGATTTCAGACCTAGCAACGACTGTAAAGTAAACTTGACTGACATTTTAAAATATCATCTTTTTAGGATGCAGAGAAAATTTTCTTAACTTTTACAAATGGCTGGAGTTCTGCTTTCATAAGATCATGAGTGAGACGCTAGTGTGACAAAATGAATTTTTGTAATATCCGGCGTTTTTGGCCAAAAATATGCTGACGTAACCTCGTGGTTAACCGAATAACGACTTTCCAACTGAGTGCGCCAAAATATTTTATAGTGTGTCCAGTATGTGCTCAGAAGTACTGATCAAAAGCCGAGAGCCTTTGTCTCAAGACCGGGCTATTTGGAAACAACGGAAAAGTTATGGGTATTTGGTATTTCTTTGCGACACTCAATTTAAGCCAAGAATCACTGAAGTAAGTGGAACTGTTGTAGAACTTACACTCAGTAAAACGACCTATTTCGTTGTTCACCGCTGAGGAGTCTCGCTCCTGAGTGAGCGGCGGAAATCGAAGGCCAGTTTTAGCCGTTGCAAATGCAGGTGAAGGCAGTGTTGTTTGAGTACACAGGACGAAAATGAAATTCAATTGTTTGAGGGACCTTGAATTAACATGCGTCGTAAACTAGGCCTACGTGTGTGTAGTACGGAACAGAGTCCCGAGGGGTTATCATGGTTATCAAGTAAAGATCAAGCATGGCTCGATTAGCTCAAGTGAAATGTGGCTTCTTTCGGGATTTAAATGTGAGGAAATGCGTGCAATTTTTCTCAGCCAGCAGGTTGAGATGTAGGATTTCTGCACCAGTTCTCTTGTTGTAGATAGAGTAATGAATTAAGCGGCAGAAAATATTGTGCAGAATATATGCATCCAACACTTCTTGAGTAATCTTGTTTAAATTTCGTCTCCGCACATTACCCGTAGTTATTAACTATAGATTGTTAGTGTGGAATTCTGTTCTGAATAAATGTCAGTAATTATGAACAACCTTATGCAACTGTGCTTTAATCGCGTGTTAACATGGAATAACTCCACTGAAATGTATGCCTGCAGTCAAGTATTTTCATGTTCTTGAGGAAATTACGTTTTATATGTAGAGCGAAATTGAGCTTTTTTCACAGACAAGTTCCGGATTTTTGTGGAAAAACACATTTTACTTTGGAACGCGTTTACCTTGGGTATATCCATACCTTGGTATAACATCCATACCTTGGGTATAACATCCATACTTTGAGTATAACATCCATACCTTGGGTATAACATCCATACTTAGAGTATAGCATCCATACCTTGGGTATAACATCCATACTTTGGGTATAACATCCATACCTTGGGTATAACATCCATACTTTGGGTATAACATCCATACTTTGGTATAACATCCATACCTTGAGTATAACATCCATACTTTGAGTATAACATCCATACCTTGGGTATAACATCCATACTTAGGGTATAACATCCATACCTTGGGTATAACATCCATGCTTTGGGTATAACATCCATACCTTGAGTATAACATCCATACTTTGGGTATAACATCCATACTTTGGGTATAACATCCATACCTTGGGTATAACATCCATACCTTGGGTATAACATCCATACTTTGGGTATAACATCCGTACTACTGTACTATGAAGTCGGTACTTGTATATTTCCATCCTGGTTTACGTGCATCCTCGAGTGTTGTGATATTGGATTAAATCCACATACTCGATGAAACACATCCATACATTTCGTAATTTTGGATTGACTGTTTGGTAGACAAAATCCGTGGTATGTGAAATCCAATTGAGTTTAGTAGAAAAAAATCGGCTCGAGAATTATAAAATTAAAGGTATAAGAAAATCAAGGGAAAAAACTATACCATTTCATACCAAATAGCCCAGTTTTTACAAACGATGTTTAAAGAGGTAAAATCTTCGAAGAGCAAGTATGGAAAATATCAAGAAAATAGTAAGCCCATTTTTGCAAAGTATGTGAATTTTTGCAAAAAAGGAAAGACTGGTAGCGTGCTGTATGTGAATAGAGCAGAAAAATGCAGATTTTTACTGAACTGTATGTGAAATCACACGAAACAGAGTCAATTTCTGGCCAGAAATCGTAAGTCCCGTTTTTGACGATCAAGTTCGCTTTTAAATGATCAAGTGTTATATTTGGTCCTGTCCGAGGGCGTTTGAAGCCAAATTTTTGGTTTGCAACAGAATAAACGGTCATATTCCATGAAAATTGGGATTTGGGGGGCGGTAAAGTCTACAAAACTTAGCATTTGGCTACTACATTGGTTCATTTCAACCGCAGTCCGGGATTTGTGAAAGTTGCAGGTTTCTAAAGCATTGATCCATGTGGACCAATAAATTGCATAGCCGGACAAGAAAAAGTTAAGCAAGCACTTGACTTCGCATTTCGTAAGTATTTGCTTTATAAGTGCGTTTTTCTAGCCATTTGCCATCTCAGAAGCCCCCTGCTTGGCATTTAGTCCTAAAGCTGGGTTGGTGGGTAGAGGCAATCCTCTGAAAGAAACCAAAGGTGAGAAACAATTTCACAGCAAGTGAGCCGCCTAAGGCGTTTGAGCGAGTTATGGCGATTCACAAGTAAGGTTGTGTTTCTGGTCGTTCTGTGAATGGACTCTGGGACCTCGCACGGCAATATTGGTGAGTTTTGACTTCTGAATAATTCCATAGGTGCAATATCTTGTCGGTAGGACGGGGTGGCTCGACACTTCTAAAAAATATCTGAAATGGAATTTGGCGGACTTCCATGCCGTCGTTATGCAAGAATTACCAAGAATTCCTTTGGGTCACAAACGTGAGAATTACAGACCAGTGAGAGCAACTGAAATCAAATAGCGTTATCCAGGTCAAGCTAAAGAAGTGAGCAATAAAAGAAATCATCAAGATATTACAACTAACCAAAGATATACAGAAGAGGTGAAACTTGCTTTTGATAATTTTGTGTGGAGATAAACCGAACAGATTTGTATTGAAGAGAATTTGACCCCACAAAGACGTAATCATGCGTGAAATGCAACACAAGTGTCACTCTTCTCATTTGGAGCTTTCAGCAACGTTTCCTGAGGTGTATGACGTAGTTGATCTCGTTTTCATGTAACACGTGAGCCAGGGGGGTACTCCCACATATGGGCTCCTCAGGTATGTGCCGCGGGATAGGCTATGGTGGTACCCTTAAATAGGGTATCATTTTTGCCATGTTGTCATAGTGTTCCCGGTGTGATCCCTACATAGGGTGCCTAAATTGTATCAGCTACAATAGCAGTGCATGAATACTCAGCTAAACGAGAAACAAATCATGTGTTAAAATTGAACTATCCGTTAAAGCATTAGCAAACTGAACGATTTTATAAAGATTGTTTTTTTCCCGGCCGTTAGTCGTCTCGGGTTCGGGCCTTAAATAGGGCCACTTGAGCTGCATGGCGAACGTACTCTCGACAGCTGAACTGAATTTTCCTTGGTCCAATATATCTTCGTTGACGCAAAACGTTACATTTCCCAAGGAAAGGAATCGAAACCATTCATTTCCCGACATCACTGGCTCATAGGCACTTTCACTTTTTACCTTTCTACGCCTCTGAGAGGAACGTTGCCCAACGGAAGCACACTTACATAACGCTTGAAAAATTCCCAGCAGCGCCGTGAGTGTAATTGTACGTGTAATTCCCGACGAACGTCAGACCCGACCTCTCCTTCTCCTGCATGCCTATATCCGACAATTTTCGGGGAAACCCGGCTGTGCCTTAGCGTTAAAAGTCGTTCTCGTCTCAAGTGACTACAACTCATCGCGCGAAATTTATTAGATCAATGACCATCCCGATACAAATAGCTTGCTAAGCCTTGTTTGCCATTCAAATAAAATTGATCAGTAACTGAGTCAAATTATCGGCCAGCTTAAAGGGGCACTGTTGTCGAGTTATTTGGATAAACTAAAAGGTTACCGTTAGGTTAACGTTTTCAAGTTTTGTCATCATGTCTCGGTAAAATCACTATAAAATAGTACTGAATTCATTTTCTTCCAAAAAAATCGTTTGAAATCAATCGCTTCGTGGTACACAGGCCATTCGTCTTTTGAAGAAGTACGTAATCACAATTTGAGCAAACCGTGGAAGAATTTTCGTGACAGGGGCCCTTTAAGGTCGCGCAGGACACTTTTGGGGGTAGGTGTTTGATTTTCAAGCTTCAAATCTCTGAATTGTGAGCCCGATTCCGCTGGAATTACATCATGATTGTCGTTTTATAGGCAGATCGCGATTTACAGTGATGATTTTAGGCTGCTAAAGTTTGAAGTGGGAAAAGCAACTTTTGTGTCCGAGTTTTCGGATCGAGAAGCGCAGTAAATTAAATGATTAAAGGCTAACCTCCTCTGTGATGTGCCAGAGGCAGATGTCTTTAATTTCAAGACTCGTTGAAAGTTATTGGCTTCCATACGGCAAACTTTCACGGTATTGCATATTAAATTTATCTCCCTGGTGTATCAGTTCCTGAAGTTCTAACTCGGACACAAAATTGAAGTATTATTCCGCCACCGGAGATCGAACGAAGCCGCTAATGTATTCAAAAATGTTCAAGAAGTTCATACTTCGAGATTTCAGTCACAAGTGCAATTACCAACGCCCCGCAAACAATGCAATGTATTAATAAGTTTAGAATAAATTTAGAATGAAAAACTTTTCTTATGAATATCCCGTGCATCGTCGGAATCAGTCGCAGAGTTCGTGCATACCCTTTGAATAAATACATTCGTAATGAGATTAAGTATCCTGCACGGCCTTCAGCTTTTAAAACTTAATCTGTTCTATTCCATGAAATTCAGGTGACTTGAAGACTGAAAGATTCAACAAAATCAACAATGGGTATCATCTTTCGACACGTAGAGACCACCTCGAGATCAGCAAACATGAAAAATTACGAGTTTAACAGTTGACAACCAAGCTTTCCCACATCATTGACTAATAAAATAGATGCCGAAAGCGATGAATTGGCAGAGCAAGGGCCTTCTTTTAAATTTCTTGTTCTCAGTGAAGTCGGCTTCACATATCAATTGAAATGAGATACAGTTTAGCTCCAAGCACATAGAAAAAAACAACAGCAGAAAAGCGCCGATAAAGCTGCTCATAAAATACGTGATTAGGATCATGCGACGTGATTGCAGGCCGAAGCATGCACATGAAAAGAATCTTTTGTAAAGAAATCCCTTTTCCCTCATGTGGTCAAAGGTAACTCTTTTCAAAGTTATGAAACCTTTCGCCGTAACTGAATAATGGAGTCCAATAGAGCTATACCAAATGGCCGACCCCTTGAGCTTATTTTATTATTATTTTTATTATTTTTACATATATACATTGCTACATTAGGGATGTGTCTTATTTTTTTCGCTGAGCCATTCAGATTGTAACATAGGGGAGACCATTCGATAAAAATTAGTGAACTTTCAATTCCTAGAAAATCAGTTGACATGAAAATTCCCTAAAATCAACAATGAGTGGCATGCCTCGACAAACAGATAATATTGCTTCATGAGTGGCTACCTCGTGATCAATAAAAGGCGTTTTAAATCTCGTGCGATCCAAAACTATTTCATAAAATTACGTTCCAGGTGACTGTCTATCTTGACAGAGTCAGCTTCATTAATATATTAGGTGAGTAGATTTTCTAAACAGTTGAACACTGTAATTCTCTATTAGAATGCTTTTAATTGAGCGAGCCATAACAAACAGTCAGCTCATTTCCGCAATCTTTAGTATAGAGACTAGAGAATTTAAAAAGGGTAATTAAATCGAAAATAGATGTACGATTGAAAGCTTGAGAGACTCGTGAGAAATCGAGTGCTTCAGAGCTTCTGTGAACGAAATTCACGATCAAACAGAAATGACGAACTTTTGCCGAAGGTTTCGTAGGTTCAGTATTTTTTTTCTTTTTCGGGGTGCCTCTTCTTTTCTGAGCGGCCAAATATATTTACATATAATTCGCTAGATTTTTCAGGATTTGTGCTTATCACGGGGTTAGCATTTGCTTTTCATGCAATCACACAATATTTCTCTCTTCTTAATCTACAGTTTGATCCCTACAAATGGCAACAGAAAATAAAATAGTCGCAGAAGCAGTGGAAGGGGCCTTGGAACAAATTGAAAAGAATGCTCCTGAAGAGTTCTCCAAGCTGAATGCAGATCCCAAATTGAAAGATGCTATCATTAAGGCAGCCACAGAAGCAGCCACAGAGGAGGTAAAGCTTGCCCAAGAGTTCGCTTCTCAACCTGTACAAGACATCCGTAACAGGCTTGCCAAGTTCCTGCCCGAGGACCGGATCAAGCTCATTGAAGAAGCCCTTAGCATCCCAACATTTCGCATGGAATTAACCAAGAGAAAGGATGGAAAGTACGCGGTGCAGTTTACAAGAGATGGTGATGAGTTCCTGCCTGGAAGAGAGCTGGCCAAGACTGCTGACATCGAATCGACAAGTCTGTTTCAGGAGGCTAGTATTCTTGTCGAGGCCGTGCTTCTTATCATGCAAGCAGTAGGGGTGAAGGTAGCTGTGAGCAGGGCCACAATGAAAGCGGTTGTTGAAGACACTGCAAAAGCCATCAAAAACTCCTCACAGCTGCAGAGGGCAATCGCAAAGTTCATCGATTCCTGGAATTCAGCAGGAAGCAATGCGTTTTCTAAAGCCAAGGCCATCTTCATACTGATCAAAGAGAGCTACGCAGCTGGGATCCTGTGGACGATCATCAAGAGTTTGTGCACAGAAATGAAATGGTACGACTGGCTGGAGACCGTTGCCAAGGTGACCGCCATGATCATTGCAGCTCTAGCCACAGATGGAGCAGCGCTCATAGCAAAAATCGCCTTGATTATTCTGTCGGCTGTTGACTTCGCAAGAAAGATCGCCAATCTGAAACAACTTGAGGAAATAAAGAAAAGTTTGTAAGATCGAAGGAGTTACCCTTAAAGAACAGATGAATTTTTAGCCGCAAATAAAACGAACTGAATGAGAAAGACGCTGATTGCTTCTAATTAAATTCTCAAATTAGGGATTGCAACGATAAGATTTATGTGAAACAGACAGGTTTGCTATTACACACAGAATGTTAAGCTAGTGTTACCCAATAATAATGGTGATCATTTATATAATTACATTTAGTCATTCGTTTTTACTGATCTATATTGGCCGATTCGGTGTTTTGCATTTTTATATTTCTCGATAAAGTTTCAGTGCTACTTGTCGAATTTCAGGCGTGTCTTGCCTTTAACTATGGTGTTTTGGGTAATATTTAGGTTATCTGTCTACCAAAAGTTATAACAGCTACAAGCGGCTAATACGATTTT
>JAEMWC010000168.1:182500-217500 GCA_016490735.1 Pachyseris speciosa | reverse complement strand
ATACATTCCGACCACCTTACGAATGCAGGAGCCCATCACCAGGAGCGTACAGCTACAATATATTCCTGTCACGGCGTTTTCACAGACCAATTTATTTTTAGATTGAATTTCCCGCCAATATCAGACTCTACAGGAGTCCCGATGACTCGCTGCACTTGCAGAGCCTTTGTTTTTGTTCATTAAATTTATTGTTTTGTGGCGCTCTTGTTGCCGTTGCCGTCCTCGTGTCCCTTTTTTGCGGGAACTGAGATAGTCTAAAAATAGATCGGTCTGTAAAAATGCCGTCACATAGGCTTAGTATGGGAGTTGTACGCTCCTAGTGATGGGCTCCTACGAATGCTAAAGGTCACTTAAAAAGAGCTCCGAAGCATTTTGCCATCCTATATACCACCTAGTGCTGACAAAGACCTTACATGATAGACTACAAGTATATATTGACCCAGAAATAAACAAAGTATCGCCGAGATTAACCGAGATCCGGCTAAAATGCCGTTCAAAAGCTCATTATTCTCCGTGACGAAAGGAGCACAATATAAATTTGGCAATTCTACTTAACTCACTCAAGACCATGACCTTCCAACACGAAGCTTTCAAAATATGCTTGAGAGAGAAATTTTGCGCGCGCGGTTTTATTTCGCCTATAGGCCAGTCGAGATGATGATATTTCAAAACGGAACTCAGACGTTTCGGGACTACTGTCCCTTCATCAGTGAGAATGACCGTTAAGCAAAACGCGCGTTAGATATTCAAATTTTGCTCTCAGCGCGAGCTGCTACAATTCAAATCAAACTGAAAGCCATTTCTTGCCGCTGGGTCCCAGAGTTCGTCTGCGGGGCGTTACGGTGTTACGGTGTCCTGTTCCTACCAAAGACACCACGATGTTTTCTCTCTGTGTTTTCGGGAGGTCAGAAATTAGTGACTTTCAGATAAGAGTACGAGTCCGAGATTGAGTACAAGTACTACTTTCAAATCTCACAACGGCTACGTTCTCAGAGGCCTCGCTCCTCAGTGTTGTTAAACAGAATAGAATGAGGCTCTAGGAACGAGAGTTGGTGTCATACATGATAATCTAAGCTTGCGACTAGGAATTGAAAAGTCGTACTCGTACTCGATCTCGTACTCGTAGTCTGATGTGAAGGTCGCTAATAGCTAAGAGCAGGTCCGCTTTCTCTGTGGCAGAGCGCGGATGCTCGCAGAACCTATCCCGTGCATGCGCTCGACACTGAAGTAATAATTTAAACGAGGTTACTAGTCGTACATGAGAATCTCTGTCGTATCGTCAAAGGTCCATCAGAGGTGTTGATCTAGGACGATGGGTAGTGAAGGCCCAGGTCTTACGCCGTGGGCAGTGATAGAGAAAGGTTCCAGTCGAGTCAACCCCCGTATTAGAGACGGTTTGGAAGACTGCTGTGGACCAAAGAGTCTTTCAAATTGGCGTCGCGGGGAAGCGCACCGAGGACACACAAATTGTTAAAGATGTTCACGATCTCGGGGTGGGATTGAAGTAAATTCAGTGAAATTGTTGGTTAGTATTTTCCTGACCCGGCAGTCGATGGGATCGAACGTTTAAATTAAGGAGATTACTTTCTTGGTGGAGTCTGTGTCGATGGATGGTGCTTCGCGGGTGATGGTGCTCACGCGCTTGAGGGCTCGAACGATCTACAACTGTAAGTGGATAACCACGGTCTAAGAAGAAAGATGCAATTTCCTTGTTCCTGATCTGTAAGTAGTCTTCATCGCACCTGATGCCAAGAGGAATGTGCAAGAAAGGAGTGGAAATCTGTTTCCTCGTAGCGAATTTTTGTTATGGATGTTCCCATTAGGGTTGACTGTGCTAAAACTGACCTGCTAATATCAACTTTTAATTTCTCAGCTATCAGTTAAATTTTCGGCCATTTCTCAGCTGACAATTTTGGCCAAAACGCAGCTCTCAGTAAAGCGTATCTCTACCCTCTTAATTCCACTGATACAAAAGTGGGGCACCGAATTTTCAAAATTTATGAAAAATAATCAAAATGCTTATTTCTTGCTCTCACACCGCCTTAGGGGCTTTTCAAGGAATTGTTTAACGTACCGTGAACGCGGTGATTGGTTTTCCCGCATATTTTGATAAATGTGATGAGAATAAGCAATTTGGTCTTGAAATAACTTTCAATTCGCATCGCTTCGACAAGCTTTCGTGATAAGCAATGCCAATAACCAACATTGGATGTTGACAACACTCGAAATTACTGTAAGTTACGCGCAATAGGCTCCCGATTTACTAGCATTTTTTTTTTGTGTTCCCCCAACACCCGACGTGATATCAGCTATGACGCTGGTAAACGAAGAGAAAATATGGTCTATTGTTTCAGGTGTCTCACACCGGTTTCCAGAATTTCCAGCTTGTGCAGTTTAACGGCTAGAGAACGGGCACTCCTTTGATATAATGATAGTGGTATCAGGCAGATTTGTGAACACGTTATGGAAATTTGTTCGACACTATGCGTTACCATAGCAATGGTCTATCCTGATAGAAACACCCTTAATTTAAGCTTAAAGCAATATGTTATAATTGACGTTGACGTTCGCATGTCGTCTCATTAGGACCTTTTAGATCTGACACCAACTACGCTATCAATAAAGAATACGACTTTCAAATATCAAAACCGTCACCTCCCCAAAACCTCAGCCTTACTTCTTTACTCTTTACCAACAGTCACAAGTGATTATGTAATAAAGCAAGTACATCCGAAAAGTCGTAGTCGTGTTTATTCTCGTAGGGTATCATCAGCAAAAAGGCTGGATGCCTTGTGAGGTTTTCATAATGTAGTGTAACAAACCATTTGTACAGTGTAATAGGCAGATCACAGAAAAAATCTAGGCACCAGCTAAACAGAGAATAGTGCTTGGGGCTAAGCACTGACCTTAACTGGTAGAGCAGTGGTTTGAAAATGCAAAAAATCACTACATTATGAAAATCTCACAAGGCGTCCAACCGCCGTCTGAGCTATAGGCATTACCAAAGGTAGCGCTGCTAAGGTCCAGTCCCTTCCTCCCTCGAGATGTACGGGGTACATTGGACCTGGAACGAGTCAAATTTCATCTCTCCACCACTCGTTGTTTAATTTCGCCACGTCGGTGATCGTGACAAGATAACTCTATGTGATTTCTGCCAAATATAAGAAAAATGCCACCCCGTTATCCATCGTGTGTTTCCATTACAAAACTGTTCATATTGTCTGCTGTAGTGTTAAGCATTGCATTCTTGCCCAGGATGATAACCCTACCTGAAACCAGGTGAGTTTTTGACACCAATAACATCTTGCGACGGAACATTAGTTAGTCGTTATATTTACAAGATAATACTTTCATTTGTATCAATTCACCAGGTATATTTTAGGCCCGTTTCAAACTTTGTGCTACTGCCGTGCTTAGCTGGCTCGACTTTCGTGCGACTCCAGGATGACTTGGTTTCAGACGTCGAATTTAATTCCGTCGAATAAAAAGCTTAAATATGTGACTGATCATCGCAGTTATGAACACTACTTAAGCAGTAGTGAAAATAAAACCTGAAATTTTTTCATGCTTTATTTTCACTACTGCTTAAGTAGTGTTCATAACTGCGATGATCAGTCACATATTTAATCATTAACCCGCAGTTCAAATATATGATTTCCATATATTCATTCTGGAATAAAAAGCTTTTGCCCAATCTCGTACCCAGCATCGTAGGGTACCATAATAAAAACCTGACCAGCCGTTGTACGAAGCAAACCCACAATGATAGTCAGTAGCACAATTATTGCTAGTTTGAAGCGGGCCTTACTCAAGTACTACCAATTAATGCAAAAAAAATGTTTACCCGAAATTAAGCGTCATCATAATTCCACTGATACAAAACTGGGGCACCGAATGTTTAAAATTTATGAAAAGTAGTCAAAATACTTATTTCTTGTTCTCACATCGCCTTAGGGACTTTTAAAGGATTTCCTTAACGTAACGTGAAGTTGATGATTGGTTTTCACGTATATTTTGATGAATATGATGAGAATAAGCAATTTGGTCTTGAAATAATTTACAAATAATTAACAATTATTCACCGAAGAGGAGGTGAATAGTAGTGGATATTTACCGAGCCTCGAACCTTTGAGATAAATATCCACCACTTTCACCGACACTGAGGTGAATAATTGTTTTAGTATAATACCACACAAGCTGAGTAATTAGCAGACCAAAATATTACTTTATGTGTGCCAATATACCGACAAGCTGTGGGAAATTGTAAAATCTCGTGCGCCGGCTGCCCGGAGGTGAATAATACTTGCTAATCACCTCTAAGTAAGCCAATCAGAGCGCGCGAAAAGTACTATTCACTTGTGTGGTATATACTAATATCAGTTATTACCCCATTGATTGTCAGTAACGCTTGGTGTGTCAAATACGTAGCAACACAAAAGCGAACAGGAAAAATTTCCTATTGAATTTTGTTACATGAAATTGGTGCTGATGGCGGCCATTAATTCCTTTTAACCACTGTATTTTTTTCGTGTGCACGTTTGAAAAACATTTCGAACAAATGTGTGAAATATTGTCCGTTTTTCTCAAAAGAAGATCCCCGTCAAATATTTTGCGCTCATTCATCGGCCTTATAAACAAGGAACGTTCTTTCAACTTTATAAGCTTTATTTTCTCATACCGATTCAGTGACACCAGTTTCGGATCCAAGAGGATTTAGAGATTTTTCGCGCGAAGCTTATTCATTTGGGATCTCGAATATGATTGCTTGTTTGTTTGCATCAACACTCGAACCGATTTTCAGTTAGTTTTTTTTTTTTTCACTACATATTCCTTCTGAACATCATAACCAAAAGATGAATACTCCGTATGTTGCTGAACGTGGAATTAACTTTCCCGTGATTAAATGAGGCTAGTTTGTCACGTATCTTAATCAGAGGATTCATCGGTTGTCCTCTTTTGCTCGGCGGTATTACCGCTTTGACAGTACCATGCACCTTCGATAGGGTGTGAAAACTGTGCAAATCTTTGGAGGTCAAAAACTCCGGATTTATTTTTATGAAGCGTAGGTTTTTGTCGAGGGTAGAGGGTGTCATTCTTTTTTTTTGTACTTTTTATTACTACTTGTTTGTTAACACAGGCATATTTTCTTGTATCTTGTGGTCGCAAGATTTCCCGCCTTTCTAAAATCGACAGAAGTTCGCCCGTTTCCTCTCTTTAATATCGAGGTAATTTTTCATAGATTTTCTTATTGCTAGGGCAAAAAATATCGCTCATGAAATCAATGTTCTACCGCGGTATTTCATGTGCGCGTATTGTACTTAGTTAATCGTTGTGGGAGGAATTTTATCACCGTTCTCTGGTGCCAAGGAAACTTCAAAGTTGAAAGTCTTTTTCAATGGAATTATTTTGAAAGCGATTGCTGGTTGAGCTATTTTGTATAACAAAATTGCCTCTTAGGACCGATTTACATGGACGGAGGGTGCCCCGGCTAAACCGGCTACCCGGCTAGGAGGATTGAAACATAGCCCGCCTTTACATGCAACTCACCTAAGCGTGATAGTCAGGGGGTTATATTTTGAGCGGTCCGCTAAGCACAACAAACAAGATGACGGAAAAAAAGAAACTTTTAAACGGCAAGTTCAATTAATTTTTATTTTTGATCGCTCGTTCCGTTAGAGGCCGCTTTTTAGTGTTTAGAGTTGTTATTTTGCACTCTGGTAATTGATCGGTTGTCACTAGAAGCAGTTAACTGGAATTAGGCCTTTCTCGATTATGCTAGCAATTTTTTCGGTATTTTTTGGGAAAACGAGCATTTTTTGTTTTCGTTTTTTCTCGAAAAAGAATTGCTAGCGGTGACTGACTGTGATCCAGATTTCAGCACTCAGAAGGATAAATAATCCTAAAGTTTGACAATTTTGATTGTTTTCTGTCTGTTTCGACTGTTTGTGCGTTGTCACTTGTGTACTTGTGTTGTGTTACTTGTGTGTGTAGATTGTCTGTTCCGTTACATGACGTACTAACACCAACGGAAAAAAAGGTATGGGTGGCCAGCGGGTAACTCTTTCTCTTGCTCAGCCAAGATGGCGTCGGCCACGAACTTGCAAGATAGACCAGTTCCATTATCTATAGCAAGCCAGT
This sequence comes from Pachyseris speciosa, assembly GCA_016490735.1. Taxonomy (NCBI): domain Eukaryota; kingdom Metazoa; phylum Cnidaria; class Anthozoa; order Scleractinia; family Pachyseridae; genus Pachyseris; species Pachyseris speciosa. Next base: position 211,362 of record JAEMWC010000168.1, on the reverse strand, counting down.
GTGATGGCACAATACAACAAGCGATAAGCGCTCGCAACTGCTTACAGTATACTGAAACGTAAACGTTTTATATGAGTTAGAAGTTGAACAGAATTGTGCTAGTCTAGGTTGTGTGTACCCAGCGCATGGTAGTGCTTCAAATGTGACTGTTTGGTGGCCGTTGGCTGGAAAAGTTTTAATTCTGACCCCAAGTTTTATAAACAAACAATTATTAAGCATCACCTGTTGTTGATATGAGCATATAATGTAAGAGTTTGTACGTTTTGTTTGAAATAAAACAAAGCAATTTTTGGGATTCAAGTGGCATTTTTTAAAGAAATCAGGCATTATTTTAGCATTTTTTTTGGCTTTATGCGAGAATTTCTAGTAGCATTAAATGCCAGTTTTACTAGCATAATCGAGAGAGGCCTACCTGGAATACCACGCTGCTTTCACGGTCTTCACACCTCGGTTGGCCAGGATAACCCGGCACGAACCGTTTACATGGCAAAAAGCTAGCCAGCCTAAAATAATGCCCCGGGAAGTCTGTCTAGCATGCAAACGCTTCAATGCGTTTTCTAAAGAAACGCATGAAAAGTTGGCCCTCCCAGAGTAGCTCGGTTAGCCGGGTAACTCGGTCAGCCAGGGTACCCTCCCTTCATGTAAACAGGCACTAAATCGGCATGCAGCACTTTTGGGTGGACGGATGGACGGACGAATCAACCGTTCATCAAACCAATGAAATAAAGGTTATTTCAGATGCATTGTTTCAGCTAGCAGCCAAGACAATTGCCTCTTTTAAAGGAGTATATCAGAGATTAAGATCGGTGATGGCCTGCAAGTAGACTAATGTATCATTCAATTTCAAAAGCGCCCATCCCCGCCCCCCCCCTCCCTCCCGGAGAAAACCCCGGGTATTTGATCCAAAATTTGTCCCGCGCGCAAATATGTCAAATATTCATTCATTCACCACGGGAGCCGCTTCGCTCCCTCCACTTCAAGAGTCCGCGGAGGTTTTCCGTTGTTTACTAAATATACAGTTGATATGCCTTTATTCAAAGTTTGGAGTGCCGAGAAAAGAGATCGGAAGAGAGTTTTGGCGCACAATTTTTTGGATTTGGTCTGAAAAAGGTTAGCGATTTTAGAATAAAATATTCATTATGAGCGGGAAGCGTGCCAAAATGCTTCATGCAACGACTGATTTACACTTGAATTGTCCTTTTTGAGGCCCTGATACAGTGGGACATTTGACCGTCTAAACTGGAAACACAGCGGGGCATTTGATCAAAAATAGTCAAATGCCCGGGTATTTGCTCCCCGGGGGAGGTGGGGGGATGGGCGCTTTTGGAATTGACTGATACATAACTTACCCATACAACCAGTGATGGTTGCCTTATTTATTACGATCAGGCAAACCAATACCACTATCATGTAGTCTTTTCCGGAGAGCGAGGCCTTTTGTATTCAACGCATGCAAGCATTGAAAGAGCAGCCAGGACCTTCGTTTGGCTCTTCCACGAGCTAACTGGGGTAAACAAACCTTCACCTTCCATGCGGCGAAATACTGGAACAGCCTTCCAATTGACTTTGAAGAGGCCGACGATTTATCAATTTTTAAAGCCAAAGTGAAAACGTTTTTAAAAGACTGATTTTAAAATTCTGATGTAATCTTACTTTTCTTCTTGAATATTTTACCCCTTTTTATTATTAGGTACATATTTTGTTTTCATCCATTGTTATTTATACTGTGTTATAAGTTATAAAGTTATAAGTTATAAATTAATTATAAAATAATTATTAGTTATAAGTTATAAATTAATTAGAAGGGCTCCAGTGAAAACCGCCTTGGCGAGTTGGATCCCCTCGAAAAATATTGTTATTGTTATTGTTATTGTTATTGTTATTGTTGTTGTTGTTGTTGTTGTTGTTATTGTTATTGTTATTGTTATTGTTATTGTTATTGTTGTTGTTGTTATTGTTATTGTTATTGTTATTATTGTTGTTATTGTTATTGTTATTGTTATTGTTGTTGCTATTGTTGTGATTGCTGTTGTTATTGTTATTGTTGTTGTTGTTGTTATTGTTATTATTGTTGTTGTTGTTGTTGTTGTTATTGTTATTGTCAGCGTCAGTTTCTGGTCAGCATTAAGTACGTGTTGTGCTGTGTTGATCGATGGTAAAGTAGCTCTGGGCACGAGATAGGAAAGGAATAGTTTTTATCATCCGCTCGCGGCCTTCTTCATGCCCAAACGTTCCAGACTGTCGACATTTTTCGTCTTTTCTAATCAACACATGCCCATTGAAAGGCCATTCGACTGCCTCTGACGTGAAATTTGATGGGGCACCAACGATGAAGTGAGCTTTGAGAATCGAAGGTATTTTTGCCAGTCATTCAAATTCAATAATTCAGCCTGCTGTGTTTCTTCGAATTTTCAGTCACTGCTAATGCAAATACCATTTTTGATTGCAAATTGTCGTGTGATCGATTAAATGCTCTCATTATTAAATGCTGTGTGGTGAAAAGCGCCAAAGAAGCCTTAACTCTTTTCTGACGGACGGTTTTTTTTTTCTTTTTTGCAATTTCCGGAGGGTAGGAGGACAAATCAATCTCGTTATCCCATATAAGGGGTTACCACAGAGATTTCGCTGGTCCACATCTTTGTTGTCACGCTTGTCACGCTAGTTGTCGTTTATATCTAAAAGATCACTGCAGCTACAACTCGGTACGTATTTGATTTATAAGTGTGTTTTTCGAGCCATTTTCCACCTTAGAAGCCCCCTGCCTCGCATCGTTAAGCTAGATTGATGGGTAGAGGCAATCCTCTGGAAAAAAACAGAGGTGAGAAGCAATTTTACACGACGTGGGCCGCCTAATATGTTTGATGGAGTCATGGCGATTCACGAAGTGATGTTGTGTTCCTAGCTGTTCTGTGAGTCGATTCCGCGACCTCGCATGGCAATTTCGGCGAGTTTTGACTTGTAAATAATGCAATCGGTGCAATCTGAAATAGAAATTGGCGGACTTACTTGCTGCTGGTGTGCAAGCATATCCCAGAATTCGTTTGGGTCACAAACGCGAAAATTACAGACCAGTGAGTACAACTGAAATCAAACGCGTTATCCACGTCGCGCTAAAGAAGTGAGCAGAAAATTATGGAACAGATGGGAAGAAGTGAGTCGAAGTTTGCTGGCAATGTTGACTTTTAGCTTTAAGGTGAAATTTGTCTTTAAGGCAAAGTTGTGTGTTTTTCGGTGTTGTCCAGGGGCGTGTTTGGTTTTGCAACAGAATAAAAGGTCACATTCAATGAAAATTGGGAGTTTTAATCAGTTTAGAGAGTGATGAAGTCTAAACAACTGATTATTTGGCAATAATAATGGTTCATTTCAAACATAGTCCGGGATTTGAGAAAGTTGTGGGTTTTCAAGGCAGGGTGCAAAAATGCACCATATTTGGTAAACCTGTCAGAAAAGAGTTAAGTCCCAGTCGGAATTGTTTTGGCATTTTTTAGTGATCATAGAGGACTTGTGGTTGCGAAAACGAGTCCTCTATGATCACTAGAAAACGTACTTGTGAAGTTGCTATTCCCTCTAACAAGGAAACTCATGTTTTAGCAGATTTTTAATTTTTAATTATTGAACAGTTGTGTAACCTTAGCAATAACAATAGTTCTGATGATCGTCTGCTCGCAAGGGAGGCTTTTTGGTGTGCTCAATTATGCACCCTCAAACCTCATGGACTTAACAAAAGGTGCCAGTTTAATTCCAAGGATAGGATTCGTTACGATGAACACTATCTTGTTGCTGCATTTTATTTGTCTTTTAGCTCGCGTTTTACTACATTTTTCATTACTTTTTATTACGTAATTATTATGTAATCTTTGTTAACTATTGTTTTGTAACTTATTTAAGGCTTTTCCACTTCTTGTAAATCATTTATTCCGAGTATATATATATCTATCTATAATGGGTCAATGAATGTTTGAAGAATGGTTTTCGTGGAGCAATCAACTTTTCAGGAGCTGTAAATATTCATGTGTAAAGATTTCCAGACTTCAGATGTGATTGAAATCCGCTTTATTGCAACAGTTCTGTTTCGTATAGCCAAATACTGACTACACTCATCAGGCAATAGCGACGAATGACCGTTAAGGGGGCCCTCTGGTTGAAATTCAGCCTTAAAATAGGTCATTACCAAAATAGTCATAGCAAGAAAACTTTTCATGGCTAACTGCTGAAAATTGGCATGAAGCATGTCTGTGACACTATGTACTAACCAGTGAGTGTAAATGACCATATTTGTTTATTCTTGGTTAATAATTAACAATTACAAAGACATTATCATTTATCAACCTATTTTCTGCCCCCTTAAATTTAGAGCACAAAATACATACAGCTAAGCTGGTTTTGAGCCTAATGGGTCTACATGAGATAAACTACAAACCTATTGAGCGAAATCGAGATTTGGTCTTTGCTGTTGCCATGGTAACTAATGTATTCCAACCAGATCCACTCTTCAAAAATCAAGTTATATTCAGTGAAATGAAATTTGGCTCAATAGGTTCATAGATTGTCATGTCAAAAATATTTGTGGCAAATTTGGTTATGGTAGTACACATAAAACTTGAGAAACTTAAGGGGGCACCCAAAAAAGCACAAAAATTGCATATTTTCAGAAAACGCAATTTAAAGTAAATGATGTCTGGAAGCATGGTTTCAAGTTAGTTTTCCACATAAAGAGCCAGTATGTTGGCAAATATATGTTGAAATGAATATGTCTAAAGTTTTTCTTGGTTTACTTCTTTTTCTTCCTTCTGGGTTCATTGCATGATTTCATGACCCTGTCACAATCTGCAGTTCCAGCCAGATGTTCCTCTTCCCACTTCTTGAAGTCTTCTGATCGTTTCTATGTGACATACTCTTGGTCAGTGTTTTTGAGATTTTTGTAATGGTGGCAAGTATCACAGGCACCATAAATGTTCCAAACTGCATTATAGACCTTTGAGTCCCCATCAGAAATCATTCATGTGTACCTGATGAAGTCCTGCTCACTCCTTCCCCACATCCTCTTTACACATTCCATCTCCATACTTCGACTGGAGCTCTTGTAAGAGCCCTCACATTGATGGGTTTGCAACCATTCCTCAAACTGTTCTTCAGTCAAAGTTGACTTCTTTTGTGAGCACAAACCACAGGTTTTGGAAATAACTTCCAGGTCAAGTACTTTCCCAGTGGCAGCCGAGATAACAAATCCAACACAATGATTGGTGGTGTAACCTCGTTTTGACCAAGTTTCATCAAAACTTACGGGAATACTAATCACTGTTTCATCATTATCGTCAGTGATACCTTCTTTGAGTATTGCTTGGTTTCTTGCCTCAGCTCTGTTTTTTGTTAATTGATCTTGTACTACCTCCTCATGGGCCTTGCTTAGGACTTCTTCATGGTCGTACAAGGATGAAAGTGACACTTTGAGTGGCATGTTGAACAGTTCACAACTTAGCCATACCCTCTTTCCAACTCCCATCTCAAAAGCTCCATACACTAACCTTCTATTGACATCTTTGCCTTGAGTTTTCCTTGGTTTGGTATCGTTAGAGGGATGATCACCGGTGGCAAGGAACTCTGTCATGCCACAGTCACACTTGACAAAGATTGAACTACTCAACCCCATCCTGTTCACTGTACTCTCTAAATTATTACATTACAGATTGATTTTTACGTTCTGCTACCTAACAGTTATGTAAACAATTTCATCTCACCTGAGGCACATGGTGCATGAGTGTGAAGTCTCGTCACAAACTTTCTGAGGCTCTTCATTGATACCAGACGATATCCTTGTGCGGTTTCCAAGTCACTCACAATACTTTCATCAGAGGAGGAAGCATCAAGTTGAAAAGTGCTGAGTTATCGTAAAGAACACGGGGCTCTTGGTGGTGGAATCATTTCGCTCACCACATCATCTTCACCGACAAGGTGGTGTTTATGGTAAGCTGTTTCGCGGCTTCGTTCGCTCTTATAACTTGTTTTTGCACTCCCTTGAACCCTTTTCGTCTTTTTGGTATACATTTCTTTAGAACCAACTGTTTTTCCCCTAGTTTTGGCATAATTTTTGTTGTTTTGACCGAAAACTATGACTATAAACTGCCAGGCGTCGATGAAAAACTGGCGACCTTGTTGGTTATTGCTCTAGCTTAGTATCCGGGCCTCCAATAGCAAAATCTAAAATCTGGAATGGAATAGGAGACTTGCAGGATCTCAGGACTAAGGAATAGGCTAATACATTTTCATTTAAAGGTCAAATGAACCAAAATTTCGAAACCTTTTCTCCGTGTCATTTCAAAGTGAACAAACACTAAAAAGGACTGCTTGAATACAAAATCACGTAGAAATTGTCCTATCTGAGCTTTTAAGAGAGCAAAACAACTGGGAGTACGGAAATATCCGAAGAACAAACGAAAACGTTTCTGAAATGGCCGCGCGCTTGACATGGAAGGAATGGAAACAAGCACGTGTTGTTGTGACGTCACTATTGGCGAGTAGATGAGGAGCTCGATCAATGCTGTAAGTATTCTTTGCAATCTGTCGTAAAGTTCTTCGTTTTAACCTTTCGTTCTCTCTTCGAAAAAGGCCGAGGAAGTCGAACATGTGGTTTTTAACGTAGAGCCGTACTAGTATGAACCAATTAATGGCAACAGAATCGTATGCTGGAACCTCCGATGACTCGTCCGAGTGCAAAGAATACGATGTAAACAAGGACTGAATCGGTCAAGTGGATTGGTGAGCGTTTGTTTACTCAATATACTGTAAAAGGTCGCCTTAGAATGGTCAATAAATACGTTGGAATCGCCTTTGAAGCATTTGCTTTGTTCTCTGTGGTGTTTAATTGTATTCAGTTTTCGATTTTATACTGTGAAGCCATATTTCCATGCGCTGCAGTGTTGTTTTGATCCGCGTTTCTCTTTTATTAATATTCACCATACTATGAAAAGGTCGCCGTAGAATTATAACTTCATGCTGTTCGCTTTCATTTAACGCATTTTATCTGCTCCCTGTGTTTTTTTGTACATTTTCACTGTTTATTGTTATGCAATACCATAATTTCCATGCAGCTGTTTTCATTCCGATGACACTGCGTGGACAATCCCAAAGGCTAGATAACATGTACAGTCATTGTAACAGAGGTATCGGTGTAATTGACAAAATGCCACTAATTAAGTCTTATATGCTTTTTTAATGAAATTTTTACTTTTCTTTACAATCTTGACTTGAGCTTAAAATGCGGGTGCATTTGTGGAAACTGTGTGCCCATGCAAACTGGGCAGGAAAGTGTCTGCTGTCGTGAAATCTCAGCAATGAAGTCATCTGATAAGATACCACATTCCATGTCCTGTATTACTGAGAATGAGAATTTTACTGCTGTGTGCACAAATGCAGCTGTTATTTAGATAACTTATAACCAGTATCTAGAGAATGAAGGCCCGATTGATAATGAGCCACTAAATGGGTATGTATATGTATGCTTGTAAACATTGTCATATTTTTTGTCAGCCCATCACCAACATAAGTATGTGTCTGGAAAAAGTTTCTGATTTTAGGTAATGCATGAATTATGTGGGATTGTTGTAAGGAGGTCGTCTACAGTTGGTTTATGTCAGTATCAAAATGGCAAGGGAAAAAGCATAGTCATAATGTGGTCTAGAAATGAGCAAGCTTGTGAATGTGTGGGCTGCACACTGAGGCTAAACATCTGATCTCATGGCCATTACCAACCTTCCTGAAAGTTTTCCATTTGGTATATATGCTTTTATTACACCTTTATGTATCATTTCACTACTTGCAATAACTTGCATGATGTACATTTAACATAATTCATTGTCCCATAAACTCCATCCAATCTAGATGTGGTTACTTGTACCATTTGTACAGATACATATATTTATCATACCACCAAAACTGCTGCCTAAACAAATCAAGTATTCCTTTAGGATAAAAACACTTAGATGATAAATTATTATGTCCTTTGACTGTAAAATGAAATATTATATACCTCCAGAGGGTATATAAGTCATGCCACTAAGAATTTTATGAACCAATGAGGATAAAGTCTGTGAAAATTTTGTCACCCAAGGATTCAGAGTATGTTTTTCCTCTTTTCTGTCAGTACATACAGATATGTTGCCAAAGGCAATATACCTATTGGATACATGAGAAGCTGTCATCTTGTTTGGTAAAAACAAATAGAGAGAGGTTTCCACGTGAAAATACTGTAGTTTTTCGGTTATAACGCGCACTCGGCTATAAAACGCATCCCCAACTCAGCAACATTTGGTAAAAAGACGCACCATAAACTGAAAGTAACTTTAGAAGGAAATACATGTGGAGCGAGAACGAAGTTGTAGTAAACAAGAACAAAAATCCGTGCATAAATTTACAGCCAAAAAAGTAGAGGGAACACATTTTATCAAGTTTATTTACTTGTGACCTACGAAATAACCAAATGTTTGTAAACAAAGCAAGAACGTTGCACCCTGATTCGATTCAAGCTAAATTGTCACATGCGCGAGCGAATAAAACTAAAGCTGATTCACCTTGATTATTCAATAGCGTAAATTGTCAAACACTAGCGACGGGAACGCTCGAGGTAACTGACCACAAATGTCCGTGCACAAAAATGGATGGATGGACGAAGGCTTGTTTAATTTCTTTAGAAAAAAAAAACAGTTTACATTTCTCGCAATGGAAGTGTTTGCGATGTTAGCACTAACTTAAGTATCACATTACAGAGCACCTGCTTTTAAGCACGCCCGATATGCAAAAACGGCTTTGTTTTGAAAATATTTGCGATGTTCTTTTATCTCGCATTACCAGTTTTGAACAAGTTGAATTGAAGTTCTGCTTGTCGATATATCGTGAACTAAGGCGACAAAATTAATTTTCAATTTGGAGCAATTGCCTAGCTTTCGGCTTATAAATCTGAGACAACTTGTTCCTGTGAGGTAAAACTCCCATCTAGGTTAGCATAGGAAGAGGACACACAGTTACTCCGCTTTCTAGGATATTATTATCCAACCACTAAGATCATCCTCCTCGAATGTAAACAAGCGCTTACTTTGTCGAAAGGATGCGAAGTAAAAGGCTCTGGCCAAGTATATTTACGGCTACTGTACATACGTAAATTCGATTTGTACACCACTGATAAGGATGTCAATGGTTTGCACGGACGTCTCAGCTCTTCACATCCCAGCAAACTTAATACAAGATCGAATTACGAGAGAGAGCAAAAGGATCACTCTGCATCCAGCTATTTCAAACAAGATGGAAAATGTCTACTTCTAACTTTCTGCGTTTTGCAAACGCTGAACGAATAGATTAGGAATTGCCCCTTGAAGTCGTCCCTTTATTCGGCGGGCAAGAATTGTTGTCGGTGTTGCTTCTTTTCTGGCCAATTTCTGTCTAGGATTCCACGTTTTTATTCTTGAAAAAAGTTGGCACGGCATCGTCTTTCAAGTCAGTCCTCATGGCTTTAAAGCTGGAATGAACGAACTCCTTGCCACGAGATTTTGTTTGAAGCTGTGTGATGTGAAATGTAAAATGGTCTGCACAAGCGATTCCCTCTTCAGTCTTGTGAGCCATTCCTTCCGTGGTTTTGGGTCATGAGGAAACTTGAAAATACTTACTTTACACTTGGAATTGTTGCTGCAGTTTATTGCAGCACAAAACACAATGCTTTCCGCTAAGAAAACGGCACTAATTTCAAGACTCACTTGTAGTTTTTAATGTTCCCGCAATTTTTCAGCTCGCCAACAGTGACGTCACGACTGTTAATTCCGACAAATTCCCGACAATTGACCCGACCGCTCTACGAATACGAAAGCCAAAACGAAGCACTTTTCAGCCTCCAATATCTCTGGGATACAATACCCGATCACTCTGAAACTCCAGAATATGTTTATTTCTTACTTAAGCTACAAAATTCAATAAAAATTGACTTCAGAAAAAAACTTCGGTTCATTTGACCTTTAAGTCTGGAAATTCGGGTCAAAATTCGTTGTTTTCAGTTGGTTATCATGGCAACAGAAAAACCACTCCAAAACAACTGCTGTTTTATGACCCCGCAAAAGAATTCATGAAGAAATGAATGTGATATCCCAAATCTAGATAGATTGGCATAGTTATTTTTCCAAAAATAATTTGTTTGCAAATTTTTTTCAGATTTTCTAAATTTCAACCAGAGGGCCCCCTTAAATTTGAATGCTGACAATATAAACAAATAGTTGCGTGAACGCGTGCCTAAAGCGTACTGTAAATTGACAGTTACGCTATGTTATTCGAAAGTTTCTGAGTACGTATTTGTTTATTAACACGTGGTAATAAAAAAAATGAATGATACCCTCGACAAAAACCTCGACAAGGTAGTTCAAACAATTTAATTTTTTGCTCAAAATTGGTTTTGGTTCAATATTTCTGCTTACTATGAATCACTCCTTACAACAAATTCGACCAAAAAGTAATTTTTGCGGGTATCTACTACCTTAAAATGGACACGAGTTGGAAATAAAAAGCAAACAATTCAAGTTAAAGTTCCCATATCTGCTACAAGATAACAGCGAAGTAGTCATAATACACTGATTCATCCCATAAATTAGAGGCTACGCGTGCTCTTTACTGAGGCCTTTTCGTTAAAAGGCAGTTGAGGGCGATCATATTTCTATTTTGACTTCAAATTCCACTTGTTCGCTGCAATTTGTTCATTACTTTGGAGGGTAACAAGAGGGAGTAATAAGCTTTTCAAATAAGAGTAGTTAAGGAATGTTCTAAATTTGAAAGGGCGAGAAACTGCGTATAACCTAAGAGACTCTGAGAATAAACTTAATGTTCCATTGCCGCGCACAAACTATTATAACATAAGCCAGCTATAGTGGCGCCACTCTTTGGCTATTGAAACATTTAATGAAAGAAGTACTATGCGTTAAGGCACAGCATTCGTGGAAAGCTGATTTAGTTAGGTTTATGTTTTAAGTATAGTTTTTATAAATAGCAGATCTTATCCATTTAATGCATATTGATATATATTTAAATGTTTATTATTATTATTATTATTATTATTATTGTTATTGTTATTTATAGTTGATGAATTTTCCGTGGATAAATATAAATTATCTATCTATCTATCGATAGATCGATCGATCTAGGAAAGGTTTTCTGATACGATACAAAAAAATGTGTTATTACGTATCAAGTATTGATTAGAAAGCGAATTGACTTGAAAACAAAAGTAGTCGAAAATTTCCTGCATAAAAATTTCAGCGTTATGCAAATTAGTATCAGCTTACACAACTTCACTAAAAGATATTATCAATTAACATAACCGACAGCATCTCTGGCCTAATATTTTATCAGCATGCTTCCGAGGGCAAGAAACATTTTTTACAAATTATGTTTGCATTGATCCATGCTGTGAACTTATACCTATACCTACCATCAATCTTTGGAATGTTATGAAGGAACAATTCAACAGATTGGCTTTATTCTGGTCCATTACATAGAATGTTTTTCTGCCTCAAATTTGAGCCCTAAAATGCTAGTAAAGGTAAAAGCAAGGAGAGTAAATAATTTTTGCGAACTACAAATTCCATGCCAGTTTCAAATTTCAAACCGGCATAGGGTCAAGAAAAAATTGCTCTGGTCAGGTTTTGCCATCTTTCTCAGTGCAAAAGTGTTTGTTACAGATGAAGCAAAGGAGAAAAATTCAATCAAGGATGAAAATGCATTTCTCCAGCAAAGTAATAGCAAAGAAATGGAATGAAAACAACATATTAGCTCCAAAATAGTGCAAGAATTAAATGAAAATCTTACCTCGCAAATGAGCAGTCTGGGCAAATCTTCTTTCAACTGAGTCCTTTATTCAGAGAGTAAAGATTACAAAACAGCTCTTCTGCTTCCAAATTAAAGAGGAATTTTGAAAATAAGGACAAAAAGACCTCTATCAGCTCCCTTTTTATCAGCAACCTCAACCTAGCAGTCAAACAGCAAGACTCTGACCCCGTTACATCCTGAGAAAGTCCACTGTCTTTGAGCGGGAAAGGCTACCCCGAAACAGTTGACCATTTTCTGACCAAGTCTAAGACCAGGCTTTAACCCTGTACTAAAAGTTGTTCGGGCACCTTCAGCATTCAATGAAACTTCCGCCAGTGAAGATTGGAGCCCAGTGAGACAAGGCACATCTGCTTTTAGGCCCCTTGTCCACGAACAACAAACTGTCAGCAGATTAAAGCGAGCGTTCGAACAAAGTTTGTTGAATTCGAAGTGCCAATAAACGGTTCTTTGGAATTGGCAAGGTTTAAGCCTTCTCAGCTCTCGATCATGAGCTCCGGCACCAGCAAATGACCCAAAACACAGTAATTTAGGGCAATTTTGACACATTCCAAGGTAACTCGGCCGACCAGAGAGTGAATTCAAACGAGTCGAGTATAGCCACGTGACCAGCTGTCACGTGATAAGATAAATGTATAACAATACCAAGTCCCCGATCAAACTCTTTAAAGATATAACAATTTTAATATCTCCCTCCCCCCCCCCACTTACTTTTAGCAAAAAACCTACGATTTCCATACATTTTCTATTGTGTGAATGATATATGAAATGAATCATATATGAACTGCGGAAATGAAATCAAATGAAGAATGATCCTCGCAGTTGTGAACGCAATTTATGCAATTGCGAAAAGAAGCCTGAAAAAAAATTCAGGACTTCAACGGGGTTCGAACCCGTGACCTCGCGATTACCGGATATATGAACCCACAATTGACCTGCTCCCAACGTCAGTGGCTTCATAGCTCAGTTGGTTAGAGCGTCGCACCGGTAATCGCGAGGTCACGGGTTCGAACCCCGTTGAAGTCCTGAATTTTTTTTCAGGCTTCTTTTCGCAATTGCATAAATTGCGTTCACAGCTGCGAGGATCATTCTTCATTTGATTTTCTATTGTATAAAACCACCTTGAAACAAAATTACAGTAAAAGTGAGACAAATTTGTAACTCATTCGCTTTAATGTGGATTACCCAGAGATTAAACAAAATGATGCGAAAAACCTCATGATGGTCTTTCTTAGCTGTTGGCTTAAGGCGGGACTTAAGGAAGGACTTAAACTAAACACCGTTATTGCGTCGCGTAACATGGATTGACGTTAATATCTCTTTCGCGTTTCAAGCAATCCAAAATCTCTATTCTCATCCCACGAAGTTGTCTTGTGGGATATTTTGCGAACTTTTTTTTAGTGATTTTTGGGCATATTTGGGAAGAGATAATTTTTCTAGAAGGATTTGTTAAATTTAGGACAATAGGGAATATTGAAGATTTAATGAAGGTTTAAAATTGGAATTTGAAGTGGAAAATTAGTAAATGGACACCAAAAGAGTTCCCCAGCGACCTTCAGTGCCCTTGTGGGGTATCAACTGTCTGGTGGTGTTTCAAAACATTTTTGTACATTTTAATCTCTTCTTTAAACTCCTTAAAATTTCACCCCAATTCATCTTAAGTCCCACCTTAAATTTCCCGGGCGCGGCCATTTTAGATTTGATGACATGTAATGGTTTCCCTATTGTTTAACAAGAATTTTCTGCTTCATTTGTTTCCTGACAATAGCTGCAACCATTGCACGTCACTAAATCCAAAATGGCCGCGCCCGGGAAATTTGAAAGCGAAAATAGTCGATGATGATATCGATTTTTTTGTATACTGATAAGTGCCAAAAAAAAAATGTTATATCCACGTTTCAAAGCAAAATTTATTTCCAACTATTAAGCGTGGATTTGTAAATCTATAAAGGTCGGCACACACGGAGGGATTAGTCCCTGCGACTAGTCCTGGGGACCAAGTCCCTTCGTGTGAACTACCCATAGACCCTTTTCATAATGGCGCCCGACAAATTATTCTTTTATTCTTATGATAATGAGCCCTACTAGCCTCGTCAGCATGTGCAAAATTCAATAGAATTTTTTCATTAAAGTGAGGTTAGTAGGGCTAATTAACACATATACAAAAGAATAATTAAAATCGTCCGCCATTATGAAAAAGGTCTATTCAATTAGAAAATCTAGTCGCACGGACCAAAATTTGGTCCCTGCGACTTGTCCCACGAATTCAAACCATGTTTGAATTCGTGGGACAAGTCGCAGGGACTTGTCCCCTCAAATCATGCTGGTCCCTGCGTGTGAACTGTTCGTGGGACTAGTCCCCGCGACCAGTCCCTTCGTGTAAACTCTTCAGGGGACTAGTTGCAGGGACTAGTCGCAGGGACTAGTCCCCTCGTGTGTGCCGACCTTAAAAGGCTACAACTTATTAATAAAGCAACAACTTCTCACTTCTGAAGTTCTGACATTATTAACTTCAGAAGTGAATAACGTTTTCTCAATATTACAATGATAATCAGTTTTGCCGCCATACACTAGCTAAAATGTCTAAACGATCCCACTTGATGTTGTGTCCAGAGGTTATAAAGTGGTCCGCAATGGCGGATATGTGTGGTCATTTTTAGCAAGGGCTTTTATATGTTCAGTTTTTTTTTCCTGTCGTGAAGTCTTCTTTTTTTTACCAATATAAAAATCATTGCAGTCCCAGCAACCAGCCTTTTTAATGACTTTAGAGTATTGTGTTGGATATGAAACAGTAGAAGTATAGAAAATTAAATTTTCCATACTGTATCACTCATCCTTGCTTTTTGCTTCTTTTTCACAGGCATTTCTCTGTCAATGGAGGTGGCTCGACATGCAAACCACGCAATTACATATTTTATCTCAAGACACACAAAACCGGATCGAGTACCTTGGCCGCAATATTGTTTCGTTATGGTGAGGACAGAAATCTCACTTTCGTCCTGCCAAAAGGCCCAGAGAGTTTTCACTGGCCAGAACTGTTTCATCTCTCTCAGACCTTACCATTGTATGCTGAGGAAGGAAAGTTAATTTGCAGTCACACGAGATATAATGAAGCTCCCGTTCACTTGTTATTCCCCAAACCCAAGTCAAAGTACATTACAGTTATCCGTCATCCAATAAACCATTTTGCGTCGGTGTTCGCGTTTTTTCACATGGACAAAAAGCTGGGCCTGGAATATGACACCCACCCAATGGAATCCTTGTTTAGATCAAAGTGGAAGGAAGTCCCTGAAAAACGGTTACGTGTACTGAGGAATCCTTCAATGTTTGATTTGGGTTTTAATCAAAGTTATTTTGAAGACAGAAAAGCCGTAATGGACTACATAAACTACATTGACTCAGAATTTGATCTGGTAATGATCAATGAATATTATGACGAATCTTTAATCTTGCTCAAGAACTTACTTTGTTGGGATCTGGAAGACCTCTTCTACCTCAAGTACAACGTTCGAAGAAAAAGGACACAGCTTAGCGAAAAAACTAAGGCAAATATTTTATCTTGGAGCCACGCAGACTTGCTTCTCTTCAACCACTTTAACGCAACATTATGGAGGAAGATTTCTGAAGTAGGGCCCAAGTTTTACGAAGAACTGCGGCTGTTTCGCGAAATGAACGAGAACTTTAGCAAAATGTGCTTAAATCAGCTGGAAAAGGGAGAAATAGAAGCCGAAGGGGACAACAATGTAAAGAAATATTCACGAGCTTGCAGGCAAATGACCAAATCTATTAAAGAAACTCTGAATGACACCAAGAAACGAATGGAGAACAAATGGGAAGCCGTGGATGTAGCTTTGCCTGAGCGAGATTATACTGAGGGGCTCCAAGAAGGCTCATCGGGAAACCATAATTTGAAATTCCAGCCTGTGTTATAAGTATCTAAAGGGGATTAACCGTGATGGTGACAGCAACTTTATTTGGGGAAAGTATTCATTTTTTATTGCATATTTGCTGAAATCTTGAAATCTTAAGGAAGAAGAATTACCATTCCGCACGATTATTCATTTCTCGTGATTTAGTACAGAGTCCAGTGTTTTGGCCATAGGTGACGAAAGTGTGGTACATCTCCGTGCCTGTTGTAGTGTCGAAACAGAAAATGTGTACACACATTTATACCATGCCATAGAAAATACAGCCAATCAGAATGCAGGGAAGCCGTTGTATATTCGTCAGTATTCCATCGAACCTTCCCATCGATCAGTGCAATTCAACGGTATCACACCCAACCTTCCCATCGTACGTTGAGATTCCCGCTCATGCTGGCCTTGGTGGCCACTGTATTTTCTATGGCATAGTATGAAATAGTTACGCAACCCTTTCTCGTGGTATACCGTGGAATATCCCAGCCGTCACTTGTATTTTCTTTGCATACACACTCGCCTAAAGGCTCGTGTGTATACCAAGAAAATACAAGTGACTCGTGGGTTATTCCACGGTCAATCTCGTTCCCAGAGCCCACGTTCCCCTTATTCAGCGGAGCGGGGAACGAGAGACTCTGGGATAATCCATTTTATCGTGACAGAATTCTTGTCATCGGCTCAACTGCGCAGGCTTGAACTCAGTTGGGAAATGGAGCAAATCTCAGAAGCTATATTCCGCGAAGCTATTAGGTTTTCTTTGGGAAAACTCGGACAGCCAGAGCAGGAATTAAAACAGGAGCAACTTGAAGCCATAAAGGCAATCTGTGTGGACAAAAAGGATGTCTTAGCAGTGTTGATTTACCAATATTTGATTTCGTTCGCGATCGTAAAGGAGAACTTCATAGTAGTACGTATAAAGCAAAAAGACTGGCTGTGTGGTAACCGTGGTTTCCCCGTTGAACGCGTTAATGAAGGACCAGGTTAAAAAAACTGAAACGTTTTCTTAATGTTTGTGTGATACAAAGAGACGCGATAGAAGATACGATGGAGAAAATAAGGTTTCTGTACCTAAAAATGCACGAAAATGCAGTTTGTTCGCGCACCCAGAGGTCTTCGTGGATAACAGGAATGTGGCTAAAATGTTAAAGCAAAGGCATTTTCAAGAAAGTGTCCGAGCAAATGTTGTTGATGAGACTCATTTAGTTCTGCAGTGGTATGTATAAAAATACTCGTGCTGTTTTTCTGATCGATGTTGATACTTTGGCAATAATATTGTAATTTAAAATAAAGAGTAACTTCAAACTTGATTCACTTGTTTCAGCCTTACTTCATTCGACCTCTGCCATATTTTTACGAAGTAATCATAATCTTACTGCTTTGCGTTTGGTCGCTTCTTAAATATTCTGATAGTTACTGTGTATGCTTTAGTAAGACTACTTAAAAAGTTAAATGAGGGAAAGCTGCATTAGGTACAATAAATATTTAATCATCGGTTTCCTTCCATTATACCAAGATAGACATTCAGAGATGATAATAAATTAAGTTTTCTTTTTGGGGCTGCGGGATGGGGTGCACTAAAGTGATTTTCTTAACATGGACAAAAAATGTAATCACTTTTTTAGCTATTACTGTATCTTGTTGAGTAAGAAGCTCATATTTACGTGACTTCTCTCACTTTTTAATAGATTAACAGTTCATCAGAATGCAAGGGGCATGAATTAAAATTTTTTTGTTCAAGGCCCAAGTTCAGGCCAGCTGAATAACATTCAACAAATTGTCCATATTGGAGTTCCTTTCACAATAAGGGAGTACTGCCAAGAAACGGGTAGACCTGGTAGAGATTGTGTTCCAGCCAGAGCTGATATTTACTTCAATTCTTATGACATATCAAAATCAACAACAACAAAAAAACATGGCAGATGTGATAAGAAACTATGTGCAATCAAGGGAATGTAAAAGGAAATTAATACTAAGTTACTTTGACCACAAAGTTCCTGCTATCCCAGGGCCTACATACATCTGCTGTGATTTTCACCGTCTTGTCCGTACTTGTGATGATTGCCAGGTTGTAAGAACTGCATATGACCTGAACTTTATGGATACTATTTCCAGTGATCATGATATATCCAACAATCCAATGGATGATGAGGCCTCCTTCAAAGTTAATGTTCAGGCAGAAATGAAAAGAGACCTTTATACCGGCTTAAATATTTAAGGGGAACTAGGTAGGAGTACAGTTGGCAGTGTGGTCCTCACAAGTGGTTCCGCAATTTCTCTCACTGATTCAGTCTTGAAACACTTACCAGAATTAACATCTTTTGATAAAAAGGAAACCATTGTTCCTATAAATATTGTTGTGAGATCACTAACTCATTTTTTGATATTATCCAGCAGCATATAGCATGCATGAAAGAGCTAAAATTATTGTTGCTCAATATTATGATTGTGAGTTAAAGGTTTAATGATGTAGCCAAAACTCGATAGAGGAGCAAAGTCACACAGAACACAGGCTTCCCAAGCTCAAAATCAGCTTGTTTATATAGAGATTTGTATGGGAAAGTCGCCGGTTTGTAAAAAAAATGTGTAAATAACTATCTAATCAGAAATAAAGTTTTCCTACCTCAAATGTGTCGCGTACTTGTCTCTTGTGCCGATTTTGAAGCCATTCTGACGCCGTTTAGTGAAGTTTTTCGAAATCGTTGTCTCTCCTTCTAAAAGAAGTAGAAGGCAGACCACTCCATCGATCGCATCAATCGCTGGCCAGACGTCACTCCACAAATCGCTCTCTCCTCGAAAGGAAAAGTCCCGAATCGCAATAAAACCAACAGTTCCATAAAGCCCAATAAATTTCACTCCATCTACGTGTGCTTCGGCGGTCAAAAGACTCGTGAAGAACGAAAATCTTGGCTTGAAGTTCGCCTCTTCGGCTTTCCTGATATGCTTGTGACCGACCTCGCGACAACGGCCGTTAACGCAAGGTCAAGTAGCTGGTTTCTGATTGGTCCATTTGAATTAAGTCACGCGCTGACAACACGACCCTCCACCGGAGGGAAAGGTACATTTTGTCGCGAATCAAGTGTCACACTAGGGCTGCAGCTGGTTTGTAACCGTTACAGAGTTCACAACTATCAAGCAAATTTAGAACGATAACTATCTTATGCTGAAGATCTAATCTTATCGTTCTAAATTTGCTTGATAGTTGTGAACTCTGTAACGGTTACAAACCAGCTGCAGCCCTAGTGTGACACTTGATTCGCGACAAAATGTACCTTTCCCTCCGGTGGAGGGTCGTGTTGTCAGCGCGTGACTTAATTCAAATGGACCAATCAGAAACCAGCTACTTGACCTTGCGTTAACGGCCGTTGTCGCGAGGTCGGTCACAAGCATATCAGGAAAGCCGAAGAGGCGAACTTCAAGCCAAGATTTTCGTTCTTCACGAGTCTTTTGACCGCCGAAGCACACGTAGATGGAGTGAAATTTATTGGGCTTTATGGAACTGTTGGTTTTATTGCGATTCGGGACTTTTCCTTTCGAGGAGAGAGCGATTTGTGGAGTGACGTCTGGCCAGCGATTGATGCGATCGATGGAGTGGTCTGCCTTCTACTTCTTTTAGAAGGAGAGACAACGATTTCGGAAAACTTCACTAAACGGCGTCAGAATGGCTTCAAAATCGGCACAAGAGACAAGTACGCGACATATTTGAGGTAGGAAAACTTTATTTCTGATGAGATATAGTTATTTACACATATTTTTTACAAACCGGCGACTTTCCCATACAATTCTCTATATAAACAAGCTGATACAGAGTCGAATTTTGAGCTTGGGAAGCCTGTGCACAGACATAATTTTAAGCCTAATTTAGTACTGACCAACCAACCCTATAATTATAATATTGCAGGGAAATATGGCTTGAAAATAAAAAGAACCCTGCAAGAAATACTAACTAAATTTGGAAATATTAACACAGGTTAGATTCTTTGAAATAAAGAAATAAATTTTCTTCCCAACCTTTCCAAGTTTGCCTTGTAGTGAAAATGATAATTATCAACAAATACAAACATATTTATAAGAAATATTGTGATGGGCCCCAACTAATCATGTTCATGTTCATGTTTATTTAAAAATACTTAAATTGTTTTACTTAAAGCTAAGGAGTGTAGTAATATTAGCTTGGTCCTAAATACTGTTCTAGCCTGGATACACTTAATACCCCTGACCTAAACTAATCCATCTCATCATCTAAAATGTCCTCTTCTTCCTCATCATCACTTCCATCCTAATCATCATCACAACCAGAGTCTCGCCAGTTGCTTCTTGTGTCAGGTTGACCATGTGTGTAAAGGAAGTGCATCAAGTTGATCTAACAGCCTCTACGAGATAGACAAGAAACTATTAAGAGTCCTTCCTGGTTGATGTTCAAATAGCTTTTGCCCTCTGACCACCTTTATCATCTCTTTGATGTAATCAGAGGTATATGTTGTACATGCATGTGTATGGCTAGTTGACTCAGGGACAATGTTACTTTGTCTGCCATAATGCTTAGCTACCTCATTTAACAAGAAATTTGAGGATGATGATCATTGCACCGCTTTGAGAGTTTTAGAAGCCATGTGTCCTTGTCACTTGTCTTCAGTCATCTCACCATCATTTGTACTGCTGCATTTTATACCCTCAACAAATGGCATGGGTATTTGCCAAACAACAACATATTAAGATTTAATTCAGTAGCAAAATAAATAACACAACAGGCAAGAATGAGGTATTGCATGACCTTTACTGCATTTTTTCATTTTTTTTTTAATTATAATATTACTACAATAAAAAACTGGATCAGATTGCACAAGGACTGGCAGATTAAAAACCATGATCGACCCAACCAACCTCACTATTACGAAGACCAGCCTTGCTAGAATTACTACACTCTGACTTTGTTGAACAATCGGAGCCCTCTGCAGCCAATTCGGTAAAGTTCTTGGTCGCTGTTCCTGAAGAGTTTCACAAGCCTTTTCTTTGAGGTAAATAGGAGTAAATCATCTGCAGGCTCTTCTGAACAGCAGGAGCAGATGATCCATGTTGGTTCACATCATTCTGTTTACTGCGTTTGACCACCCGTGACTCCACTACCAATGGACTTCCAGTTGCTTTTTTACCTCTCTTAAATCTCAAAGAGGCGTTCTTGCTTCTCCCGAGACCTCAGACAGAGACTCCTAAATTCCGAAAATTGATTCACACGGCCATAACAATTTCTACAAATTTTCCTAGGAAATGCATCGCCGTCGAAGGTATTTAACCCCGTGATTTCCTCCAAATGGTTTAGAAGCCTTTCATTTTGTGACTTTTCTCCAAACAAGTTAATTGGACTGTTCTTAACCGCTTAATTGCAGCATGTAAAAAGATGTATAACGACTTGAAGATACCTTCCCTGACGTCTAGTCCGCCATTTTAAGCTTTGAAACTTCTGCTCATGCTCAGTTTTCAGCCAATCAAAAATTGAGCTGAAATGGATTATCCCAGGACCTCTCGTTCCCCGCTCCGCTGAATAAGGGGATCGTGGGCTCTGGGAACGAGATTGTTCCACGGTATACCACTCGAAAGCCTTGTGTAACTAGTATATATGTAGCCTATTTTAGCACTGAGTTCATTCTTTGGGAAAATTATTGTTCGACTCGCTTGCGGAATCTGAGCCAAGCAACAAGGGGTGATTCCAGACCTGGCTGCCGCTGGGTCAATATGAAGGATTCTTATTTATGCCACCCATTTTAAGAAAGTGGTTAATTAAGTGTAATTTGAAATGACTCATATAAAGCTAAACTTCTTCACTTGATCGTTAAGTCGATAGAAGTCAATTAGATGTCTTCGTTATGCAGGACATGATGACATGATGATTTTAATCATATTGTTACCGTATCTTTAAGTGAGGTTCTCCTCCTTAGCTCGGTATATACTGTAGGCATCGCTCAAGTTGTCAACGAAAACTTCCGGTTCGCGAGCCACGAATCAACTCATGGCAAGAAAAGAGGACATGAGGGGGCGGAGCCACTTCAGAGCAGACTAGAGAGGTGTCAATTACCTTCCTTCTTTGGCGAGATGCTGTTGAATGATCTTTGCTATAGAAATCTGCAGGCGGTTCAAAATAAAAAAAAAGATGGCGGTTCTTTCGAGAAATCTACGGTCGTCTACAACAGCGAAGAAATAAAGACAATAAAGAAAGTTTGCTATCTGGAAAATTTCCACTTATAAATAAATCGAGTTTTGTCTGTTTAGGCGACATATCGGAGACATTCTTGGCGCCGGTATGAAGTCGTACTGTACTTCGAACGATCACGGCGTATTGAAAATTTGATTTCCTCCTGTTTAATTTTCCCGCGATCTTGCCGCAAGGATTTGTCGTCATTTTCAGTCTTTTACCGAGGATTTCTACCCGTAAAAACCTGGGAAAGAGAAGAATTATATTACAAAATGGACAGCAGTACTTGGAACTTGTGAAACATCCACAGCCCTCATGGCGTTTCTTCTCTTCATCCACGCATACTTGAGAAAAGTTCATCTTCAATGCTGATTACCGTGGTGGACTGAAACTGCGACAGAAAAACAATTCCATGGACGTGAACGACAGCGTCTTGGAACAATAATTCTGATTGATACCAGGAAATTCGTTCCCGCACGGGCTTGCAAAGGTAGATTTTTCGAAGGCGAATCAGCTGGAAAGGGCATTCCGCCATACTTTTCTTACCAAAGAAGAAAGCTCAACTTTAAAGTTCAAAACCGTGGCGGGTAAAGCTGAAAATTGAGTAATTTTTGTGTCAAAGAACGACTATTGATGTCAAGGAACAGGATCCGATTGATACCAATAGAAAAGTCAAAAGCTTAAAAAAGTATGTAAAAATAATAATTTTCTTCAGTCAAGTCTCTCTATTTATGCTCGACATATTTTTAGCGTGACTTTTTTTTTTCCAAGCGCCGCTGCGAACTGTACACGCATGATCCTCATTTCTTGCCACGCTTCTTAACTAACGATCCTGGGTTATGAATTAATAATAATAATAATAATAATAATAATAATAATAATAATATTAATTTCGAAGAGAAAAAATTCAGGCTTGTACGGGATTCGAACCCACGACCTCTGCGATACCGGTGCAGTGCTCCACTGACTGACCTAACAAGCCATCTGGGAGCTGGTCATTTTCTTGTTTCGTAATATAGCCAAGAGTGATAATATATGAGAATAAACTCTTTAAAACTCGCGTGCATATGATTTTCTACGGGAATCATTAATGAAGATTTGAACGATTATAGCCGCAGCTATGAACACTACTTAAGCAGCAGGCTTGTACGGCGTTTGAACCCACGACCTCAACGATACCGGTGCAGCGCTCTACAAAATGAGCTAACAAGCCAACTGAGAGCTTGCCATTTTGTTGGCTCGCAATATACCCCGTGAGTGAAGAATATGTGAAAAGGAATATCGTATATCTTCGAATGTGCTCCCAACCTCGAATTAGCGTCCTCCTCGAATAAGCGCTCATCTTAAAGGCAGAAAAAGTTAATAAGCGCCCAGTCTTATTGGTTACAAGCAAAGGCTTTTCAATTTTACAGCGAATCCTACTGCTCATATCAACCAGTTTTCGACAAAACAAGTCTCGACTGTTAAATCCTTAGGTGTACACATTGATGAAAATCTTATTTGGGAGTGTCATATAAACGAGCTTTCTAAAAAGATTGCTTCTTGTATTAGCGCCATTAAACATATTAGGTATTCGGCCCCATATAAGACTTTACTGTCCATTTACAATTCATTAGTCCAACCTCATTTCGATTTTTGTGCAGCTCGGTGTGGGAATCTTGTTCTACGAGTTTTTCTCAAAAGCTACAAAAATTACAAAACCGCGCAGCACGCGTCATAACGTTTTCAAATTATGATGAATTGTTGCGGATGGGAAACTGGGTTAAACTGGCCCATCAACGCCTTGTTAATAAATCAATAATGATGTACAAAATTGTTAATAATATGGTGCCGGAATATCTTAGTTCACGCTTTGTCTTCCGTTCTCATACTCTAACTTATAAGCTAAGAGATAGTGACGGTACGCTATCCCACAGCCCCGCACTAATTATTGTATAAAAAAAAAAATAAAAAAGTCTGTCCTACAGCGGAGCTTATTACTGTCCATGAATATTCGACCGTCACCCTCTCTTAATGAATTTAAATCTAAGTTGAAAAATCATGATTTTAATAAAAGTCTTTTATAAATTTTATTTTGCTTTTATACACGGCTTCCTTGAAAAGCAGGTTTTTATCATTTCTTTTATTTCAGTAGTTATAAACAATCTTAAGAATCCATAACTGCGATGATCAATCATATTTATTCATTAATCCCGCAGTTGAAATATACGATTTTCATATATTCACTCTCATATATTCACCACTCATGGGTATATTACGAACCAACAAAGCAACCAGCTCCAAGATGGCTTGTTAGCTCAGTCGGTAGAGGGCAGCACCGGTATCGCAGAGGTCGTGTTCGAATCCCGTACAAGTCTGAAGTTTTTTTTTTTTTTTCAGGCTTTATTTTCACTACTGCTTAAGTAGTGTTCGTAACTTCGATGATCAGTCACATATTTAATCATTAATTCGCAGTTCAAATATATTGTTTTCATATATTCATTCCGTATTCACCACTCAAGGGTTACGAACCAACAAAACGACCAGCTCCAAGATGGCTTGTTAGCTCAGTCGGTAGAGCGCTGCACCGGTATCGCAGAGGTCGTGGGTTCCAATCCCGTACAAGCCTGAATTTTTTGTTTTTTGTTTTTATTGAATTTTTTTTTCAGGCTCTATTTTCACTACTGCTTAAGCAGCGTTCACAACTGCGATGATAAGTCACATATTTAATCTTAATTTAGTTAGGTAGTTAGATTTGTTTAATTAAATATTGTATAGTCCTGAAGGAAATACTTTGTTTAAATAAAGATTGTACCTTACCTTTACCTTAACCTTACCCCATCCTAAAGGCAGAAGAAAAAATAAAATAAGCGCCACGGTATATGGAAATCATATATTTGAACTGCGGATCAAAGAATGAATATGTGAAGGATCACCGCAGCTATGAACACTACTTAAGCAGTGGTGCATTCAGCTCTTGATTTACTAGCATTTTTCGTGTTCTCCCAACATCCCACGTGATATTAGTTATGACGCTGGTAAACGAAGAGAAAATTTGGTCTATTGTTTAACGTAGCTCACACTGGTTTCCAGAACTTTCCAGCATTTATAGTTTAGTGGATAGAGTACGAACACTCCTTTGATATGATAATAGTGGTATCAGGCAGATTTGTGAACACGTTATGGAAATCATTTCGACACTGAGCGTTACCATAGCAAGGGTATATCCTGATAGAAACACCCTTAATTTAAGCTTAAAGCGAGAACAATCGAATATAATAGTTGGTGTTGACGTTCGTTGTCAACATCGTCGTGATGTCGTCTCATTAGGGCCCTTTAGATTTGACAACAAGTACGCTATCAGTAAAGAATACGACTTTCAAATATCAAAACCGTCACCTCCCCAAAACCTCAGCCTTACTTTTCTTTACTCTTTACCACCAGTCACAAGTGATTATCTAATAAAGCAAGTACATCTGAAAAGTCGTATTCGTGTTTATTCTCGTAGGGTATCATCAGCAAAAACGCTGGACGCCTTGTGAGGTTTTCATAATGTAGTGATTGTTTAGCTATAATCACGACATTATGAAAACCTCACAAGGCGTCCAACCGCCGTCTGAGCTATAGGCAGGTAGCGCTGCTAAGGTCCAGTCCCTTCCTCCCTCGAGATGTGCAGGGTACACTGGACCTGGAACGAGTCAAATTTCATCTCTCCACCACTCGTTATTTAATTTCACCACGTCGGTGATTGTGACAAGATAAGTCTATGTGGTTTCTGCCAAATATAAGAAAAATGCCACCCCGTTTTCTATCGCGTGTTTACATTACGAAGCTGTTCATATTGTCTGCTGTACTGTTAAGCATTGCATTCTTGGCCAGGATGATAACCCTACCTCAAATCAGGTGAGTTTTTAACACCGAAAACATGTTGTGACGGAACATTAGTTAGTGGTTATATCTGCAATATAAAACTTTCATTTGTATTAATTCCCAGCAGGTATATTTAGGCTCGTTTCAAACGTCGTGCTATTGCCGTGCTTAGCTGGCTCGACTGTCGCACGACTCCAGGATGACTTGGTTTCAGACGTCGAATTTAATTCCGTCGAAAAAAAAAGCTGCTGCCCAATCTCTTACCCAGCATCGTCGGGTACCATAATAAAAGCACTGACCAACAGTTGTAGGAAGCAAATCCAAGTACTACCAAACCTTTTGAATTTCTCACGCCTCACAAATTAAACGCAGCCGATATCGATGTCGGTCGGTCATTTTAGGTGTCAGAAAATCTTGAAGTGCTCAATAAGTTAGCATCTCGCGTCGTGTTTCCCACTGGAATGGTTTAAGGTGTAAAGCAAAAGTGTCCCGGCCACTGGATACCATCAGAAGTTCGTTTTTGACATAATAAGTGAATAAAGCAAATCTTCTGTGTGAAACTTCTCCTACCGCGGTTTAATCCTAACGAGGTTGCAATCTTATCAGGAAGGCTATTACACTTTCATTTAAGCACTTGAAACTTTACCCGAAATTAAGTGTCATCATCAAATTTTTCTGAGTTTTTTCTTTTGTCATCATCATTGTCGAGTTTTTGATGTTTTGATGTATCTCAGGTTTTATCAAAATGTTGGAGAACCGTGTTGGCTCCAAGAAATATAGAAGTTAGATTTTGGCATAATCATTGAATTAAGCAAATCCTGCGCACGGATTTTTCATTTGCCTCTGGATTGAAAGCATTTAATACCACAACACTACAATATTTCAGACCTTTGAAAGTTTATTATTTTGCTGGTCTGCGATATTTTCATCTTCGACTACGTGTTTTTCTGTATAAAATAGTTTAAAATTTGTAAATCAAACAGCATTGCCAAGAATTTTGTATATTTTATCAGTTTGTATTTTGAATACAAATAATATCAATTATTGCCTAATTGATCGCCAGTAACGCTTCTTTGTGTCAAATACTAAGCAACACAAAAGCGATCAGGAAAAATTTTCTTTTGAATTCTGTTAAATGAAATCAGTGCCGATGGCGGCCATCAATTTCTTTTCACCATTATATTTTTTCGCGTGCACGTTTGAAACATTTCGAACAAATGTGTGAAATATTGTCCGTTTTTGTCTAAAGAAGATCCCCGTCAAATATTTTACGCTCATTCATCGGACTTATGGCCTTATAAACAAGGTAATTTCTTTCAGCTTTAGCATGCTCTTGGAATGTTTTCAATCGTACACTGTTCATACTCATAGGAAACGAACTCCCTCGCACCAGTTCTTGAATATTTTTGGGCTTTACCATACACCTCAGCGCTTAATCGCTGCACGACTAAAGTATTCATTGTCGTCGTTAAAAGCGCTTCTAACGGTGTCCTTCTTTCTTTGTCCTTCGATTCTTTTTGCTTTCATTTTCGCCTTGAAATTTCTCCACTCGGCCGCCATTTTGCTTGTTGCACTGCATGTGGAGTTCTCATCATACAAAGCATCCTGGTATACTATGATAGCCCTAGACTCGTGCAAAATTTCATTTTACTTTTGGTTTTGTTTAGTTTTAATTTTTTTTTCTTGGTCTGATAGCCATTAAGGCTCATGCCAGATTAATTTTACTTTTGTTTTTCTTTTCATTGCATTTTTCTTTGCTTTTGGGTGCTGTTTTCATTTCACTTTCATTTACGTTTCTTTTTATTTCATTTTATCTTTGATTTTCAATGAATAAGCGTTTGATTTAAGTATTACTTATCTTTTGTTTTACGTTTTCATTGAAATATCTGTTCATTGTAGAACTTTTTTTGTAAACTCTTTGGCAAATTTCGAGTGATAGCTATAGGCCACCATAGTGATATTTTCTTAACTCGTAAGCTGGCAGCCTTGTTCGACTCTTTCGCGACCGCGCGAGTGAGAGAAGGCCGCCTGGAAGCAAGCCCGCGAATCCATCCTCAAATTCTGCAATCTGATTGGTCAAAATAACAGGCCCTTTTATATATGACAAGTTTAATTTGACAAGCTGCTCTCAAACATGATGACAAATTAAACATGGGCTACATTGTACTCTAAAATACATTTTAGTTAAAATTCCATCGACGGGTCAATTTAATTTTCGTGGTTCGCTGGTAAATTAACGCAGGTGAAAAACTAGTAACCAGACCGCTCTTCTAATCTCTTTCATGTTTCAACATGCGCGTGGCATGTCGAAGTGACAGCGATAGAAGCCAAACTTGAGCTTCATTTTTAAACCAGGTTATCCTCATCCCAGATAGTACAACAAATTACTTCAAAAAATTAAGTAAGTAAAACTTCAAAGACTAGCGGTAACTAAAAATAAAGGCCAGAGTATTTATCAGATTATAGACCTGATAGAGTGAAGCAACTGTCACCTCTCGACGTCGGCCACTCGCTTTTTTCTCCCAGCGGATACACCCACTCACGACCACTCTCTTCAAGAGTCTCTTACATGTGTTTTGAAAAGAAATAAACTGAACACGGACTTTGACTAAATTTCAATAGCTTATGGGGCGGCTGTCATTAAGGAAATGTGAAGTAGTGTCTCTCCTATTCATTTAATTCTTTCTATTTTGTCTATTCCATTCCATATCAGAAGCTTCATTTGGGATCTCGAATATGATTGCTTGTTTTGTTTGCATCAACACTTGAACCGACTTCCAGTCAGTAGTTCTAGTTTCATTTTCACTACCTATTTCTTCTGATCATCATAACCAAAAGATAAATACTCCGTATGTTGCTGAACGTGGAATTAACTTTCCCGTGATTGAATGAGGCTAATTTGTCACGTATCCTAATCAGAGGATTCATCGGTTGTCCTCTTTTGCTCGGCGGCATTACCGCTTCGACAGTACCATGCACCTTCGATGAGGTGTGAAAACTGTGCGTATTGTAGTGAGTTAATCGTTGTGGGAGGAATTTTCCCACCGTTCTCCTAT
>JAEMWC010000168.1:170000-177500 GCA_016490735.1 Pachyseris speciosa | reverse complement strand
CACTGAGTTCGTTCTTTGGACAAATTTAACTGTACAAAAATATCGATATCTTCATCGACTATTTTCGCTTTCAAATTTTCCGGGCGCGGCCATTTTGGATTTAATGACGTGTAATGGTTGCAGCTATTGTCAGGAACCAAATGAAGTAGAAGATCTTTTGTGTTAAACAATAGGGCAACTATTACACGTCATCAATTCCAAAATGGCCGCGCCCGGAAAATTTAAAAGCGAAAATAGGCGATGATGATTGTTTTGTACACTTAAATGTTATATCCAAATTTCAAAACAAAATTTGAGATCTAGTAATTATTGCCTACAATATAGCATCAATTTGTAGTAAGAGTGGAGGTTCCCTTTAATACTGTTCGGTTCGCTTGACATCTGAGCCAAGCAACAAGGGCTAATTCCAGACCCTGCTGCTGCTGGGTCGATATGAAGAACTGTTATTTTTGCCAGCGATTTTAAGAATGTGGTTAAGTGTAATTTGAAATGACTCATTTTAAGCTGAACTTTATGTCCTGTTAAGTCCATAGAAGTCAATCAGATGAATTTTTCCTTAGTTTTTAATGTGTTTTTCCCTTAGCTATAGCCATATTCTTGCCGCATCTTCCAGTGAGCTACTGACCATCGTCGTCTCATTCATCGTCGGTGCTTTTGTAGCTCACCGGTTTGTAATTGCGGGAATTTTATTTGCATGAACTCTACGGTATTCTATTTAG
Organism: Pachyseris speciosa; assembly: GCA_016490735.1. Taxonomy (NCBI): domain Eukaryota; kingdom Metazoa; phylum Cnidaria; class Anthozoa; order Scleractinia; family Pachyseridae; genus Pachyseris; species Pachyseris speciosa. The sequence goes on along the minus strand of JAEMWC010000168.1, from coordinate 176,781 downwards.
CAGTTGGATTATTCTCTCTCGATTTCTATCGCGTGATAGCTGATCAAGGCTCAGCTTGAACCAGCTATCACGCATAGAAATCGAGAGAGAATAATCTAATTATTTTAGTATAAATCTACTAGTCGTTCAAAACTAAACAAGTAAATTATCTAAATCTCCTCGCGGACACTTCAAAAACGAAGAAGCGGCCGCCATTTTGTCGACAACCGCTATTAACTATCTACAACAGAAAAGATAGTGAGTAGCCTAGCCAATCAAAGAACGGCATTCGTGATAGGACGCCAGTACATTTCTACTAACAAAACAGTTTGGTCCGCATCATCGCTCACATTTCAAGATTGAATAATAGCCGATCACTAGCTTTCATTAATCATTACCTGAAGGGGCGTCTTCATCTCTGTTTAAAGGGGCACTGTCATGTAATTTGGGTCTGAACCCAGACACATGTTTCCAAAGTGGAACGCTTAAAAATTTTTGCAGTTTTCGTACGAAGTAATTAAAATGTACATGAGGAGGAAATGGATTGCAACTTGAAAAAGTTAAGTTAACTTTTGTTTTCAAGTTTCATCATTATGTCCGAAAAAATCACCATAAAATAATACACGTACAGCTTCCTTTTTTGTCCAAGAAATAATTAGAAATCGACTACTACTTCGTGTTAGCACGGGCCGATCGCGTATTGGAAAAAGTACTTCCTGACGATTTGAACAAAAATTGACGTCACAGTGCCCCTTTAACTACTTTATAAACATTTAGACTTCTCACAGTCTAATTATCATCTCGTGAACGAGTTTCATTAGTAAGGGTCACGTGGTCTGTCCACAGCAAAGGTAAAATGGCATATCTTAGAGAGGTTTAGTCTATTACTGCATACATGACGTGGGTCACCTAATTTCCGAGGTGACCAAAGTGACCCCAGCCTTTTCTTACTTAACATGGGGTGCCTTCATAATTATGTTTATCAGCTCTCGCCCTATCATCTTTCTCGTATTTTTCGTTTTGGACAGTTGTAGGTTGCACACGGATGATTGTCGAAGTTTTCTCCCTGAAGAAACAAAAAAGTACAAAGCAGCAGAGTGAATGAAAGAGTCGACATAAGATAGTACTAGCTACGAGTTTCATGGCAAAATTTGCGTCCTGGAAGTGATATTTTATGGGCTGATTCAAGTATATTTTCTTGCGTTCGGCAAGCAAAGGATACCTTTACTAGTATAAATAAAGTTCTTCTCTTTACTTTACTTTTACTTTAGGCACATTTACGAGGCATTTACATTCGCAATTTCTCAGTTATTCGTTCCTTAAAGATGATATATTCCACTCTTAGTAAATACGGCGTGATATTCGCTAACCTTAACTCGGTTTTTAAAATGGCCATATAGTTACTTCCGTGATTCTTCCACCATATCTCGGCCAATACCAGTATGACAGAGAAACAGCCTCCTGCAGCCAACACAATGTACACTCCCAACATATTCTCCAGCTGAATCCTTTTGCTATCACCGACAGCTGCATCAAAGATTAACAAGCCTCGAGTTAGATTTATGCGTTAAACGCTTGGTGTCTGGGGATTAAATCCTAAAGTGTAACCATTCAAATGAAAGCTACTGAGCAGTACTTTCCTGTAGTGCAGTTTATTATGCTGTACAACGTAGCTCTAACTTTTGAGTTTGTGGATGAAATCCTGAAGTATGACAATTCAAATGAAAGCTACTGAGCAGTACTTTACTGTGGTGCTGGTTATTATGTATACGAGGTGGCTCTAACTTTTAAATCCTGGTAGAAATCCTAAGGTGTGATGATTCAAATGAAAGCTACTGAGTAGTACTTTCCTGTAATGCTGTTTACTATGATAAACATGCTGACTATAATTTTCACGTCCGTGGATAAGATCACAAAGAGTGGCAATTCAATTATCTTTCTTGATAAGACTGCTCAATTAATAAAAATTGGATGGCTATATTTTTTTTTGTGGTGGTGTTTATTATACAATACAAAGTGATTCAAACTTTTGAGTTTGTGGATGGGATCTCTAAGGCGGCTTCTCTGACTCCTTTTTGGAGTGCCATTATCTGACAGCGATGCACCAGCGTTGTGATCCAAACAAGCTTCTGTTCTTTTATTTCTCAAAACTTTGTAAAATGGCGACATTCCACCCTCGAAACATTACTAGCAGTAACAGCATCAAATACAAAGCCTGCAATGCGCTCAAACAGTTAGCTCAGTTGGTATAGCACCGGACTACCGTGCGGGAGGTCGTGGGTTCAAACCCCGGCCGGACCAACACTCAGGGTCTTTAAATAATTGAGGAGAAAGTGCTGCCTTTGTAATTACATCTGCAAACGGTTGACTTTATAGTCTTCTCGAAAAAAGATGACAAACCGTCTCACAACACGTCTTCCTAATAATCTTTGGTTTCACCCTTTAATTGGCAAATTCCTTAAGATCTTGAGGCAATTTTCTCAATGCAGGTAATTAAACGGGACTTAGCTGCCCTACATGAAGGGCTCCCTTGAGAGGTCTGCTGCTCTAGAATACTAAGGACTCAAATTGTATTGTGGCGTCACCAATTTCAACCGTTGTTGTTTTTCTCGCGAGCGTAGCAACTTTTACTCGGTAAGTACTCGGTTTATAAGTGTGTTTTCGAGCCTTCTCCACTGGAGAAGCTCCCAGTCTGGCATCATTAAGCTGGAATGGAGAGTAGGGACAAACCTCTGAACGAAGCCAGGGGTGAGGGATAATTTCATGCCGACTGGGACACCAAAAGTGTTCGTGTCGAAGCATGGCGGCTCAGAACTTGAGGTTGTTTCTCTCGCCATTCTGTGATGGATTCTTGGACCTAGCAAGGCAAATTTGGCGCGATTTGACTTGCAAAGAACACAATGTTTACAATATTTCGCTAGTAGGTCCGAGTGGCTAGAAATTGCTGATGGCGGGACTGCCATTTCGCTGTGGCATCACAGTTTCCCAGAATGCAATTCGGGGGCCAAAGAGAAATGCAGAGGCTTTCAAAAGTGGTTCTAATAAAATGGCTGATGCTCGACTCTTTGTATGCGAGAGGCAGAATCGAAGGTAAATGCTCAGTCATGAGATTAAAGGTTTTTGTCATTAGGAAATTTTGCTTTCAAAAGGAGATTTTAAATTAAAGAGATTAAAGCAAAGATGTATGATTTTCGCTTCGCTCAATGGTACATAAAATGGGCATTTGTGGTTTTGCTTGAAAAGGAACAACGATATGGAGGGGTAACCGAAGGTTATCCTCAGTTAATTTGCCGTTCAGGCCTACAACAGTTACTGGTTGACACTAGAAACAGGCCATCATAAAAAGCTTTCTAAATCTGATAATGCGGCTAAGCTTGAAAGTGGTAGCCCTATCTATCGTACAAACTCCTGCGATTGACACTTAAAGTGTTAAGAAGCCACTGGTCTATCTCTATCTTTCAATGTCTTTGACATTCATGTGTGGGTTGGGTGGGTGGGTGAGATCAAATATGAACTGATAGCCTCTGCCAGAGGCGCCTGTACAGGCTGACGTCCGATCTCACCCTAGAGAAGCATTGTAAAGCGCAATGAAACTGTGTGATATGTGCGGTGTATAAATCAATTACATTACCATAATTCGGAACAATAATTCAAGTAAATACTTCATGGCATACTTCACGCATATTAACACAGATCACACAGTCACACTGTGTTACGTACCTCTTTTGTTATTTTCATTAGGGCATTGACTCTTATATTCCCACCACTTTCTCCACAAGCTATCCAAAATACTCGCCTCTTGCAGCTTTAATATCGCCACTGAGATATTTCTGATGTATGGCGAGTGCTTAGGCATGGCCACACCATAGCTGCCGGCACCAAGTAGTCCATTCACTGCAAAAAAGTTTAATAATAATAATAATAATAATAATAATAATAATAATAATAACAATAATATTAATAACAAATATATAATTATTTTAAATTTTAAGTTTAAAGCGCTGCATTAAGTTTTCACTATAGTTGACGGACTACGCTCAAGCGCCCCGTATATAGCATAGTAATAATAATAATAATAATAATAATAATAATATTAATAATAAATATATAATTATTTTAAATTTTAAGTTTAAAGCGCTGATTAAGTTTTCACTATAGTTGACGGGCTACGCTCAAGCGCCCCTTATATAGCATAATAATAACAATAATAATAATAATAATAATAAGCTGACAACAAAAATAAAGTAACTGTAAATCGTAAAACCACAAGCCACCCAAGTTCGACTGGCAGATAGCCATTGCCTAATAACGTAACTTGTAAGACTTCGTGTCAGAAAAGCATTTTTGCTTTTCAATCCAAACTTACGAGCGCTACGTTAATGAACTAGGTTTTTAGGTCAGTTTGAGGCGATTTGTTGGGTTCTATGTAAACCCCAAAGCTTTACAATCGTAGTAACGTTTTACACTTGCAATGTTTCAAAATTCTTTGTACGTAAAAAAATCATGTGAAGATAAAGTGATTGTAATCAAGTTTTTTAACAGCCAATGCCAGAGTTTTCAGCTTAAATGGAATCCAAACGTGTCAAAACTCTAGAAAGCAATTCGAACGATACGCACAAAATGTTCAATTTAGAATCATTCCAAAGAAATCGCGAAACTTTACAAGTTTAAAAAACACATCATAGATAGATCAACGGATTTTTCGGGCCCGAAACATCACAAATTTTGGAAATAAAGCTGTTTTGTTGTTTGTTTTTGTTTCGGATCGAACCAAAGTTGCTGTGTGCATTATTTTTAATTAAAGTGTTCTCTATCGTAGCTTCGAGTGCTCATACCTGTTCTTAAATCACATGGTTTTTGCTTGATAACATACTCGGTTGAAGGTTTCTCCGCCATAAACACCGCATTCTGTACTCTCCTCGCCGTCCCATAACCCTCCTCAGTCGAGTTCACAAACGTGTCAGTTGCGCTAATTCGTTCCCAGAGCTTTCTGTAAGTGTGGTACTCGGCCAAGCGAAGGAACTGGTGAATAGCACTGTCGCGCATGATATACATGGGATAGTCACCTTCCACGACATCTTCGAGCGTGTTTATTTGTCTTTCGCTGTTGCGCACCGTGAAAAAAGCAGCTAAATTGGCAGTGTAAGTTGATATCCAGATCAGAATACAGAACCAAAAACATCCGGCGAGCACACGGCCTGGACAATTCGAGAAAATGTTTTTATTGTTAGTTTTTATGTACTGTCATTTAAATTCTCAAACTTTAACTAACGGCGCGACAGAGCTCCTGTTTTAAAATCTCTTATGCATCGATGAGACAAGTTTTCAAAAACATGTATATATATCCTTCTGAAAATTGCTTTGTGATACAAATCAAACAATTTGAATTGAAATTTTATCAAACAGGCCATTTTGCAATAGCATGCACCGTGACCTGAGCCATGAATGGGAACGAGCCAAGCGGTGCAAATTCTTTTGATACCAACTTCACTACTTTTCTCATGTAAATCACGTTATTCTTATGCTGACTAATCGAAAGTTGCATGAGAAGGACAGAGAGTGAAGTTTTGCAGTGACTAAATAAAGGTTTACACTATTAAAAAAAAAGAAAGAAAGAAAGAAAGAAAGAAAGAAAGAAAAAAAAAAAAAAAAAAAAAAAAAAAGAAAGACAGAGAGGTTTGTATCAAAACAAGGCCACCTCCAGTATCGCGTCTACTCAAAGGCCAGGTCATCACTGAACGCTCAAATGTAAGTGAAGGGCTATTCGTGGCAATCCGAAACACAAGAATTCTCAAAATGTAAAAATCGTTTAGCAGTTAGTAACTTGTTAACTTGGTAAGGAGTTCCAGCACTCAGAAGATAGCCTGACTTCTGTCTGTGTATTTATTGTGGTCTCATTCGCTCAGAGAAGCCCTTCAAGCTAATTATCCTGCTAGGTCGACCACATGGTGGCAGAGATAGACCACCACACCAGGAACTACATCCCCTTCTCTTTTCGAACAGTGTTGGATCCTTTAACGTCCCACGGGTTATTAAATACAAGTGTTGGGAGACGGGACCTACGGTTTATCGAAGACTAAAGTGTCTAACCGTTTGCTGATGTCATTGCAAAGGCAGCACTTTCTCCACGGTTATTTAAAGACCCTGAGTGTTGGTCCGGCCGGGATTTGAACCCGCGACCTCCCGCACGGTTAGTCCGATGCTCTACCATCGTAACTAACCGGTCGGCGGTAGATGGCCCGCATTCTTAGAGTAATCCTCCTAAGAGCGCACTGTACACGTGCAATACCTGAAAATGATTTGGGCGTGTGGTCCGCTCCTTGTTGCAACATGGAAGCGAGGCAGAACCATAAGCTGTTATAGAAGTCAAACTCCTCCCCAGTCTCTCCGTGGTTCTTATGCCACGACCGGTGACCGTATGGGCTGAAGAAATTCACCAGGTACATTAGCACTGTCACGAATAGCAGACAGGCAAGTGTGACAAGCCAAACGGTAGTGGAGTATGGGAGCATAAATGTGGTGAGGTCATGATAATTAGTATCCATTCTCTTGCTGATAAGACTCATTGTAAACTGCATGAAGGGCTTGCTAAACTCTAGCACCTGCAGTCGTTCAGAGTTAATGGTCAGCGGTGATGTGGACAAGTCAGCGCGCTGTATGGAAAAGACCGAAATAATAATGACTGGGCTCCCAAAGGACCATAACTGAAAGCGATTATCATTTTCTTTAGTTTAGACGATTTTGTTTTCTCAGAAACAATCTTCGACATTTAAATCAGGGCAACGAGTTTGTTAAATCTGTA
>JAEMWC010000168.1:110000-165000 GCA_016490735.1 Pachyseris speciosa | reverse complement strand
TAGTAGTGGGTTAATTATACAGTGGATAAAGTTAACTGCTCTTTGAATAACTAGGGCGTATTTATTACGCTATACAAGGTAATTCTTAAAGATGAGCTGTAGATAAAATTAACGAAAAAGAAGCTTTTCAGGATGTCCTTTCTGTGATGCTTTTTATTAAGCTTTTTAATAATTCATAAGAGTTGTGACCAATCTACGGGTAGTATTTGAGTCACATGTATACCTCAGCTCTAAACCCCAATAAAAATCAACTGCTGCATTAACTTTCACAAAAGAGTCCTGCTCAGCTAATTTGTATGCATTAACTTTGATCCATTTCTCTTCTTCACAAGTAAAATAAAATATTCGCATCCGACCTTTATGGGTCTCCCGCTCATATTTTATCTATTACGTACAAGGTGGCTCGCGCCACTTATAACACATTAACCTATGTCAACTGACCATTCACGGTCACGAAAATTAAAAAAAATTCATGAGTGTACTGCATATCTCCAAAGTCATCATTACTAAACTTGTTACCTTAACAACGACGACTTTGAGCCTCCTGTTCAGTTTGTCCAGCGGAATTATCCCAGAAGCTGGTTTGTTCTGCTGCAATGAGCTTGAGAAGACCGGCTTGTTTTGAGCAGAACACCATTGACCAATCTGTTGAAATTCACGCATGCTTTCTATTTTGACCAGAAAAGTAACGGTCAGATACTTATTTTGTTAACAACATTTTTTTTATTGACCAATATGCATATCTTTATATACACTTTCCGTACAATACGCTTCATTAATTGGTAAATAACAATAATTTATACAACCTAAAAAAAGTAAATTACTCATATCAAAAAATATACGACTTACAAAAAAGACGTTTTGTAAAACAAACACATCAAGCAACAGACGCACAAAAAAGTTGCAAGCTAAACTTGAAAAGCCACAACGCGTATTGGAAATGCACAGGGAGGTTCCCTTGTTTCTTTACTTGGTTTGATTTCCATTTTTTATTGCAATTTCTCTTTCACATTGAATTTTTGTTTCGAGAAGAACGATGAAAACCTCCAGCTTCGGGCTCTCGGACTTGTTTCTGGCTAGGTAGATATAACTCCTGGATTATTCTTATCGACTGAAAAGTGACATTTCACAATTTTCACAATTCTCCTTCAGATCAAAACAAAGAAAGGAAAGCAATCCAAGGAACAGACACCAAGCCGGGTTCTTGTAACGAACACATTCATTTTACAATGGTGTTTGGTAGAAACGAGAAAAACCTTGAAAAGTGTATCCCCACTTGTTCCAAGTTAAAGCTCATTTCTATCCTGGCCAACTCTGGCCAAGGGCACTTATTTAATATAGTTTCGCTATAACAGTAACAGTCATTTCAATGATGAAATATATCTCAAGTTGCCTGCTAAATGAAGACTGAAATCTGTTGACCTGAAGCTGGTCCGTTTATAGAGAAGAATTACGAGAATAAAGCAGTAATACAACGAGGATTTATTATATACATACTGAGATTTACTCACAGTTTTCTTCATAAGAAAACCCGCTTAAAAAATTCCAATAGCCAATCACAGCAGCGAAATGGCTTTCTCACACGTGCGTGAAGTGTTTCGTCCAATCAGGAGCGACTTGTCAAAACATACCACTGATTTCATTCAACAAGTCCAAGTTCCTTGCGTGCAAAGCCGTCATAGCGAGAAAACGTTCGTACCAAAAGTACAAAAATACTTGTACTTTTAACAATGGCTCAAGGATCCACGAGATTTGAGCACTTAGAAGAGTCAATTGATGACTATATTATCGAGCAGCAAATCAAAAATGCAAGAACTAAGACGACGAGAGATGTGAAGCTACTCATTGAATTTCTGAGAGAAAAACACGAGCAAAGGCATCCTGAAGACATCGAAACCAGAGAACTGAACGAATATCTCTGCGAGTTCATCCTTAGTGTAAAGCAAAAAGAAGACAAAGACTTTGAACCTTCAAGTCTTAGAGGTCTGTTTTCAAGTTTTAATCGACATTTGCAAGAATGCAAATCTTCCGTCAGTGTCATCGAAGACGTTGCTTTTGAACGCGCAAGAAAAGTCTTGAAGCTAAAAACAAGCAACTTACTGAGAGTAAAAAGGAGGGCAAATCAAATAGACCTCATGTGAGTAAATCTCAGTTTGTATTGTTTTTGTAAAGTATTTACGCACTTGTTTGTTCTCACAAAACTCGCTCGCTCGCAGAGCCTCGCTTAGCTTCGCTTGTTCGTTTTGTGAAAACAAACTCGTGCGTAAATAAAGTATGTCAGCACGTATATCTGCCTTACGTTCAAGAAGTACTAAGGCTTATATAGAGTGTTTTCACATGATGTCACGGCGGCGATGTTGGTGTCCAAAACAAAGAGACGGTAGCCATGTTGGTGTTCCAAAGTAAACCTCTGGGAATTGAATTCCATTTTTATGCAAATACCTTCTTTTGTTTCAGTAAACCAATGTGGCCGGTAGTCACGTACAAATGAAAACGCTCTACAAACGCACGCACCGTCGTAAAGTTGTTATTCTGGAGATTCGTGATATCCAGCTTGCTGTTGACTCTGTTACCTGATTGGTTAAATTGAATATGATCTGTTGTTCCTCTTATTTCAACCTAAAATTTCAAATTTTAAGGCAGAAAAGAATATCAATTTATTTTATTTAAACTCGAAATCGTGGGTTATCCAATATCCCGAGCCAGGGCTCACGTTCGAGCGTTCCGGATCGAATTCGAATTTACCAGGTTGGTTTTTGAGGAGAGAGGAAAACCGGAGTACTCGGAGAAAACCTTCTCGGGGCAAAGAAGAGAATCAACAACAAAACAACCCACATATGAAGTCGATTCCGGGAATCGAACCCGGAGTACATTGGTGGGAGGCCACTGCACCATCCCTTCTCCACTCCTCCTTGTGACAGTACAAAAAGCTAGGTACAGATTTGTCGTTTCTAACACAGGTCACCTTAAAAGATTAATAGCTGCTTTACAGAAAAAATGGCTTACAAGTAGCCTAAAAAATTAACATATTTTCTGGTATTATCCTTGTTATTGCCGGCAAAAATGTAACGAGTGAAAGCGTAAGACAACTTGGCATGTGGTTTAAAAACAGCTGAGAGATTTTTCTTTAATTAACAGAAATTACTCTACTTGCAAACACAACAGCATTAGTGACTCGAGGAACTCATGTACTATAACTGCTCACAATACATTTCAACTCTCGCCATAGACTCGCTTAAGCTCAGAAATCATGCCATTCAAAGGCTAAGAGATGGCTTTGTATTGGCTATTTAGAGCGGTTTTCAATTGAGTGTCGAAAGTAATTATGGTTTTGCTTTGGTTTTGCATTGCTTTCCTCTGTGATTGGCCAGGTAAACTCGCGCCACTTCCTCAACCAATGAGAAGCAAAACCAAAACCAATTGCGAATTGCAAGCGCCCACTGTTCCGCGCTTGACGCCGGCTACATGTAATTGCTTCGTATTCTGATTGGCTCGTCGTGCTGTTTGCGTCTGTTGTGATTGGTCAGAGTAATTGTTTTGGTTTTGGTTTTACGACACTCAGTTGAAGAGCGCTCTAATGCGGGTAAATAACTACACTGCAAAAATATTGCAAAATGTTTAAAGCCAGCTTACATACCTGCTTCAAATACTCCAACAAAGTGATACCGTTGGGTGAAGAGTGCAATCCATCCCCTGAGCTGTTCTGCCATTTACCTGTCGAAATCATCCTGTGCAGCGCATGCGCCACAGTCCAAACAGCATCATAGATAAGAAACGAAGAATCCTTCAAAGAAAAATATCAAGTTTACCTCTTTTCTTAACGTGAAGTTAGTCTCTTTAACAGATCAAATAAGGAAATTTAGATATTGGAAAAAGAGGTTTGATAAAAGCGGAGGTATAGACCTTATTCATAAATGGCGGCTGTTTTATTTTTCCTTTGTTATTGTGCAAATTAGCCTACCAAGCCTCATATTAGTGCAAAAATTCTTTTTAATTCAGCACATGGTAACGAGGTTTGGTAGGCTAATTTGCACAAAGACAAAAGAATAATGAATTGGCAGCCATTTATGAATAACGTCTATTGTTTTTCGATGCTGTTGGATGTATATTGATACGAAACGTTGGCTGCACAAGATCGAAATAAATTAGCTTAAACTAGGAGTCTATTCAAGTGATGAAGACTTTAGTTGTTTACACCACTAACAGTGATCAATGTTACGTGAAAAAATGTCCCAATGGAAGTGCGAGCAAGTACAGAGGTCATCCTTAGAATAAAAATAAGAGTGGCCATTGAAATCTAGTGCCAGGCCCCGACGCTTAACCGCCATGTGCCGGGATCTTTTGTCACGTGACGTTGATCATCGCAGATCACATCGCAACTAAGTTTTTCTTCATTTGAAGGGGACGTCGAAAGCTCGTAGCCTCAGATAATCTTTTTTAGATTCTGTATGGTTAACGTTTCGTTTTAGTTTTGATAAGATTTAAGCAAGACCTTTATTTCTTGTGATGGTAACTCTGCCATTACACGTTGCGTCACGTGACTGTTTGATTTGTGCGGCTGAAATCCCATGATAACTTGCGATGACTGGACTGTCATGAGAGATGTAGATACCTGAGTGAAAACCAAACTGTATTGTAGTGTATTAAATGGCAATTTGAAGTTATTATAATATATTCTTCTAAAACTCGGCTGTACATCGTCTCTTAAACTTTCATTAATTTTATTGAGCTACAACTGACGGTTTTTAGCAGAATGTCCCTGCGCGATCCCTTGTACGTGGTTATCACGTTTGTTCTGTCACAGGTCAAAGTTCACTCACCGGATCTGCCAGAAGCCAGTTATGGGGCTTCTCTATCTTCAATGAGCATGAGCAGTGGACCTGAATAAAAAAAGAAAAAGAAAGAAACAATTTTTTTATGGTGGTTATTTTCTTTTAGTACACTCAACAATATTACTCAATTGCTTATTGGTCGAGAGCAGTACAGTTGACAGTTACCATGGCAACGGCGCGTGAGCACAGCAAAGAAGGTTTGACGAGCGAAATGGGACGAAAAAGCAAATAAACTGAAGTCGTGACTCTGTGGAATGATATCTGGCGTAATTTAGTTGAACATGATAAGTAAATGATTACACGACCTCAAACAGTTCGTATTTTGGTTGCGTGAACTATAAATAACAAGTTGCACGGGTTTATCTTAAAACTTCGTGATTAATAAGTACTCGTGATTTTGAAAGTTCTCAGATTGCGAAAGTTCTCACACTGAACTCGCCTAAGAGCAAACTCTTGTGAAACTTCGAGAGATTTAAAAATCATGCACTCGTATCCATTGATCACGAATTGAACTCAAGGTCGGGAATCAAGAAGCTAAAGTGCATCAAAAGAAAATAACACGGCATCCCTAAATACTGCATTGGAACTTACAATTCTTTAATAAAGCTATTGTATAGCGGATGATGATGATGATGATGATGATGATGATGATGATGATGATGATGATGATGATGATGACGACGTTAACGACGACGATGATGATAATGATGATGATAATAACACTAATAATGCATTTGCTAAAAAAAATAAGCGCTGACCCCGACGTGATTCGAACACGCAGCCTTCTGATCTGGAATCAGACGCGCTACCATTGCGCCACGGAGTCAACTGTATCTGGGGCATGATCGTGTGGGGCTTTTGAATAACAGATTTCCAATCGCACCTATTGAATGGCGTTCGGCTGTGCTGCTAACTTCAGTGAAATACATTGATAATTATTATAGACGTTCATTCATATAAACCAGTGAACAAATAAAAAATATAAAAATACGAAATTAAATAAAGACAATTAAATATAAAGACAATTAAAATCTGAAAGCCAATTACAACTTATATCCACCGATTGCTTTCTTAAAAAGAAATTTTACTCTAGCTTTAAACATGGCAAATGTCATTTTTCCTACTTGGTTGATGATGCTCTCCACCCAGAAGTTTTCTATGAAAAGGACAAACACTTCAGTGGATACATCCCTGAGCCCTGCGAGTTTCTCTTTGATTTCTTCGCTCAGTTCCTTGACGTTGTCATGGCGATCCAGCTCAAGAGCAGTTTTGGACACTTTCATCTTTGGTGAAAGCTGTGAGACGAAATCATTAGCTAGGTGTCGCCATCTAACTGAAACAAAAAGAAAATAGGACAAGGTCCAGAAAAGTCTTAGGAGTCAGTATATAAGCTTAGGCAGCTTGCTTATTTCAAAAGCTTCTGTACACTGACTATCCTTTACAAGGCCCCCAAATCAGTGTAAAAGAACATCTTTATCAAGACTTGTCACTTGCCTGTCCCTCAGAAGGTACATTTGGTTTGAGTGGCCCTATTAACGAGGAGAATTTATAAAGGAATATACACGTTGGGATTTTACTAAGTGAACGTTGACCACATCAACGTGGTGGCCGCATTACAAGGAGAAGGTGAATGGGCATTTGGTTAGGACCAAAAAAGGTTGCCATAATAACAAGGTAGCCGTATGGTGGGGTCCCACTTCAGTTCTGACCTATTAGTTTGGTTGGCTTTCACTTTTGGAAAAGTCATTTTATGGCCCTTTTTCACGGAATGCACTATTTATTAGATCCAAACCTTGCTTAAATTAATTAAAAGTTAGTAGTCGTGCAAAGGAAGTAAGCGATTTTAATCTCCCAAATACAATGTAATTTTCAGTTCCATGCCACAGAAAGTTGAAGATAGATATTCTATTAATTAATGTGTGCGATCTTCCTCGAAAAAAATACACAATTTCCTATTGCCTCTATTTGGAAGTCTCAACTGTAATGAGCATGAGTGGAGGAGAATGATTTCTTATCTTCTCAGCATTTCACAGTTTAACCTCGTTTAGTTCTGGCACCGTAGTTGGTCATTTAAATAGACTACTGTCTGAAAAAAGGCAGTAAGATACAAAAGAAAAACTTGCCAAAATGTAATTACGACTTTGTACGAAGAAATGGTGTAGCAACTAGTCTTAAGCCCTGACCAAACGGGAAATGTTTGGTGACCAAATATTTAACAATTATTCACCGAAGTGGAGGTGAATAGTGGTGGATATTTACCGAGCCGCGAAGCGACGAGGTAAATATCCACCACTTTCACCGACTTGTTTTAGTATATACCACACAAGCTTAATAATTAGCGGACCAAAACATTACTTTATGTGTGACAATATACCGACAAGCGATCGGAAATTGTAAAATCTCGCGCGCTGGCTGCTCGGAGGTGAATAGTACTTTCTATTCACCTCCGAGTTAACCAATCAGAGCGCGCGAAAAGTACTATTCACTTGTGTGGTATATACTAACATCAAACATTGCTTGGTGCAAACATTGCTTGGTGTCCAAACATGTTGATGTTTGAAGCCCTGGCCAAACGGTTAAAAATCATGATCAAACAAGACCAAACAAGGTGCAAACGCGGTAAAGCCCTGGCCAAATGGGAAATGTTTGGTGACAAAGCATCATCAAACATTGTTTGGTGACCAGATATTTATCGTTTGGTCACCATATTTGGTTGTGTTTGATCGTGTTTGGTTGTGTTCAGTCGCGTTTTTAACCGTTTGGTCAGGGCTTCAAGCATTCCCCGTTTGGCCTGGGGTTTATAGCTCGTAGGAAATCTTCTCCAACTTACCATCATATAAAGCAAGAACACTTGTCCATTTATAATGATGAATTATGTCCAGTATTGCTGCTGTTATGTCAGCGGGGCTTGGTCCCAGTCTTACAGCATAGGCGAACTGTTGAACGCCTTCAGGAGGACTGGAACTAATGTACGTGCTTAACAAGGGAATTCTCAGCAGAGAACTCAGGGCCCCATGGGTGATCGTAGGTTGAGAATCGAAAAGAAGAGAAACCACGTTCAATTGGGAAATGTTTAAAGCTGCAAGAACATAGTATTAAATGCTACTAAGAGCTGTATTGCATTTTATGTGACAAACATCTGGAACATACTTTGGCTATCTCAAAGGCTTTCTTGCATTTTATGTGACAAACAAACTTTCTTGCATTTTATGTGACAAACATCTGGAACATACTTTGGCTATCTCAAAGGCTTTCTTCGCTCCGTTGAGCCTGCAAACTTTCACATAGACGGTACTCTTGTCATAGCGGAGCTCCGACGGCCCGAAGGGCCGTCAACCGGAGCACCATACCTATAGAAACCCGTCAACTGCTTTTCTCATGGTAAAAAGGGCTAGCGGTATTGCTCGTGGGCGCGTACGCACGACGACGACGACGACGACGACGACGACGACGACGACGGAGTCGCCCAATAATTAATAATATATATATTTAGCCAAGCCTAAAAGCGGAGCTCCAAAAGCATTCTTTTTCTACTGGCATTTACATATAGTCTGCTTGTCATATCACCCTTCTGACCTCACTCAAGCTACAGACCCAATGCTGTAGAAAATAGTATGGAAAGGTGATCTGAGCCAGTGGAACAGTGGATTTGGACCCCACGTGGATTTGCACCCTCCAGTCCAGATCTGCTTGTGGATCAGATTTGGACCCCCTAGTCCAGAAGTGCTAGCAGATATGAATCCCCTTTTACGAATTTGGACCCCCACCCCTCCTAAAAACAAGCGTTCTATTGAGTAAGGTAATAAAAATTCCTTTCCAAACTGAGTTTGGAGATGTTAAAAAAGCAAAATAAAAATATTGAGGTAGGTTTTTTTTAAAATAATCTTTAATACCTTGTGTAAAAAAGAACCTGCAAAGCTAGTTTTCATCTATAAATTTTTAAAACAAAACATTTCTTAACATCTTAGAGCAATACCTAAGGACAGGTCTGTTTCCCCGTTCAACTGTAGGCAACTTAGTTACATACTTAGCTACTTAGGTATGGTTTAGAGCCACTAGAAATTGGTGGAGAAGCCTGGTGATTGCTCCTTGGAATCAGTATCACATCAGATATATAGTGATTCAGATCATCACTTCATAATGAATGCAATTTCAATTATCCACAGCCTCCCATGAGACAGTCAGAAATCGGAAATTGTGTATCCTCTGGATATATGTATGCCTCACAAAAATTATGAAAGAAAGATACATGGAAATCAATAAAAATATTTAGATGCCATGAATTAAGACCAAGATATTTATTTTGATCAATTACTTCTTGACCTTACTATCACAAAAAAAAACTGCTTGCTAACATTAAGCTCATCACTCAATGCACCTACAGTGTTTTCAAAAAGAAATCCAGCTGCTCTTCTGGCCAGTTAAGTGCAAGACCAAACAACTTGATAATAATATATTGGGCATTTGGTTGATACCACTATCAAGGTGATTCATCAAAGCAAAAGTGCTGGAAATCCGTTAGCCATCTTACCTTGATCTTAACATACTTCATCAAACATCAGAGATTCCATTAAACATTAATGCCAAATGTCATCCAAACATCCCACAAGATTGGTGTGACCAGCTACTAATAAAATTAATTGAAAGACTGTATGCAGGAGGAGGAAGTCCAAAGGATGTGTACATTGATGAGAAAGAGCTTACTTTAAGTTTAATTTTAAGTTTTAAGTTTAATAATACTTTGTCATGTGAATACAACTAAGTTGATACAAAACAAAAAAGTGCATGACTGGAGAATAATTGGGAGAAACTAAATTCCCATACAAAGAATATTATCTAATATTACACATTCTAAAAACTAAGAGGTGAAATTTAAACGTGGCCCAAAGCTAACCTAATCAAATTAAATCAAATACTTGTCTCTTACAAGTCACCCCTGATTTGAGATTGAGACTAAAAATCATGAAGTAATCCAAAGCAAACCTAATTAAATTACATACTTGTCACTCACAAGCTACATCTGATTTAAAATTGACACTAATAATGTAATAGATAGGACTTAAAACTGCTTAAAGAAGGTGCATGCATGATGTTCGATGGAACACCATTCCAGTCTGTTATGTAGCGATTAAAAAAAGAAAAGCTGAAGGCCATATATATATTTAGCCATGCCAAGCCTAGAATCGGAGCTGCACACTCTCACCGAGCAACTTCGCAAGAGTTTATTTGGGCCAGTTTAATTTGTGTCCAAAACAATTGAGCAGCAGCAGGGAAAACGAAGAGTTTTCGATAGTAAACGTTTGCAAAAAAGAAAAAAAAAAAGACGGACATTCTTGAGTCTAACTACTTTGAGATGAAAGCGTAAAGGGATTGAAAGCGGATAAAAAAAAACAAAACAAAACAAAAACACTGCAAGCGAACAAAGTACGATGCCGGCGAGTGTTTGCTCGAAGAAGGAGAAGGTGGAGAAATTAAACAAGACTAGCTAGTAATTAAAATAGCTTGTAATGATAAAGCTAGGAAAATCGGTATTTATTTTGACATAAATGCCCCTAGAAAAAAAAATAAAGGGTACAAACTCTTCGTTTACAGCAGTCAACAGGAATTGACCGCGGTTCAGAAACAATATAACAACAAACATAAGACTTATTACAAGAAAACAAAGCACAATATGAATAATATTTCTTCGAAGATTCTTGGAGAAGGTGCAGAAATTGGACAGGTAACAAAACTATCTTGTATAAAGCTAGAAAATTTCCTTAGCAGATTTGACATATATGTCCGTAGAAAAGACAAAAAAGAGGTCCGTACCTGATCGTTTAGAGCAGTCAACAGGAATCACTGAGACAGCAATCACTCGGAATGCGACAGAGCTGAATAATAGAGCCATTTCCCACAAAAACTTTCCTTGGCTTATACAAAACACTTAAGTGCTTTGATGGTTTTACTGTTACTTCCCACGTCTTCCGAAGAACCTTCTTCAATTAATGATTCTCAGTGGCAAAACATCATCCAGATAACGAAGAAAGCGCTTGCCAAACCAAACGAGCATTTCTCTCGCAGACCCGTCCACTTTAAAATTTATCAAAACCAGCCCGCCAGTCAATCCATTTCGCTGTTTTTAACATCCAAACGCTGATTCTTACCGGTTCAAACAAACGACATGTTTAAAGACGGCGAAACTTAATTGTTGTTTACAGGCTGCTTTCGACGAAGATCTCTTAAAGACTTGACGAAGTGAAGCGCGCTGGGTTTTGACTGTTTTGGCAGCATTTTGACAACTTAATGTCAGATTTTGAGAAGTGCACATGCACATGCATTTGATCGGATTTTTTATTTTTACTCGAGCTCGAGTCTCCCCCTTTAATGCTTAATTTTACGAGGACTCATTGCGATTACGTGTTGATAAGATAAGGGCAAAAGTTTCTTAACGCTACTGTGAGGAACCAAGGTCGAAAAACAGTCAGCCAAGCCGAGTAAAAACACTCGTTCGCTTGCAAAGAAAACAACGTAACAAAACAAACAAACAATTCAACTACTTCTTTGCGTCCAAAACGAGTACAGATGATTGTTATTTATATCCATTCGAGAGAAAAATACAAGTTTCATTCCTGAACAAAAGTAACAACGATTAAACCAAATGTTAAGCTTCTATTTATTTAATTTACCTCACTGTCCTGTGTTGTAGAGGTTTCTACCACTTGAAAATGCGTAAGCTTCAGTAAAGTAAAAACAAGCATCCGCAAAAATAGCAAACGGTTTGTCCAAAGAAAGAGCTTCTTCCACAGAGTTTGAGCTACTCATTCCTCCCATTAATACCGGTGAACTGTTAAGTGACTTTTCTTGGTGAGATGCAAGATGCCGCGGTGAAGTGAAAGCCCTTGAAGCGTTGAATTATACTGTTTTCAACCGCACAATCTTTGAAGCTTTTCCTGAGAAAAATCTTCCGTCCTTCCTTTCATCACTTGAAAATTCACCTTCCGGAGTATCTTTTGACAAGTTCTTGATCTTTATGCTTTTTACGCGAAAGACAAACTTCGATCGAAGAAGATGAAGTTGTTTTGCTCATAATAATATACATGAAAAAATGTCTCGATTCTGATTGGCTAAGAGAAATGCAGTTTTTAGGAAACACCGATGCAGAAAAAAGGTAATTCGGTGCAGAAAAAAGGAAATACAGTGCAAAACAAGGTAAAAAACTGAGGATTCTGATTGGTTGATAAACAAAGGCGCTGCGATTGAGCCAATCAAACGCGGCCTCTGAATGGCGCAAAGTCTGAAGAGCTGCAAGCGACTCTGCGAGCCAAAACAATGGCTGGCTTTTTGAGCAGGTTTTCTTTCTTCGTGACCGCAATAACAGCAGAGAAGCTGCAAAACAGCTCAAAAAAGGAGAAACGGCTGCGAAAAGCACTGTATGTTAGCTGTCTGTTTGGAAACAGTGGTGTCCAGAGAAGGGAATTACCGACGTAATTGGAATTACGAGTCCGTTGATGGAGTGACGCCGAGATTAATAAACAAACAAGGACAAACAAGGCGAAGATAACGAACTAGAAAGCCTGAAGGTAATAATTACAGCGCTTGATAGACACTTAGCAAACAAAGTAGCCTTGTAGCTATAGCCTGTAATTGTTTAGCCAGTTTTTACAGCTAAAAACGCTTTAAAAACATCGAGAAAACTGTTGTTTTGGTTCACCTTATCTTCGTTGCGTTGCTTCTGCAACGTTAAGAAGCTATCTCGCAATTTTTTCATGTATATTATTAATAAGTAATCACATGATTTTTCTCGTGCAATTTGGAATAAATAAGCACTTGTAATTTTTTTCAAAGACCACAAATTGCACTCGCCCTACTGGCTCGTGCAATTTTGTGAGTCAATGAAAAAAATTACTCGTGCTTATTTATTCCAAATTGCACTCGAAATCATGTGATTACCTATACAAATTAAGAAACCAACTGAATGTGAAATTACCAACCGCAGAAAGCGCGCGAAAAATTTTAACGGCCTCGATTTGGTTTGGGTGTCCCACACTTGGCTTGAGCCTGCGATCCAATCGAAAGCAAGTACCTGGTCAGCGGTCAACTTCAAAAAAACAGCTGACCTCGATGAGGTCTTAACTTGAGCCCGCGATATGGTCACGTTACACTGGTCAGCGGATACCTTGTTTTGACAGGTGTCAATTGGCTATAAGATGGATGTCCAGTATCAAAGATGTACGCTGTAAAGTAGCTGGTCAGCTGGGCCAGGTGGAGTATGGCCGCCATGTTGGATTATTATGATTATTATTAGGATATTATTAATTATTGGGCGACTCCGTCGTCGTCGTGGTCGTCGTCGTGCGTACGCGCCCACGAGCAATACCGCTAGCCATTTTTACCATGAGAAAAGCAGTTGACGGGTTTCTATAGGTATGGTGCTCTGCTTGACGGCCCTTCGGGCCGTCGGAGCTCCGCTAATATCCTAATAATAATCATAATAATGCAACATGGCGGCCATACTCCACCTGGCCCAGCTGACCAGCTACTTTACAGCGTACATCTTTGATACTGGACATCCATCTTATAGCCAATTGACACCTGTCAAAACAAGGTATCCGCTGACCAGTGTAACGTGACCATATCGCGGCTCAAGTTAAGACCTCATCGAGGTCAGCTGTTTTTTTGAAGTTGACCGCTGACCAGGTACTTGCTTTCGATTGGATCGCAGGCTCAAGCCAAGTGTGGGACACCCAAACCAAATCAAGGCCGTTAAAATTTTTCGCGCGCTTTCTGCGGCTGGTAATTTCACATTCAGTTGGTTTCTTTATTTTGAGCAAAACAACTTCATCTTCTCCGATCGAAGGTTGTCTTTCGCGTAAAAAGCATAAAGATCAAGAACTTGTCAAAAGATACTCCGGAAGGTGAATTTTCAAGTGATGAAAGGAAGGACGGAAGATTTTTCTCAGGAAAAGCTTCAAAGATTGTGCGGTTGAAAACAGTATAATTCAACGCTTCAAGGGCTTTCACTTCACCGCGGCATCTTGCATCTCACCAAGAAAAGTCACTTAACAGTTCACCGGTATTAATGGGAGGAATGAGTAGCTCAAACTCTGTGGAAGAAGCTCTTTCTTTGGACAAACCGTTCGCTATTTTTGCGGATGCTTGTTTTTACTTTACTGAAGCTTACGCATTTTCAAGTGGTAGAAACCTCTACAACACAGGACAGTGAGGTAAATTAAATAAATAGAAGCTTAACATTTGGTTTCATCGTTGTTACTTTTGTTCAGGAATGAAACTTGCATTTTTCTCTCGAATGGATATAAATAACAATCATCTGTACTCGTTTTGGACGCAAAGAAGTAGTTGAATTGTTTGTTTGTTTTGTTACGTTGTTTTCTTTGCAAGCGAACGAGTGTTTTTACTCGGCTTGGCTGACTGTTTTTCGACCTTGGTTCCTCACAGTAGCGTTAAGAAACTTTTGCCCTTATCTTATCAACACGTAATCGCAATGAGTCCTCGTAAAATTAAGCATTAAAGGGGGAGACTCGAGCTCGAGTAAAAATAAAAATCCGATCAAATGCATCTGCATGTGCACTTCTCAAAATCTGACATTAGGTTCTCAAAATGCTGCCACTGAAAACAGTCAAAACCCAGCGCGCTTCACTTCGTCAAGTCTTTAAGAGATCTTCGTCGAAAGCAGCCTGTAAACAACAATTAAGTTTCGCCGTCTTTAAACATGTCGTCTGTTTGAACCGGTAAGAATCAGCGTTTGGATGTTAAAAACAGCGAAATGGGTTGACTGGCGGGCTGGTTTTGATAAATTTTAAAGTGGACGGGTCTGCGAGAGAAATGCTCGTTTGGTTTGGCAAGCGCTTTCTTCGTTATCTGGATGATGTTTTGCCACTGAGAATCATTAATTGAAGAAGGTTCTTCGGAAGACGTGGGAAGTAACAGTAAAACCATCAAAGCACTTAAGTGTTTTGTGTAAGCCAAGGAAAGATTTTGTGGGAAATGGCTCTATTATTCAGCTCTGTCGCATTCCGAGTGATTGCTGTCTCAGTGATTCCTGTTGACTGCTCTAAACGATCAGGTACGGACCTCTTTTTTGTCTTTTCTACGGACATTTATGTCAAATCTGCTAAGGAAATTTTCTAGCTTAATACAAGATAGTCTTGTTACCTGTCCAATTTCTGCACCTTCTCCAAGAATCTTCGAAGAAATATTATTTATATTGTGCTTTGTTTTCTTGTAATAAGTCTTATGTTTGTTGTTATATTGTTTCTGAACCGCGGTCAATTCCTGTTGACTGCTGTAAACGAAGAGTTTGTACCCTTTATTTTTTTTTTCTAGGGGCATTTATGTCAAAATAAATACCGATTTTCCTAGCTTTATCATTACAAGCTATTTTAATTACTAGCTAGTCTTGTTTAATTTCTCCACCTTCTCCTTCTTCGAGCAAACACTCGCCGGCATCGTACTTTGTTCGCTTGCAGTGTTTTTGTTTTGTTTTTTTTTTTTTTATCCGCTTTGAATCCCTTTACGCTTTCATCTCAAAGTAGTTAGACTCAAGAATGTCCGTCTTTTTTTTTCTTTTTTTGCAAACGTTTACTATCGAAAACTCTTCGTTTTCCCTGCTGCTGCTCAATTGTTTTGGACACAAATTAAACTGGCCCAAATAAACTCTTGCGAAGTTGCTCGGTGAGAGTGTGCAGCTCCGATTCTAGGCTTGGCATGGCTAAATATATATATGGCCTTCAGCTTTTCTTTTTTTAATCGCTACATAACAGACTGGAATGGTGTTCCATCGAACATCATGCAGGCACCTTCTTTAAGCAGTTTTAAGTCCTATCTATTACATTATTAGTGTCAATTTTAAATCAGATGTAGCTTGTGAGTGACAAGTATGTAATTTAATTAGGTTTGCTTTGGATTACTTCATGATTTTTAGTCTCAATCTCAAATCAGGGGTGACTTGTAAGAGACAAGTATTTGATTTAATTTGATTAGGTTAGCTTTGGGCCACGTTTAAATTTCACCTCTTAGTTTTTAGAATGTGTAATATTAGATAATATTCTTTGTATGGGAATTTAGTTTCTCCCAATTATTCTCCAGTCATGCACTTTTTTGTTTTGTATCAACTTAGTTGTATTCACATGACAAAGTATTATTAAACTTAAAACTTAAAATTAAACTTAAAGTAAGCTCTTTCTCATCAATGTACACATCCTTTGGACTTCCTCCTCCTGCATACAGTCTTTCAATTAATTTTATTAGTAGCTGGTCACACCAATCTTGTGGGATGTTTGGATGACATTTGGCATTAATGTTTAATGGAATCTCTGATGTTTGATGAAGTATGTTAAGATCAAGGTAAGATGGCTAACGGATTTCCAGCACTTTTGCTTTGATGAATCACCTTGATAGTGGTATCAACCAAATGCCCAATATATTATTATCAAGTTGTTTGGTCTTGCACTTAACTGGCCAGAAGAGCAGCTGGATTTCTTTTTGAAAACACTGTAGGTGCATTGAGTGATGAGCTTAATGTTAGCAAGCAGTTTTTTTTTGTGATAGTAAGGTCAAGAAGTAATTGATCAAAATAAATATCTTGGTCTTAATTCATGGCATCTAAATATTTTTATTGATTTCCATGTATCTTTCTTTCATAATTTTTGTGAGGCATACATATATCCAGAGGATACACAATTTCCGATTTCTGACTGTCTCATGGGAGGCTGTGGATAATTGAAATTGCATTCATTATGAAGTGATGATCTGAATCACTATATATCTGATGTGATACTGATTCCAAGGAGCAATCACCAGGCTTCTCCACCAATTTCTAGTGGCTCTAAACCATACCTAAGTAGCTAAGTATGTAACTAAGTTGCCTACAGTTGAACGGGGAAATAGACCTGTCCTTAGGTATTGCTCTAAGATGTTAAGAAATGTTTTGTTTTAAAAATTTATAGATGAAAACTAGCTTTGCAGGTTCTTTTTTACACAAGGTATTAAAGATTATTTTAAAAAAACCTACCTCAATATTTTTATTTTGCTTTTTTAACATCTCCAAACTCAGTTTGGAAAGGAATTTTTATTACCTTACCCAATAGAACGCTTGTTTTTAGGAGGGGTGGGGGTCCAAATTCGTAAAAGGGGATTCATATCTGCTAGCAGTTCTGGACTAGGGGGTCCAAATCTGATCCACAAGCAGATCTGGACTAGAGGGTGCAAATCCACGTGGGGTCCAAATCCACTGTGCCACTGGCTCAGATCACCTTTCCATACTATTTTCTACAGCATTGGGTCTGTAGCTTGAGTGAGGTCAGAAGGGTGATATGACAAGCAGACTATATGTAAATGCCAGTAGAAAAAGAATGCTTTTGGAGCTCCGCTTTTAGGCTTGGCTAAATATATATATATTATTGGCTTTTAAAACCTCAAAAACTCACGGTGAATCGATGTTTTCATGTACGTGATACGCTTGTGGGCAGACATCTGTTACGTCACACACTGTGAAAAACTATTCAAACTATTCAAACTATTCAAACTATTCAAAATTCAAACTGCTCTGTTTTAAAAACGAAGAACGCTACCGAGCTGAGAACATGGAAGCAGATACATTTCTAATATGTCTTTTACGTGATGAAGATAAAAATGCAAAAGTCTGTTTACTCTTGAGTTTCAGTTTTTGATGACGTCATGTTAAAACCAAGAATTTTATACATTGCTTCCTAAACAAGACTGGAAATGTTTTCAAAATCGTTGTAGTGTTGATCTGCGAGGAGGTTGATAGGGCAAATATTTGACCAATTATGATCGATAACAAGAGAGGATACCTTTTGGCTGCCAAGGCTTATGATTGGCTAACACTCTGTTATTACATCCTTGAAGGGCAAGCCTATGCTTGTATCAGCTAAAGGCTTTGTGGCTTCTAAGTGCTATGCACCATCGCTGTCAACTACACGCGATGATTGATTCTTCTGTGGAACTAGTCATCTCAAAGATAAAGACGGCATAAATATATTTAAAACGAAATACGCACGTGAAAACATCCACGTCTTCTTACCGTAAGGTAGAAGGTTATCTTTGTGCACTTGACCCTCAAGTGACCTTATTGTTGTGTCGGGTAAAATACTCTTATTCGAGTTCAAATGTTTGATGGCAAGCTGAAAGGCGTTGAACTCTTGGCTGCTACTGTTGTTTGATAACAGAGCTGCAAATAAAACAACAAAAAAAAGAAAACATATTGGTTGAGGCTGATACCCACTCAGGCGTGGCGTCTCCTTTGAGCCCGCAAACCTGGGCAATGAGGGTACATAAATAATGACGTATTTCTCAACAGCCACCGTCTTGGAATTTTCGATTTCTAGAAAACCTCAGAAATCTGACTAGTAATGCAACCTCTTTCCCAGAGTCTATCTAACATATTATTCAAACTAGACTGGTTGTGATGTATTCTCGCCCGCACGCACTCCCATCAAAGAGAGTGTTGTGTGACACCCC
The DNA here is from genome assembly GCA_016490735.1 of Pachyseris speciosa. Lineage (NCBI taxonomy): Eukaryota > Metazoa > Cnidaria > Anthozoa > Scleractinia > Pachyseridae > Pachyseris > Pachyseris speciosa. Next base: position 146,686 of record JAEMWC010000168.1, on the reverse strand, counting down.
GAAAGTTACATTTTTGCCACAATATTGAATTACTTTCCAAAATAACTTTCATACTGATCGTTTATTTAAGCCAAAGGATATAGGCTTTCTGAACAAGATTGGTGTTTTGGCGGCTAGATTTCAGAATACGCTTCTTTGATTTACATACCATTGAATAACAATAGCCTCCATTGTAATATGCCTCCGACTTGTAAAGCTATTTCAGACATTTCAGTAATCATCATTCATGAGTAATTTTCGATCTCTTCTTCGATAAATAAGAATTCAATACGTGCCTGTCTCAGTTTAAGCAGTAAAATCGATCATATTTTTCTCCCAAAACAAATGTGTTGCATGTCTAAATACGGGGGTTTTGGTAGAAAAGCTCTGCTGGTTACTTTGTTTACGTTGAGTATAGTGATTGCGACCTTGCTAATGTTGTGTCAAACATAAGATCTATGCAACAACACGCAGTACTCATCATGCGACGGGGAATTCAATCCATTGCTGAATGTTCCGACAGTTCCAATCCTTTGCTCAAACAAATAAGTTGCTTTTGGTCCTTGTCTGAGGATAGGAAATGTCTTATTTCCTTGCTTACGGTCGCAGGAGAGTTTCCAAACACTCAGGCGGTGGCCATAGTATGCATAAACATATGATTTTGTCGATAGGAAAAGCAATTTCATCATCGCTTTTAAGATATCAGCGTGCAAATTCCGTCGATTTCCATCTTCAGTTCTCGCAGCTTGTGTATTTAATCGTATTAGCTTTCCACTTTCCAACTCCACAAAGGTATATTCAAGAGGATCGGAAGAAAAATCATCCGCTTTACAATCTTCACATGCTCTGATCCACGCCATTCATGAATGTTCACTTCATGATACATAAACAGTCGAGCAAGAATCTACGCATTTCTACTACTCGCTGAAACTTGCAAACCTTGAGCAAAGAGGAATGTGGGGACAAATATAATACTTACCAGGGGAGGGACAGAAGAAATGTTTCATCCAGGTTTAATGAATAAATTAATCGAGTGAGTGAGTGAGTGAGTGAGTGAGTGACATCAAAGTGCCTCCTATACCTCAAGGCATGACTACGTCATCCATGGGCTAAAAAGGTTGCAAAGTGTGTTGGCCATCTCTTTCACACTGAAAAACAAACGTTATCTGAAGATCCCTAAGTAACTTGTACTTTAAAACTAAACTGTGCACCCTTTGAAAAAAATAGGAACATTCTTTTTCTGAAAGGTGAGAGAGATAAAACATTTATTTGCAGTTTTCTTTATAATATTTCTTTTAGTATTGTATAGTCTGGCATTTATTAATTTTATTAATTCACTTCCTTTTTCTGGTAAACGTTCGGCTCTGGAAGATATTAGCTCCATTAAGCTACTCTGTAAATTGCATATCACTGAATGCTAATATGCAACGATTTATCAGTTCGGACGTTAGAAATTTACGCCATTTGACAGTTGGAAAATAAACAGTTAAGACCCCACCAACGAATGTTTGGCCTGAATCAGACCCTAGGAGCCCTAAAGAACCTTTGATGAGAAATTTAGAAAACTTTCGAATCCTATAGGGGCTCCTGCTAAGAACCTGTGTCATCAGTGTCATAACATGATAAAGAAATGTTAAAAATCGTGCTTCTAAATTTACTTTCACTGTTTACTGTCTGAAATACTATTGATAAATTATAAGTTGGCTACTGAAACGCTCTATTACGGCAACAAAAATATCTTTTAGGAAATTATAAGTATACATTTTCCCCTTGAATTCTTAGCGTGAATAAGAATAAACGAATTAAAACCTGAGAATTCGTAAAAATACGAGCTATATGTTTGTTTATTTTGCTCTCATGTTACGTCTCAAAGGTTAGGGCCGCAATAATTGCGACTAAAGAATTAAGGCTGGTTGAGGATTAAAAATTTGAAAACGTAAACTCAATGAGCAGTTTTGGTTCTTCGTGTAACATACACAGGCCAGAAGCTATCAATTGCTAAACGCTCTGAACATATGTAGTAAGTTGAAACTTTTATAGCCAATTATAATTAAACTTTAAAACACACGCCGAGACCAGCAGGTGATGAATTTCATGAAAGTTATCATCCAAAAACTAAAGTCGTTTTATCGCATTTTTTAGCTTTCTTAAAATGATTTCGTTCAAAATTCAAACATAATCTGTTACCAAAGTAGACGTTTAGCGATTACACAGAGAACTAGACTAGCGATGATATTCTATGTATACAACGTTGTAAAATATTGATATCATGTTTGTCTTACATAATTTAGGAGAACGTATTGCAATTTAAAAATTCGAAATTAGAAAATCAGCGTAGCGGTTCAGAGCGCTTCGCTTTTAGAAAGCCGGCGCTAAATTTGATACACGTTTTCCTTGAGTCTTTATGGAACGAGCAAGTTTTAAATGGAATTCTCTCTTACGATAATTCGAGTATAGACTATGATTTATTTTGCAAAAGGAGAAGAAAATAATATCCCTTACCAATATAAACGGTTGATGGGGCAGTCGTCAAGGCACTAGAAATTCCACACAGCCATGATAACGCAATAACAAACACGTGGAACGTTCTTGTTGGAAGTGACGACGCCATATCCTGTATAACAAATCAATGCGTGGTTTGAAGTATAAACATGTAGCACTTAAAATGTCCGCCAGATTTGTTCGTTTATAAACAAAAATCCTTAAAAAGACTTATTTTGTCGCGAAAAATAGGATAATTGCCTACCATCAAGCTGCGTTTCTGGTATGGATAAACTGCAACCACAGCGATTAGAGTAGCTTCTAGAAAGTTAAAGTTATGACTAATTAGGATATTGTTCCGGGGGCCGAAAACCCAAAGCATGCTGTTCGCGCGGAGGGTGAAATAACACCTTGGTGATTAGCTTCGTCATGGGCTTTAAAAATGATTTAAGAAGTTTCAATTGATAGTCAAAATTTAAGTAGACTAGATGTTACTTTACATTACAATTTTCAGTGGTTTACAAGTGTTCATCCAGTCATTCATTCCTTTTGCACGGTCGTACATCGTTTGCTAATCAATCTAAGAAGGAAGAACGTCAAATCTTGTTTGGCCGCAAGACGCTGAACAACCACGCCGGCTCCACAACATTAAAGTACTTCTTGATAGTCTTCATTTAATGTCACATTTGAAGGCCATATACATAAAATCAGGAGACACAAACGCATTTAAATGTTGAGCTTTAAAAGAAATGAGACAATTCTCGTGTTCCAAAATTTCGTTTTGAAGTAGAAATTGTTTCGTTAAACCAAAATGAAAGCCACTCATCGAATACAGATAATCCCTCCGCTGTTCTTGTGAATAAAGAGACTGTTTATTTTGAGTCTGTACCGGGAGGAAATCCTTACGTTAAATAATACAGTACATGGATACTGAGAAATTTTTCTCTTGTCTTTCGATAATCTTTTTCTCTTTCTTCTTTTCTGTGACAGCGAGGCAGACATAGACTCTCGTATATTGCAGCAAACAACAATGCCCCACAACTTAGATCAGAGAGCTAAAGCAACTTATAATTTGTGCAGACAAAAGGTTTTCACGTGTGGGTTAATGAGTTAAACTTCCATAGAGAGGAAGCCAGTACGGAATATTATGTTCTAAAGAAAACAATACCAGCTAACATTCATCACGTGGGGTATTAACCAATCATAGTTCTAACATGACAATTGCGTTCGTGTGGTTCCAAAAAAATGAATAACAAGGTTATTGCAACCTGTAAGTTGCATATATCAGTTCCCCTGCAGACACGAAATGTTTAACCTTTTAGTCAGCTCCAATAATAGCATATTTTCACGGGGAAATGCAAAATAAAAAAGTCATAAACAAGTAAACGGAGGAACAAAGGAAAGAACGAACGAACGGACGGACGGACGAACGAACGAACGGACGGACGGACGGACGGACGGACGGACGGACGAACGAACGAACGGACGAACGAATGAACGTGGCCAAGATATTTTTCGTTTGTTTGTTGTTCTTGTTTGTAATTAGTTTTGTTTTGTTTTTATTTAAGGGGTGAAATACACTATGGAAGCAAGACCGAATAATAGGTGCTGGTGGAAACGGTATACTTGTAAAACATTGAGCAACCTTTATGTACTAAACTTTAAACTTGTTTCTCCTTCTCTTTCGGATCTAACTTGTATATTTTATATTCTCTCTGGACAGTTTACAGGAGCATTTAAATGTGAGGAAAGCCAAAACTGCAAAAACTTAGTCAATTGGAAAAACATTTCAGCATAACCTAATCTTCGCATTTCTTGAGATACTACGAAAACAAATTGTTAGTAGCGTATTTTTGCGAGGTTGATCGATTTAGTAGAGCTACCACGAAACACCTTTTAGCGCCAAACGTTCGTCAGTGTTTCCTAGATAAGTATGAAGACTTTTCTCATAGTCTTTTGAACTTGTTTCTACCCAGTTTTTACCTGAAGTGGTTCCCTGTAGTGAGGTATTAATTTGATATATTTCACCAAAAGATATCATCACCCATTATCTTGAGATAAAACTAAAAATGATAACTACAAGACTTCAACAAATGGATAAAATCTAGATGAATAAATGAAATTAATGGAAATAAACTTGACTGAAACTAGCATGAAGCTTGTATACGCACAGTGCCAGAGAAAAATATTAAGCGAGGTGATTTATGCTAAATTAATTATCACTTTAATACAAATAAGTTTCATTTTTCGGTTTTCTTAGATAAAAGTGAATCATGTTATCTTTACATAAAGCTGATATGCCAGAAACCTTTCTAGAGCCGATATAAAAACGAAAGGCAACCGACGGTTATCTATGCAAGTAGCTATGCTTCGTATTTCGATCTTACTAAGTTTTGGCATTCGTTATCATTTTAATCATTTTGCGACTTGAAAGCAGTATATTATAATATTATTTATAACGTTTAAACGTGGGTACTTACATGAAAGATCCATCAGATGGGCCTTTTTCCGTTGATACAGCTAATTTCCTGTTCACAAATGCCTAACCGAATGGTTATGCTTATCCACGTCAATCTGCAGTACCGTCATAAACATATGTAATATTTTTTTCAAAGCTTCAATATTACCCGCTGCGAGAAATATTGACGTTCATAGACCACAATTAACCGAAGCAGTTTTGCATTTTGAACGCTTGCCTTATATACTTTCGCACTTGAAGTTTCACTGTTTTCAAATTGTTTTGACTACGTTTAATTATACCATGTGTAAGGGTGTATATTTGTCTAAGATTAAGTCGATTGAAAGATATTTCACTTTTATGTCAGGGCTTCTTTTTCTGGCGCAATTTGAGTATATCCGTTAAATCCTTTAAGACATTTGGATTAGTTTTTTCAAACTCATGGGCAAGATCTCAATCACGCCAGTTTTTGCTCACTTATTGACGACTTTTAAATTGATCGTCTCGGAGAATATGAAACCCAAGTTTGACCAAAATTGTACATTTTTAAAAGTGGCAACAGTTACTTACTCAACTGAGAACATTTTCTTCATGAGGAAATGTTTAAAGGTACCCGAGTATTTTGAAATTTTTAATCCACTTTTTTTTATCCTCTCAGCCGGAATAACAAATTAACCGCACGACTTAGGAATTGAAGCGCAGAAATTAAGGTTTCTAGAGCTCACAAATTTTGAGTAAATAAATTATTAAATTCTTGGGTGGGGAGTGAAGGCTGTGGTTTCCTCTGGAAAGATTTTCGATTTCCTTAATATGATTTGATTTATATATCTACCCGGGCTTTTAAGTACATAAATTTCCCCGAGATGGTAGATACACCCACATAAATGGCTGATATGATATAGAAAACGACTTCATCTTTGGTTTACCGTGAAAAACCGCATTCATAAAAAATTCATAATTTTATAAATATTCGACGAGATAAACACCCTCTATGTGGCCATCAAATGGGTATGCACAATTTTCGTTTCCAGTCCCTTTCTCAAGAACATTTCTGTTGAAGGCGAGATTTGTGACTCCCTGTTAACGGATTTAAGACCGACTCTGCTTTTTAGCCTTTTGCTGAGAGTTAATTCATTGGTAAAATAATGCCGTTCAGTGCCAAAATGCTGTCACCAACGACCGATCTTTGAATTTTGATTAAAACTAACCTTGTCAACTTTGTTGAGATGATTTGCTTTGCAGAGAAAAGGGACTCTTGTCAATTTGCTTCGGTCCATAAAAGGGACAAGTTTTAGCTATAAAACAATTCGATTATGAGCTCGAGATGGCTATCACGCTTAGAAATTGAGAGCGAATAAATAATCTAATTTTTTTAGTATAAATCTACTAGTGTTTCAAAACGAAACAGGTAAATTATCTAAATCCTCCACACAGACACTTCGAAAACACAAAGAAGCGGCCGTCATTTTGTTGACAGCCGGCTACTCACTACCTTCAACAAAACAGGTAGCAAGTAGCGCATGCAGCCAATAAGGAAACGGCTTCCGTGATAGAACGCCAGTAGATTTATACTAACAAAAAATAGACAGTGGCTTAATCTTAATGCAGAGATCCCACAATTGACACTTTTAAAATACTGCTAAACCCTGAAAACAAGGCGCGTGATTTCGAACTGATGGGTGTATTCATTACACTGGTTTTGCATATCACGTAAAATTGCTTACCTCTGACTCGTAATCCTGCTGAACTTGATTCCTCCTTTAATTTTCACCCCATCTAACGCGTCACACAGCCAGCACAGAGAAAACATTTATCGAGAGCAATCCTGTTTCCTTGCCGTGATAAGAGAAAATAATTTCACATTGATAAAACATTTTAAGGGTTGCGTATTACTGTGTAATTAATCCCTAAGAAAGTTGACAAGGATACGTATTTATTGAAGTACTTCTCTTATCACAAACACTTATAATGAGCCAAGTGCTGTTTCGCTGAGCTTAACTACAACAAGATAAATTGCTCGTGAATTCACACCTGGGAGAAAAGATCACACCTAAAATCTCCATTTTATATTAAACATTTCCCTTGCATGCAGTTGGATGCAAAAAGCACAATAGAGTGGAGCCCAGTTGATAACGTGACGGAGACCAAAGTGTCCGCATCATCGTAGCGTCCGTATGAAGTGGGCTTATTTGAGAGAAAACATGTCACCTTTCTAGTTGTCGGGACAAAGAAACTCTCCGTTATAAGCGGGTGTCCACAGATCGGGGTTCCACTCTACTTCAAAAGTAGAATCATTTGGTGATTTTTAATAGTATAAATGGTAATTCGGACTAATTCCCGCCAAGTTTTGTCTTCCTTATCGGATATTTATACGCACATGATATGAAATGAAGCGCAGGTAATGACTTAACGAATTTGGATATGGGAGCTATCATGATCAAAGTAACGTTTTGTTTGTCCCGAGAATATTTACACAATCCATGTCTCAAAAGTCAGGATCGCCCGAAATATTGAACAGAAAAATGGAATTTTAATTTAAAATGTTTCCAATTAAGATATTTCCTTAAAAATAATTACCTGTATAAAATTCTATGGCTTTGTTTCGGAAGATGTCTATTCTTCAAAACAAAGTTTAATTTCCTTCATTTAGACATTTCATTTAAAAATTAGTGTACGTTGGTCTTTATAGTTCCTTTCAGACGATCGACATTGTGAAAATTAGATGTAAAATAGTTAAACTCGTCCTCTTAATTACAACGATAGGTTTATGGTGTTTCTGGGCAAGATGATGACTTTTTTGAACGCCAGTTCAATAACAAGAGTTGTAGGAAAACCAGAGAATATTATATTTGTAGGTGAAAAACAAGTAAAAAGAAAGCAATACATTAAATTTATGTAAATCAGTGTCGCGTTTGTTAGCGGCTAATGCTCCAAATTATTTTTATGTTTAAAAAACGGTCTCATCATAGCAAGGTCTTTGCAAGTCCAACAACATTTGAGGTAGACAGTCAACAATTGTAATTGCACTTTTATCCATATTTTAGGTTTTAGTCAAAATTCAGCTGCAATCTGGTAACACTTAACTTCCAAGTGCAGCATCTTCTTCAAAAACTACGTTTTCCAGCAAAGCTTGTAGATCAGTTCAGTTCAGTTCATTTTATTTCACACCAGTTACAGAGTAATTACATGACAAAAAAAGTAAAGGAGTTACACTTAACAGGATTACAAAAATATCATACACTAAGATGGAGATTACAGGATGTTTGTGGTGGCCAAAGTAGCAAATGCTTTCGAGTCGATTGTAATCCGGCAAGTCACACATACAGATCAAAAACATTGTAAAATATGCGTTTTACAATCGCGGCTGTCAAAATGACTCTAAATTACAGCTCTTTAAATTACCTCACTTGCTTTTATCGGTACAATCATAGTCTGACAATAACAAATGATATCAATTTTTCTCCGACAATACTATTATTAGATCAGTCAGCAAAACAGTCCCGGTTCCAATTAAGACAGGATTCATTGTCCGCTGTGTGACATCTTTAGTAGTAGATGTTAAGTAAACAGTCGCAACATACGTGTGGCTTTACAATTATGTATAGCAAAAATTAAAAAGGATTTAAGTTAAAAGATATCAAGAAACAAATTTAAAAAGAAATATATTTACAAAGGCCCGTTTGAATCGATCAGTTTTTACTTTAGGAAGTATAAAGTCATGACCCCTTTCTCTACGAATCCTATAACGTTTGGGAGGGAGCAAGTTATCTAATACATGACCAGTGCCACTCGTAATTACATCAGATATCAAAATGATCTTATTAGTGTAGCCAAAACGATAGGCTCGCCTCTTTGTGGGCTGAACAAGTGCAATAAATTTCTGAGAATGTCAAAACTGCGCGTGCTCTGAGTGGTCTGACATCATGCTTAATAAATCGATAACGCATCGTAAAGCTCATTTTATCCTAGAACGGACGACATTTTCAAACTCGGAAAGGAAGCCCGAGCAACTAGAGCTGCGTGAACCTAGGACAAGCATCATGCAATTAAGGAACCTATCAGGATAGAGTGCTTTAATTTACATTCTTAACGTAAATTTGGGGAAAAGATAGATTTACTCAGGAGATTGAAAGCATGTTGAAAGAATGTTGTATGTTGAAGGCATTGCTAATGCTTACCGTAATCAAAAACTCCCTTCGTCATTATCTTCGCATTTCGATGTTGCACAATATCCATACTAGTAAAAATCCGTGCTAGAAGTAAAACCAGAACGTTTTGCGCAAATCTAAGTAAAAATAAGGATTTAGAGAGGGAGGGGGTGGGGGGGGGAGTAGTTGGTAAAGGCCTTGCCGAGCTGAATGTCATTTAAACGCGCAAGATAAAAGTAAGGGGATGGTAAGTTTTTGAAATTACTGTGTTAGTGCAGAATGTTTGGGGTTCAACGAGCACAACACCGTCTGACCAGTTGACCCAGGGTGCTGCAGTGTGGTGAGAATGTCTGTCGCATGATTTGTGGGCGCTAGAATATCAACCCTAACCAAAACCTAACTCTGAGCCAAATAACTGCTCCAGAGGGGAAGGCAACTGATGTTATGTAAGTAATCCAAACCCAACCATAGATTTCACTCGAGGGTTACTATTTCAGTGCCCCAGGAGTGCCAAATACGTTAGTCACATAACAGCCGTTGTTTCCCTTAATTAAAGTGCTTTACATTTTTCGTTGGGTTAAATTTTGAGGACAAAAGCTAAAACTAAAACTTGCGTCTCGAAGTATTTCTGTCTACCCCTCCATGTTTCCCCTCAATAATTCTTCAAAAACATTTTCAAGGTTTGTTACTGAAACTAGCTGGGCACCCTTCATTCCAAAGGAATATTTTGAGATCTTCGCGAATTATGTTCTTTGCAACACGGGAAATTAATAACCCGTCGAAACCCATCTCTGAAGTTGGAACTACGAAAAGCATAGACGATTGGGTTTAAAGCGGACGTGGCCATGAGGAAAAACCAAAGAAACTCATAAGTTAATTCGTGTGTGGCGGCTTCCGGTTTGCTCACTGTGCCAGCCAGGTACATGAATTGACTGGCAAGTGGAATAAAACAAACAAAAAATCCCCCAGTTACAGCAACGCAAGTTATCACTAGACGTTTCTTATCCTGGCTGTCGTGTTCGCTAGTCTCGGCGCATATCGTGTTGCTGAAGTATAAGCCTTTCATAACTGAACTGTAGCAAAATACGAGGATGAAAAACGGAACGTACACTGTGAACACAAGGTTGCATATGACGTATATTCTGCTCTGGTGGTCCATGTACATCGTCCATGGTCCCACGCAAGATTTTAAGTCGTTGTCGAAACTTCGCAGTATGAAATCAGGCAAACAAATCAAGATGCTTGAAAACCATATAATCACGACTGTAGGTTTAATGTGTTCGATCGAGAGCCTTAAACTGCTATGGAAAGGCTTTAATAAAGCGTTATACCGCTCAATTGCCAATGTTGTCAGTGTAAAACTAGATACAACGCACAGGATATCCAATATTGTCATGCCTGTGAATGCCTTGCACAGAAAGTTCCCTGTTGCCCCAGATAACTGTCTCTCTCGCCACCATATCTCCCAGTTGGCAGGCCACAAGAGTAGCGTTAAAAGATCGCTCACAGCCAAGTTCACTAGAAGGAAGTTCGTTGTTGAATGCATGGCTTGAGTCGAATGGACAATATAGATCACAAGGACATTTGCAATCACTCCAACAACAATGAACGGCATTGAAAAAACGGCAAAAAGTGTATCAAGCACTCGAAAATCCACCATGATTTCCTGGCTTCGTTTAACGAGCCTGTTTAGCTGATTTGTTAGGGAAGAAAGTTTTTCCTTGTAAGTTCGTTAAGTCAACAGTGGCCATAGCTTCTTTCGTCTTTATACTTCGGTTCCGTGCTACATGATGAAGGGACACAAAGGTACAGCTTAAAAATTCAAATAAAAGCTTGGATGTAGTTCTCTTTACACTATGCAAATTTAATTTCAACGGAAGCTTCAGACAAGGCTGCGGAGTGGCTCTTAAAGCTCTTTAGCTAAAATCTGTCAAGGATTTCATTAGTAGTGTTTGAATCCTTGAAAACCTGTGTCAATTCAACATTGTGTGTTGAAAAATGTCCAAGATTTCCAATAAGAAATCAACATCAGGTTGTCCAATTACCAAACTGAATAACTTACCAAATTAAATGAAGAATGATCCTCGCAGTTGTAAAATTTCATTTGATTTCATTTCCGCAGTTCATATATGACTTATGTCATATATTTTTTTTCCATTGAATTATATGTGGGCTCTTCGTTGTTCCTTGCATTCGATTCTGGCTAACTGACAACTCAAACAAGAAAAATGCAACACAAAATTTACTGTGCCACAAACAACATTTCGGACTCATGAAGGACGAAAAAAATTATATGAAATAGGTTTAATTTTACGGGGAAGTACCTTCAAATTAAGAGATCTTTCTTGGATTAAAAAAAAGTGACGAACTGAACTGAGCTCGCAAAAATTACTCAACTTATTTCAATATGTTTTAATTATTTCAATATTTGTTCTGGTCTCTCTCATACCCGGGCGAGGAACGACGAAATAAATTCACAATTAGTAAACGTGAGAAATAGTTTATTAGTGAAAACTGATTTTATCTAGATCTCCAACTTAAAAAAATCTCGAGTACACTGATGTTTCATTTCCTATGCTGGGCGGCGCCAACTGATAAATATTGGAAACCTGTTAATATAAAAATTAAAGCGACGCTTGAAGCTCCCTTCTTCACGTCATTTCACTCGAGATTGATTTTTCGCTTTCCATGTAAACCATAGCGAGTAACTTGCACATTAGAAGCTTAAAATTTTCAACAGATTGGAGATACCTTAGGAAATTATAATTGGACGTACAAATTTGCAATAGGAGATCATAGACATGGAAACAAATGTTAGGTGATGTGTCAGAAAGGTCAGCTAAGTCCAAATGTAAGAAAAAATGCATTCGCGTTTATTGTAAGAAATACCATGAACTACTTCTAAACTGAAATGGTCTCACAGAAGTGAGCACTACATCCATACGCAAATTTAATGTACGATTCAAAACGAGTTATTTAAAAACACCAGATGATCACCACGTCCTAGACACAGCTGACTCCGTGGCGCAATGGTAGCGCGTCTGACTCCAAATCAGAAGGCTGCGTCTTCTCATCATGTCGGGGTCAGCATTTCTTTTTCTCCAAATTTTTTTTTTTTGAGGTTTCTGGTATTTGCATGGCACATCCTTATTGCGCATAATTTATGGCGTCATTAGCACGCACTTGTGCACGAGGACATTGAAAACATATCTGATTTGCCTTGAGCTCTGTGAGTTGAAATATGGCTATTGCTCTGACTAACGAGAATGGGCACGCCATATTTTTCCACCCATTCTAATCAATTATTCATAAGTTTTGAGTGAGAAGACTGATATGATTTATATTGTTGAAAATTGAATTGTAAAGTCTGAAATTATTGAAATGAAATGACGACGATGATAATGATGATGACGATGATAACGACGACGACGACGACGACGATGATGATGATGATGAAATAGCAGATACAATTTTTTTTTTCTATTTATGTATTGGCTCTAGTTTAAGGCGTGTTTTCATGAGTTTGGGTTGACAAAGGTTTTACGATAACTTGGAATGCGTTCTTCTAATAAGCACTAAATATTTCAAAGGAATTACCTTAAGAAAAGGAAACCGGAGAAAAGAGTTTTCCTGCAGACCAATAGACCTTTTTAGCTTGTAGATTTTGTTTTCCCAATGTAGACCATGTGATCTTCCCAAGGGGATTTGCCTTTTCTCTTTTCATAAATTATGCGTACATGTGCACGTGAATAAGGCGAAATTTCAAAGAAACAGTTCTCTTGGGTAACATCACATGACCTACAAAACATACAAGCTAAAAAGGTCAATTAGTTGCATTCTTGCAAAATGTTGTGAAAGCCGGAAAGACACAAAACGGACCAAAAAAACATACATTTTCTCATATTATTTATTTTTATATTTCTGTCCATCTGATGGTTTTTCTGAACATCAGATCTATTTAACTGAGGACGTTAAATTATTAAATAAAATACCTTTCTAACCGTCTGATCAGTCTGTCTGTCTGTCAGTCTGTGTCTGTCTGTCTGGCCACTTGCCTGCCTATCTGTTTGTCGGTGAGTAGGTCTATCTGCACGCTTTCCTGAATGCATCCTGGTCTGCCTGTTTGCCTGTTTCATCTTTTCTCTACTTGGTGACATTGCAAATGTGTGGATCATTACGAGGAGCAGCTAACTCGCAGCTGCGATGCCCAGTGCGGGGGCTGGGACGAGTAGCCAAGGCGCTCAGCAACAACCTGTGGTAGAAAAATGAGAAATAAAATTACTGATAAAAACCGGCCGCCATGTACATATAACCTCAGTTAAGACCCCACTTTAGGTAAATCGAAACTTTGAACTGTGCAGTTATAACTCTAAATAATTTTCTAGTTTGAATTATTGGACTTTAATAGTTAGGATTTTAAATCTTTTGCATAAATGTTGTTGTTGTGAACTGTAACTTATGGTACATGTAAGTGTTTCCAATTGGCAGATATGCTAAATCCCCTTGACACAGAAATTCATCCATCCGTCCGGCCGTCCGGCCGTCTGTCCGTCCCTCGGTCGACCCGTCCCTCTGTCGGTCCATCCCTCCGCCCATCCGTCCGTCCCTCTGTCGGTCCATCCCTCCGCCCGTCTGTCCGTCCTTCCGTCTGTCAGACAGTCAGTCAAAAAATATTACAAATAAAAGTGGAAAAAGTATGGGGGGGCGTCTTGACTAACAATTTGCTCCTTTTCAACGAAAAATGTGCAAAGCTTCATAAATTTGACTCCGTGACAAATTAATTCCTACTTTCCAAAAATCCGTGTTCAGATTAATTACGTGTTACTGATTTGTAAAAGCTGTGTTGTGCCTAAAAAACATTCCTCTCTATAACTTACTTGTTTTGTAAATGGTCTTTTTAGAACTTCGAGAAGTTGTCGCACCTGTAAACAATCAAAATACATGAGAACATTCAGTAATCATTAAGGGAATTTTTTTCGCAAATAAATATTGTATTGAGATTTCTGATCTACTTTCACTTGAGATTTAACTTGAAGTAATAGCTAAAAGTAAACTCCATGTCTCCTCATTTAATTTTGTTTCCGGACAGAAGGAGATAAAATCTTTTTTCGTTGTGGTATCGCTGAACGTAAGTGACGTTAGTCCCCTGGCAGGCTGACCGCTTTCAGTAAAAATCAAGGCAAGGGCTGGATTTCGCCCATGTAAAGGCCTCTTGGTAAAATTTTTAGTAATAAAGTCTAGTTTGTATGTCCAAGGATCTAATCAATCAAACTGTCTTAAAAAAAAATCCGCCTACGTGCTCAATCAAACTGTCTTGAGAAAAATCCGCCTACGTGCTCAATTTTAGCGATAATGCCACTTTAAAGCAACAGTCAGTTTAGTCCCTGGAAAGTTCGCTAGCATTTAGACAATGATGGAATAATAGCGAAAGAATTACAACAACGACAATGTATATTTTGAAATTACGTTTACGTTGCCGTTACCGTCGTCACTGCTTAACCTCCCTAATAACATAAGGCCCTGGCCAAACTATCGAACAAAGTTGGATTGAACGTTCCAACTTTGCTCGATCCAACATTGTTCGACCGTTTGGCCGCCCATGTTGGATGACGTTAGTCCAACAATTTTTGCTCGATGAAATGTTGGATAGAGTTTGCTTTTGATCAAACATTACCTCCAACAATTTTGCTCGATGAAAAAATGTTGTAGTGTTTAGCTGCTCTTCCAACAAAGTTGGATGTTAAAGTGAGTCACGTACGCCCTGCTAGCCAATCAAAAATCACTATTTTGGTGCTCTGTTTGCAGATGTCCGGTTCAATACATACAATACATAGCGTTTAAAATTTCTGCGAACTGATCCAGTCTCATTCTCATCATCTCCTTAATCACCGCGGGTGTAACTTTCAATGATAACTGTAGAGCGGCATGGAACATACCCTTTTCAGCTCGTTCTCTTGACAACTCCAAGGTTTTTACTCGCCTGACACCGTCATTTACGTCCTCGAACAGCTCTATACCATAAACATTACATGTAACGCTATATAAGCGCTTTTCGTTTCCGTTTAAGCGCCATGTTTTCAATTAAATTTAGCGCCAACTTGTACCGGTAGCTTGTTTCGTCTAGCAATGTTGGGTAGTGTTTTGCCACTATCTCAACATTCACATCCAACATTGTTGGATGTTGGATCCAACTTTGATGGATAGTTTTGCCAGGGCTTAAGAAACACGCGATCAAAGCTTTTGGAAAGTTTGGCTTTCCTACTGGTTTCCGCTCCCTACCCCCTCATCAGCCCCCCCCCCCCCCCCCAGCCCCACCCGCTCGAACGGACACAACACCAGTCTATCTCAGTTAATGAAGAGTGCATTCTTCGTCGTTTCCTCAGAGTACCGTACCGCTGTCTCTTGGGGAGCAGGGTTGGCGCAGTGGTGAAAGCACTCGCCTTCCACCAATGTGGCCCAGGTTCGATTCCCGGACTCCGCGTCATATGTGGGTTGAGTTTGTTGTTGGTTCTCTTCTCTGCTCCGAGAGGTTTTTCTCCGGGTTCTCCGGTTTTCCCCTCTCCACAAAAACCAACATTTCCAAATTCCAATTTCATCTGCTTGTAAAGCGCATTTAATCATATACACATGAAAATGCACTATATAAGTTCTAATTATATCCTTCTCCCAAAAATGATCTGAGTGCTTTCATTTTCATGTGAACGCTCAACGTCCCGTCAAAGCGATTTCACACAGAATGTAGTGCGATAAAACCCAAAAGAAACCAAAAAGTAAATACACATAAATTATTTCTAACCTCTGAAAAATCGTTCCTCTCCGCCTTTTGTGTCGCTGATTGCGCCATCCAGTTCCGCAGTACATAGCGAGGGTTTACTCCTAACACGAAAATTGAGGGAAATTAAGTGAGACAAGCTAAAGCGTTATGACAAGATTTTCAACATTGTTCCGAAATCCTAACGTTTCCAAAAGAAAAAAATACCTTGCATTCGCTTTTTTCTCTTCTTCTCATTATCCAGCTCTCCATTTCTGACAAATAATATAAAATAACCGAAAGATTTTCATCTTAGCTTTTGGACCAAGAAGAGATTGGAGATATGATGCTATTTTGTATTAGTATAAATCTAGTAGCGTTTTATCACGAATGTCATTCTATGATTGGCTACACTACTCGCTATCCATTCTGTTGTGGATAGTGAGTAGCGGTTTTCGAAGAGTCTGCAAGGAGGAATTAGATAATTTACTTGCCTAGCTAGTTATTAACAACAACTAGTAGATTTATACTTTTGTCTAAAACAATTAGATTGTTCACTCTCGATTTCTATAGGGCGTATGCACGTTACGTCATCAGCGCCATGTTGGTGTACCGTGAACAAAAGATTTCTCATTAGCTTCTTTTGTTATTGTCCACCAACATGGCCGCCAACCCATTGTCATTCGAATCTCTGGGGACTGGTTGCATGCCCTCTATACGTGATAGAAATCTCGACCTCGTAAGCTAATTGTTAATTAGAAGTACGATAGCCGAGGTAAATTAACCTTTGCCTTAATTACTTCATCACCGCCATGCTGGTGGACATAAACAATAGATCTCTCATTAGCTGCTTTTGTTCGTCCACAGCATTTGTTGGTTTCACCATTGCTATCTGTGTCTCTAGAGAGCTTGTCACGTGGTTGAAAGCGAAGAATTAGCATAGCACACCAGTTAAATGAAAAATAATTTAATAACTTCCGTAACGAGTTGGCTTTGTTCTCCCAGTCTTTAAAGGCACATTAACGAAAACTTAATTCCGTCTAGGCGTTGATGTAATATGCCAAACACGAAGAGCGTTTCATCAGATATCGAAGCACTGAGAAGCGAGTTGAAAGAAAAAACGGCACCGGCATTAAAGTGTTTTGATATCGGATGAAATAGTTTCATAACTCTTCATATGCATAAAGCATTGTTCCACACATTCATATTTTTTAACGTTTTTAGTATTCGCCCAGAAGGCATTAAACGTGCTATAAAGTAAATGAAATTGCCTTACAACTTAAGTCTCTCCGAGTAACGTGCTAACCAGTCTTCCCAGTTTGGATGGGTCTGCAGCTTCTTTAGCGCCCACGATTCACTTGGTAAGCGATCTGAGATGACGTCACGAATGGATATTTCACTTAACTCGCGAAAGGACATGGTAAAATCTGCACGAGTAACCGACATAATCTGGAATGAATAAAGAAGGGACGGATGAAGTAGGTAGCATAAAAGAAAAAAAAAAAATCGCATAGAAACACAAATAAATGGTATTTAAAGGAGGAGATTAAAACCAGAAGATAATTATAGTCGAAGAGAGTTGCAACTTTGCGAGGGAGCTTTAAAGTTGAAAAACGGGGATCGAGTTCTCGTCAAGCTTTCCATCCTTTGAATCTTAGGGTCCATGGATGTATAACACTGCAGACTTCAACCCTGGTCGTAGTAAACGAGTTTCAAAAATTTTCCTATCGAATATTTATCTCGTCGGAAACTCTTAACATGCACCAAAAAAATTCAAGAAGTGAACGTAAGTAAACGAAACAAGCAAGAAACTGGAATTTATACGCTTTTTTTGCAAACAAGTGTTAACTATACTTTCAATTTACCCAAAGTAAAGACTGGACAAGCATTTCATCGCTTTTTACGATCTTTAGCAGGCCGAGCTTTCGACGAAAGATATCCAAAAACCTGAAATTAAACATATGTGAACTCCGATTAATAGTGACGCAACTGGCGACTATAAACGCACAAAGTATACTTACGTGGCTTTCAATAGCACAAGTAGTAAACAACGAAAGCAAAAGCAAAAAACCCCAATTAGTCAGTCAGATCGCTAGTGTATTAGTACAGGAAATCGTTCTACTTTGAGTACTATTCCCGATTAATAGGTGCGAGTGATTTTGAAAATCTCGAAATTCGAGGCTCGTTCAATTTGAGAACTTTGAAAATCACTAAATTAAATCAATGTTACTTATCAGGAACTGTTGGAAGATTTTGGCGAGTGCTTCGGCCAAGTTTTCTTCAATGTCAGGATTGACATTGAATGTACAGCTGTACAAAACGCTCTTCTGGTACAGTTCGTAAGCAATAAATACTCGTCTTCTCTGTGATTGGTCAGAAAAACTCGCTTCACTTTCTTAACCAATGAGAAACCAAACCAAAACCATCGTGACTTACACGTGCGCATTTTCCCGCACTTGCCGTCAGCTACATGGAATTGCTTCGTATTCTGATTGGGTTTTGGTTTTACGACACTAAACTGAAAACCGGTTTAAGCCTGTTATGATTAGCAACTTAAGGGACCAGTTCCGAATCGCTTTAGCCACGCCTTCAAAGCCTAGCAGAAAGTTTTTAATAGATGTTAATTTTATCTGTTTTCGACTTTCTTAAGAAAGAAAGTTCGCAAAGACAGGCTCAAAGCAACTCGAAGATTGACTATTGAGGACTGTCCTGAAACGCATGAGTTTAATAATAATAATAATAATAATAATAATAATAATAATTACACATTAATGAGGAAGGCACTTTCTGTCTGAAGCCCTTGCTGTGAATTGATAGAAGTGGAATATGCTATCTCCATTACATGAAATACTGTGCAAACTCAAACATGATCATCATCATTTGAACTTTTATATAGCGCTTACACATCACTGTTCAAAGCGTTTTACAGTGATAAAAATCAAAGAATATTCACATGATACTTTTGAACCACAGTTACCTTTCGTTAAAATAATCCGCGTAAGTCAAAAGGATTTTCTGCCCTCTGAAAAAAAAAAGAAGAAGAAAACGACTTTAAACCAACAGAGGTAACAACGAACATGATACATGTCGAACATTCCAAAGAAATATGTTAGAGCAACTTACGCGCCATAATCTTCAAGTAAGGGCTTCAGAGCCTGAAGTGATTTTCCTAAGTTAAAGAATCCAACACTTGATTCTTGTAGCTGTACCTTCCTTCTTCATCAGATGTGTTGGGAACAAACTCTGTAAGACAACGAAGTGAATAATAAGTGCTGGATCCACAAGTGCGAGAAAACGCAAACACGACTGCCAACAAAGCTCAACACGTGTGAACTACCAAAACGCAAAAGCAAACACAACGCAATAGTCCAGTTTCGAGTTCGCCATGACCGCTGAATAAAAGTACTGAGAACGCATTTGCACACCGTTAGCCTCGACATAAAGTAAAATATTCACAAATACCGGCGAGAAGATGACCTGTTTACAGCTCTGTCTATTGTTTAATTTTCAAATTTGTGGCACCATCCTGCCGGTATTTGTGAATATTTTACTTTAAGTCGAGGTTAACGGTGTGCAAATGCATTCTCAGTGCTTTTATTCAGCGGTCATTGCAAACTCGAAACTGGACAAAAGCGAAAGCGAACACAAACGCGAACGCTAATGGAAAATCAACTTTATACGCAAACGCAAACAAAACCAAAAACACAAAAGCAAAACGTAAACACAAACGCAAGCGAAAACCCGAATGCAGACACACGCAAACGCACACGCAAACAAAACCAAAAACACAAAAGCAAAACGTAAACACAAACGCAAGCGAAAACCCGAATGCAGACACACGCAAACGCAAACGCAAACAAAACCAAAAACACAAAAGCAAAACGTAAACACAAACGCAAGCGAAAACCCGAATGCAGACACAAACGCGAACGCGAATGGAAACTCAAACGCAAACGCAAAAGAAGAGGGCACCGAACCTGGTATCCCATTTGTTTTTCTCATAGTTGTCGTTTGTTTTTATTGAAGCTTTGATTTATGGTTCCTTGTAACCAAATTGTTCGTTGTTCGTTAAACACCGGCAAAGTTCTCTATACTATTGTTGTTACCTGGATCATACTCATCCATGAACCCAAAAGGACCGTAGTCTATTGTGATAGACAGCAGGCTGAAGTTATCCGTGTTGCAGACACCTAGAAAATATAAAGAAAAATATTTCCTTAGAAGAACTGCGATTTACTTTGAAAAGTACTTCTTTAGAAGAGCTGCAAGGCTATGACGTGAGAAACACCAGGGTTGGGGCAGTGGTGAGAGCACTCGCCTTGCACCAGTCTGATCCGGGTTCGATTCCCGGACCCAGCCGACGAAGACGAAGACGAAGACGAAGACGAAGACGAAGACGAAGACGAAGGCGAAGACGAAGACGAAGACGAAGATGATGATGATGATGACTGCTCAAGTAACCCCTGGTGTAATTCATCCACATCAATTCTTTTTCCTTGCTTGATATTCTTCGTAAAGTACAGGTACGACATGTTCACAGATAGCAATGACGACTGGGTTAAGGCTATCAGCGTATTACCAAAAAGAAAATTTAATTAACAGAAAAAAATATATTACTGTGTCAAGCTTACTTTAGAATATCTCGTTCGTCATTACTTGTTAAGATTTCCAGGGACCCAATCCTAAACCAAGATTTAGCCAAACGCAGAACAACTGCAGCTGAAATTCAAGCCAGAGTAAAAAAAGTATTATGGATACCTTCAAAGAGCGACTGATATGCAAAAAAAATTTGCTCGGGCAAAATATATCTCGCCAGGTTTTATTCTTAACCAAAGAAGTCACAGCAAGTGTTTGTTTTGATGGGAACCCAAAATAATTGTCTAAAACGTGAAGCCTACTGACGAACTGCAACAATATAAATATTTAGGTGTAAACTTCATACAAAAATTATTTTACTTCAGTCTTCCACTGGGAATTCTAGGACCATTTTTTGGGCATAAAAATACGCAAAACATATTCCCTTTAGTCCTTCAAATGCAAGTGAGATTTAAAGATACCAAACCTTTTTCTTGCATGGGGTGTCCATCATAAAACTGATCTCTCCAAACACGGTCATCACTCATAACAATACTGGCAGCGCGACTTGTGGGTACACCCAGATGAAACATGGCTTCGCTAGCCAGGAACTCACGCACAGATGATCTTAAAACAGCTCGGCCATCACCATGTCTGTTAAAATATTGCAATTACTACATCAATCAGCAGTAACTTTTCTGGAAACCTGAGAGCACAAGCCATCATGGGAGAAAGGACAACAAAATGAGAATAGATTGCAACTCTCCACTATTCACCGCCCCCCTCGATTCATCCGCCTCACATTTCAGAATTACCATACACAGGCTTGGCTTCAGTAGCAGTCTAGCAGTAACAACTCTTCTTAATAACAACTCTTCTTTCTCCTTGGAGAAAGTGTCCCTGGCAAAGAAATCCCAACAGGGTGGGGTGGGGGTCATTTGAGACAGGATGGGTGAATGAGGTCAAACTGTTACATGTAGACTCCCATAAATTATCATTAGGCTAATGTTGGACGCAGCAAGCTCCAGAATGCAACTCACAAATGTCTGATAAAGACAAAAATAGTTTGAAAATCAACTGAAGGGAGTTTGGGACAGTTAATGTGTCCAGCTCTTTCTATTCCTTGTGCATATGACATAAAATCAAACAGAAAATCCTGGAGCAACTCAAAAAATGCCAACAATAATTTTTCAGACCCAAAACGTTTCCAATGGATTGCCAGTTTTTGTAAACTCAATAATCGCCTCTACAATTCCACGTGGCCAATTAATATCCCATCCCTTAGAGCCCTACAGTGTAGGTAACAGAACATATCCGTATTTTCTCGGTATTGAACTACATCTAGCATGAAGTGGAGGCTCTTGTGGGGGATACATTTACATACGAAAAAATTGTCCGGTGTAAGCCTCGTTTTTTTTTTGCATGCTAGTTCCAGTTCATTGCAAGGTTCATTCTTTTGAGGTCCTGTCATTTGGAATTCTCTCCCTACTTCAATTACTGGTTGAGCAAGTTTTCTTTCCTTTAAGAAAAAATGTTAGAATAATTTTTATTTCAACAATCCCGAATTGGTCATGCTGCACCCACACAGCACCAAATTACACTTTTATATTACCCTCCGAGGTGGCGTCTCCTATAAGCCTTGTGGTTTCCTGAGGTCTCCTCGCCGCTAAGTTAGGTGTATTGCTTGAAGATATTATGAAAATGGCAAATAAATGAAATTATAATAATAATAATTATAATAATAATAATAATAATAATAATAATAATGCCAAGGCTTTGTAGCAGCACAAAGTAAGATATGGCTTTAAAAACATTGTGTCGTTTATCAAATAATAATAATTATTACTATTGAGAATACAAATAAGGTGATCTTAATTTCCAGTTTTTCATGCAGAATGTACAGTCATCCAACAGTACCTTGAATAAGGTGTTTTTCCAGAGCCCTTCAGCTGCAGCTCCCAGCGTTCTCCTTTCCTACAATAATCATAATGATAATAATTGAGATGCAATCCACCACAAGTTCAAGAAACAAGTGGACAAAAACCTTGTACCAAGATTATTTTCATCGTATTGCAAACTTCTGTACGACTGTTTTCAATATCTTCTCAAAAAAGATCATTTCCAGCAACACCAAGCGTCAAAAACAAATGTTGAAGTAAGGTATGAAACATTTGAAAGTACTGGTGAAATGAAACTGATGATGAAATTTTGCCTGTGTTTGCACAAGTTCTCTGACTTTAAAATTTATTTTCTCTCATTCTCATGGGAAATTGTTTTCGGTGTTATTTCGGGCAATTACCTATGTATTTAGCTTTAAGAAAATGTAAAAATGACTGTAAAATACTGAAAATTATTCTGGTACCAGATTTTTATCCATTAAAACCTGAAATTGCTCGATTTTCTAGCGGATTTCATCTTAATAATTATTATTAATGAGAATTATTATCCATGATTAATAATAATTGATAATTAATATTATTATCAATTAATTATCAATAATTACTATAACAATCAGAATAATTTTTATTCAATGCAGAATTGAGTTTATGTGATACACGTATCAAATAACTGTCAACATCCTTCAAGGGCTGCAACCTGTTTATTACACCTGTTACAGTGGAATACCTTTGATAGGAGCTTGATTTTACAGGTGATATTCACTATCACTGGTACTGGTACATATTACTTACGAAGCAATAAGATTGTCACAGTTGCAAAGCTTATGCAATTCATGGCGCAAAACTCAATAACAGCCTTCGTACAAATACAGCTGTAGCAACTGAGCAAAGTCCAGGGCTGGGTTGTTTGAAGTCCAGTTAGCAATAATTCTTAACAATGACCGTGGTCAAAGCCTAAAGCTTGTCCTAGCTGAGTTAACCCAGATTGGCAATAATCCTGAGTTGACTGTGATCAAACCGTATAGTTTGCCATAGCAGTTAACCCAGACTAGCACTAATCACTCTTCAAACAACTTAGCCCAGTTTAGAACACAATCTGATACGATTCACGGTCAGATTCAAGAACTTAGTGTGATTGACAAATTAAACATAATCATTCAAACATCAATTGACATAATTCACCTGTTCAAGTATTCCCCTAGAACTACCGCCCTTCCATCTCCAAGTTGATCTGCCCATTCACCAAACTGTTATAAAAAAAAAGAAAATTGACTGCTATTTTATGGTCAATGTGTCACTGGTTAATGCTTTGCTTCTTATACATGTATGTACCATGTGGGATCGACACAATTTTTTCAAGAAGAGTTTATGGTAATGATGATGATGATGATGATGACGACAATGACAACAATGATAATCAGCAGTTTATTTAATAGATCCACTATGTGGCTGGCTCTTCCTTGTTAAATTATCTTAACAACAGTGTACAATGACAATAAATATTTCATGCTGTGAAATTTACAATTTACAACAAATTAAGATGTCTAGCTCTTAACAAAGTCCTTGACAGTTGGAGGGTGTAAATTGCAGGGTGCAGGTCAGAATTTCACTTAAGTGTGGTAGGAATTCATCGGTTTTTTGTTCTTGTTCTTTTTTTTTTTTTTTTTATTTTCCGCTCATGTGTCATTTCCAATTTACATGACATGAAAGAGCAAAATTTAAAAAAAAAATGGATGTTGAAATTTCCAGAAGTGCATTGGTGGTAATAATGTTCAACTCTCCATATGTTCCAATCATAGCATCGATTACTCCATGCGCATTATGAACTTCATTGAACACTTACAATGTAAGTGAACCAGCCTTTTATTGTTCTTGAGGCCATTAAATGCAGTTGAAAACTAAATCAATGTATGATTGCGGGGTAGCAGCCATGACTGCAATGACAAAGTGGCCGATCTTGCATCATGAGGAAGTACACTTTGTTATTAATTTTTTTAGTCTATGGAAGGTATAAAGTCAGTTAAACTGGCTCTGCATTGAGATTTGGGGCAAAAAGAAACACTTACTGACAACTTAATTAGTAAAGGCAGTCCATTCCCATCATCACAAACGTTTACTATGCACATGTAAAGATGGCCTACATCGTGAACGTAAATAAGGACTATTACTACCATGCTTATATAAGCCTGCATCCTGCACCCTGCACATTGCAGTTTTAAGACGAAATCCGCTCGAAAATTGAGCAATTTCAGGTTTTAGTGGACAAAAATCTTGTACCAGAATAATTTTAAGTATTTTTCAGTCATTGTTACATTTTCTTAAAGCTAATTACATAGATAATTGCCTGAAATAACACTGAAAACAATTTCCCATTGGAACGAGAGAAAATAAATTTCAAAGTTTAGAGAACTTGTGCAAACACAGGCAAAATTTCACCATCAGTTTCATTTCACCAGTACTTTCAAGTGTTTCATACATTACTTCAACATTCGTTTTCAATGTTTGGTGTTGCTAGAAATCATTATTTTTTTTCTGAGAAGATATTTAAGGCAGTCATACAGAAGTTTGCAATATGATGAAAATAATCTTGGTACTAGGTTTTTGTCCACTTGTTACTCGAACTTCTGGTGGATTCCGTCTTAACACCCTCTGCTAATGACAGTTTAAGGAAAGAACTGTAAATTTTACAGAGTATGTTCTGCTAATTTTAGGGAGGCCATTAATTGAAAAGTTTGGGAGCTTAATGTCTTGGAATGACTCATATTCTATTGGTA
This sequence comes from Pachyseris speciosa, assembly GCA_016490735.1. NCBI lineage: Eukaryota > Metazoa > Cnidaria > Anthozoa > Scleractinia > Pachyseridae > Pachyseris > Pachyseris speciosa. The sequence goes on along the minus strand of JAEMWC010000168.1, from coordinate 121,622 downwards.
CTTTCAATCTTTGCATCAGTCCTGTTTCCTTTTCTTAGATGTTTTCACAGGCAACCCAAACTCACACTTTGAGAACTAGTCTGAATGACAAGGATCGAAATCCTCCAATCAACAACAGCCTAAGCGAGGATCGAAATGCGCCAATCACGACCAGCCACGGTGCTTCTTATTCTCACACGCAACCAGTTGACACCATTGCCTGATGAAGACCAGCAGTATAGTGGTCGAAACGTCGCAATCCACATCTTTGTGACTCAATCGTGAGACAAAAGATTAACTCAGCTATCACGAGACCTTTCTTTCTGAAAACAACATTGAGTTACATGCAAGTCTTACACGATTCAAACATTCTCAACTATTACGCATCCTTCACTGTGTAATCCCAAAACATCCAAAGAACACTAAAGGTGAGGTTGTTTTAATTGTTTTATTGGCTAAAAATGGTACAATTTAGCTTTATTTTAACTTTCAAAATCTATGATGTTCTTTTAATTTCCCATACAAAGTCTTAACTCAAAGCATTCTAATTCTTGATGGTATTGTGTAATTCAGTTAACTAGTTGCTTCTTTTTGGTGTGAGTTTGGGCTTCCTGTGCTGTTATAGTATATCGATATGTTTTTCAAACATCAAAGCCATGTTCGACTGCGATGCCACGGCCAACTACCATTAACAGATGGAAAAGGCTAGTATCGTTCTGGTAAACTCTTTTTCCCTACCTGATGACCGCCGTACCTATGTGAAAGCAGCACGGAATTGGGCAATAACTTATTTCCTGCTACAAATTCAACAAATGTTTCTGATTCTGCCGCAGATGGGCTCAAATCGAGGATTTCTGTCAACGCTTCACTGGACAATGCTACTAATTGCGGTTTGTATTTAAGAGGAACCGGACGCACGGTAGAAAATACCACGCCATGCACTTGTCTAACATAGTTCTGCGTTTCCTGATCAACAGGAAAAACTTGTAACAAAACGCTGGATTGCATGAAACCCCACTTTTCAAACTCCAATAGGTCATTTTTGCTGCAGTTGTTTTCCCTCAGCAGTATTAAGCGGTTGGCACAAGAGCAGTGATTCCTTTCAGAGATGCATTGTCTCTTCCACAATCTTTCATTTTTTACGCGGTATGTTAAGGATTGTCGCCATGCGAGAAGAAAAACTGTGACAAATCTGATGAGAAAACACCGCAGCTTCTCCGCCATGTTTGTTTACCATGTAGCCAGGCCTTGTTATTTTTCAGCGAAATGCCGCTGTACTGAGAACGTGTGCCGACTCATATTTTCGAGTTGAGGCCGAGTCGTAAAGGGGCATTTAAAAGGCCTCCTTTACTTGAAGGTAGGAAGATCCTAGCACTAGGAAGATCCTAGAATGCTGATCATCCTAGCGCCAAATGTTTTCTGTATTCAGTTTACATGCAAAGGGTTGTACTTGGCCAGAGCGCTAGGATCTTCCTGGTCCTAGGATCGTCCTACGTGAAAGGTAGGAAGATCCTAGCACCATGTAAACTGCTTTTGCTAAGAATACAGGGGCACCCAACGAGCCAAAGCAGCCAAAAGCTGTGTAAAGGCATCTTTAAGTACCTTATGGTGTTTGAAGTCTGTTTAAAGTGATGTTTTGGTTAGCTAGAAAACTTTGATCTGTTCGGATTCCCTAGCTGAAATGTTAATTGCCCGAAAGTTTTAGGGAACAAAATCTTTCTTTGAGAAAATACTTGTTGAAGTTAACTTTTAAGGGAACCTTTTTTTCTTTCCGAAAATGCTAGCTGACGTTTTTTACTGCCAAAACAGCAATAACAACCTTTCCGAAAACCTCAGGGGTTATGATTTCCACATTTTACTTACGAAAATCCGAGTGCACTCTTTAATCGACGCCGAAAGCCTTAGGCGAACTACCCTCCACGGAACAGGTATCTTGGGTGCCCCTGAGAATATCCTAGTAGCAGGGACAAAAACAACAAACCAAACAAATATGGCGGTGGCCAGGCGATCAGCGGCTAAAAGAAGAAAATTTCGTTCAAATTTCCGACCGAAATTTCTACATGTAAACCAAAACGAAAAAGTTGTTTCGCCCTCTAGGATCTTCCAAGCGCTAGGATCTTTCCGCATCCATGCATATGTAAACAGCCCCTTAACAATCAAGCTATTGAAGCTCCCTAGAAGCCAAGCCGAACAAATGAACCCATGCGCAAATAAGTAGGTACTACTGTTGTGATCGTGACGCCATCAATATCCAGCTGAATATCTACTGTCTCGCATAAAAGTTAAATGCATCAAGACTTTATTACTATAGATCTTTGACCAAAGGTTTGTATTGTACTTTAGCACACGGTTTGCGCTGCAGATGTAAGCAAGATCGGTACAGATGAGAACATGACTTGTGGTTAGTCTTATCTATCCTGACAACGTCTGGGTTTGTTGTACTAGGCAAATGGCTGAATGCTAGGTCCTAATTACAAATGCTGGGCGTGTAAACGTAGCCAGTACTATAGCAAAATTTACAAATGTACATTACATAGGAATTATTATTATTATTATTATTATTATTATTATTATTATTATTATAATCATAAAAATTACAATTTCCTCGATTTTGATTGGTTTAAAAAGCTCCTATTTTCCACTAATTCACGTGCCAAGTTGTTATCGGACAGTTTGTTATTGGACACTTTGTTATTGGACAGTTTGTTATCGGACAGTCCAATAAGCCAATCACATTCAAAGTAGTATTTTAAATCAACCAATCACACTCAAAGTTGTAGTTTAAATCAATCAATCACAACCTTGGTTACAATCAGCATACATTTGATCGCAGTCAATTTCAGAGCGACATTAAACAATTTACGCTTCCTTTGTCAGTCTTCCTCTTTTCTCGGAAATTGTAATTTTCATGATTAATTGGTAATAAGACTTCGTGTCGTCCAATTCGGTCTGTAATCATACTCGTGATAAACAAATCGAACTCCCGCTGCGCGGTCGTCCGATTTTGTTATCACTCGTATGATTACAGACTGAATTGGACTCCACTCAGTCCTATTACCATTACTTATTATTTTATAATATAGCTCGCGCATCTTTTCATTGAAAACGAGCGTGCCATGAGAGTGCAAAGCACGCAGATGACGCCATTTGTCTGCGCGTGCAGTTTCAAAATCATTACAAATCTGGCATTTTTCACAATTCACAACATAAACTTCTCGATTAAAATATTACAGTCATACCATAGAACTGACGAGATGAATTCCAAGTGCTGCTTATTTTAACTGAATGGTTTTAGTCTCCCGTTAAAAACAATTTTTACAACAAGACACAGTGTTGACGCAACATATACGATCACTGACGCAATTCCGCGCGCGCAAGCTAAGATTAAAATTTGCTCAGTTTTCTCACAAATTGAAACGAATTTACCTACAAATGTGGGCAAAACTAAATAAAAAATAAAAAAGCCTTAAACGTGCTTTGTTCTGTTATAAGGCACTCAGGGAAGTGACGAGAGCACTCAAGAAGTCGTGCTCTCGTCACTTCCTTGTGTACCTTATAACAGAACAAAGCACGGTTAAATAGATTTATTATAAATTCATAGCATTAACAAACCTAAAAGATGCTATTCACAACATAATTTTTAAGCAGGAAAGAAGCAATGGCAACCATTTTGATTCGATGGATTCTCTGATAGCGTACGAAAATGTCTCCCACGGTGTGTTCCTCAACTTGAAGGAATACACAGCCGATTTCCTTTATCGTTTTCGATATTTTCTGTAATGTACATTAAGGTGGCCGAACACAGTTTTTGCGCGCGCACTCTCCAGTCGTTGGTGCTGACGCGAGGCAGCGCGCGCACAAGGATGACAACAACAAACATGGAGCCGAAAGAGTGATGAGTTTTTTGTTCTAAGGCGGTTTTATATGAGGCATTTTTCTTCTTAAAATGATAGTGTGTTATAAAGTTTGTTAGAATGGTATGTCAAAAAAAGTCAGCTTTGGCAAGTTTTTCAGTGTTAAGCCCCGGCTACACGTTGTAACATTGTTAGAAGAACACGTCCCAACGTTGTTGTAAGAACGCTTTTAACAATGTTGGATACGCATATAACATTGTTGGAAATACGCCGCTTCGGGGATCTGACTTCAACAATTTCCACCTCTGCTATTAGACTCTCGGATTGGACACTGGGCCCTTAACTCTAAATGGTCTTTGCAATACAACATTGTTGAAAGGGCGGCTACACGCCTCAACATTTGTTGTATGTTGGATAAAATGTTTGATCGAAATCAAAACATTCTTCCAGCAAAAAAATGTTGAACAAACGTCATCAAACATGCATACTACACGTTCTAACGTTGTTCATCCAACAAATGTTTTATAACAATGTTTGAACGTGTAGCCGGGGTTTTACCGTCAGAACCGTGAGAACCTCTGAGAACCGACTGAGAACCCAGTTAAATGCAGCGCATGCGTAGTTAGTCAAAAAATTGAGATTGACCTCTTTCAGGTCCAGTCTCCGAAATACGCGCATTCCTCGAAAACTGCCCGTTAGAATTTCACGAAATTTGGCAGAAAAATACTTCAGGAAACAAGAAAGTAGGTTATTGCAACAATTCTGAAATTTAAGAGAGGAAATTGTAAATAATGGAGTTATCTTTCAAGGAAGGATAGGAAGGGAGGATTTTTTTATCTGGAAATTTTTTTTCCAGCAAGTTTTATTCAACTTTAAAAAACAACTGAATAATTTTAGACAGGCGTAAGATGACAACTCAGTTTTAAACTGGAAATTTTCTGTTCTCGATCGATCACAACTTGTTCTTTGCTACCGTATGATATTATCACGGCTGCAATGCAAGTTGTAGCTCAAATACTTCTTCGCTTTAACTCGAGACCTAACATTGGTACTGAAAACTCTAACCAATGTTTTCCTCAAGACTTGATCACCTACTTGGTAAGAAAACTATGGTTAATTTGTTTACCAAGAAGATCATTAAACAAATTACGTACCCGTGCATTACTCCGTTCTACCGTATTTCCTCGAACGAATAAGCGCCCACGCTCTAATAAGCGCGCGCCCTCTTCCGATTGGCCCGAATAAGCGCCCATCCCCTTCGCTCAAAATAGCAAACAAGAACCCGCTCTCGAATAAGCGCCATCCTCCCCAGCCACCCCATCCCCACTTGCCCCCTCGCCTCATTTTCATAAACGGTAGGGGTACAAAGAAAACCTGTTTCCATTCTTACTGTATTCTTAATCTTAAAGCTTCAACTACACCGGAATCAATACATGTAGGAGAACAGTTTATATCCCGTTGAGTCCCTAGCTTCCAGCTATTTTTATCTCCATGTGCTTGCAGAGTTCTTTTGTGATCATTAACCAAAATATAGCTAAAAGTAGTTGAAAGTAAAGCTTAATACGCGCCCCCTCGATTAAGCCAAGCGCCCTGAGTTCTAAAAAGCGCGCCCGCGGCCGAAATTTTAAATAAGCGCGGGATGCCTATTCGAGGAAACACGGTATTTAGTAAGGGTAAATTAAAAGGAGTTGCCAGGTGATTCTCAGTCAGTGTTCGCATTAGTCACGAACCTGAGTGGTAATGAGCAGAAAAAAACCCCTGAAGAAAACCATGTTCGATACCAATAGTTTGGAGTTCATACTTTCACTGGCAGTCAGTCCATTTTTGATCGCTGGTTTCATCGGAAATGTGTTGGTCATCCGCATCGTTCACAAAACGCGAGAGATGCATACGACAACTAATTACCTCCTAGCAAACTTAGCTGTTAGCGATGTCTTAACCATTTTCTTCATGTGGCCAGTATTCTTTACTTTCTTTCAACTTCCTCACCTTGATGATGGCTATGCAAAATTCATTTGCAAGTTTATAGCAGTCAGTATCGCTCCCACTTTGGTGTCATCCTTTACTCTAACATTACTAGCGGTGGAAAGATATCACGCTTTGCTGAAGCCTTTCAGGACAGGATTACGCTTGAACCAAGACAACATCAAAAAGGCGATCACTGCTGTTTGGGTCTCAAGTGTCCTTTTATGTTTCCCAGGTCTGTTTTTGGAAGAGTGGAGCAAAACACATTTCACATGTATTCCGGTTCACAGTGAAGGCCGCAAAATTCACTCGATCTTAAACTTCACAATGAGCATTTACGCACCGTTGGCAATCCTTCTTTTCTGCTATGGATCCTTGATCAAAGGACTGTACTTTTCCAACACGATATGTACATCAGACGCTGAAGAAGACAGAGGCGCAGAGAAAAAGAAACTTGTTATCACATTCATCCTGGCGACAGCTGGATATGTTCTTGGTTACGGGCCAACTGCGGTTTATCAGACAGTTTTAATTTCAAGGGAAAATCCACAGATCAACTTCACAGATACTAAAGTTCTGGCTGCGAGTACTTTTATCTATTTCTGTAGCCTATGCCTCAATCCTATTCTGTACGCTTTTCGGAGCACAAACTTTAAAGAAGGGTTTAAACGTATAATATTCTGTCGTGAATCTCCATCGCAAAATGACATTGAATTGTAAGATCGATCGTTGAACAGTGGATTTGTAATTCCAGTGATTTCTGTATTGCCTTATATTTCTTTATTATAAGACATTTTTAAATCGCATTTATCAATAGCTAACAACTGCAGGGGGACTGAGCGATTCCGGACTTGCAATGCGTAGGCCCCGGGTTCAATTCCCTCTCTCGCTCGGCCACGCTTGTAAACAGCCAACTGGTCTGCCTCCTGCCAGTTTGGCCGATTCTTAACCTGTTATGTTTACTTGAATCATTTGTTTCATGTATTTGTTCGGCCCCACTAGCCTTTGCGTGCTATTAATACTGCTGAGGGTAAATAAAGGTCATTGATTTCTTTTATTTTATTTTAGTTACAGCTGCCCTTTGTATTATCTCGATTACCTAGGATGTCTGAGTCTTTACTTCATTCTTAACTTGTCAAAGCCATATACGTCAGAAAATGTAAATTAGTCTTTATGAGCAAGACCTCGAAACATGAATATTGGTACAAAATCAAATCAGTGCTACTGGAGGTAATACGGCCATCACACAGAGTGATAAACGATGTTCACTTGTTCGTTATATACTTTGCCTAATCTACAATAGCTTTCTTTAGCTTACTAGTTTCTGCTCCATAAACAAGGCGTTCTTCTTCGAACTTTAATTCCTCTTTCTCTCAGATGCAAAAGTTGTAATTTGTTCCTGAGTAAAAGTCAATTTTACCACAATTGCCAGTAATCGCGCAATCTTATTGGCTAATTTGCCGTTGTCGATAAGAGTCTGGACAACGCTGCTCGCGTCAACGTGTCGCGCAATGCCCTTTTTTCAGCTCGCGCTCTTAAATTAACATTAGAGAGATTAAGATACAGGTTTGGCCATCTTACCGCAAACGGCAAACCGCGGTTTGCGGTTAGCGGTTTTACGTTTACCGTCTGCCCATATTCGGGGCTTAAGATTCGTGGTTGGTTCTAACAACAAATAGCCGGCCGCCATGTTTGTTTTCATTCATTCGTTCACTTCTATCTGAGCTGAGAAATCGTCTTCAAAATTACGTTTCTATGAAAAAGAATTCGATAATCAATAAGCGAAAGAGTTATAAAAGGTAGCATTTCCTCTCAAACGTGGGATTGTGATGTTTTAGGATGCAAAAAACCTTGCGGTAAATCACTTACCTCTAGAGTGTGGTCTAGCCGTACAAACGTGAACCTCAAACCGCAAACCTGACGGCAAGGCACTGGTCACGTGACTTCTTGACGTTCGCGGTTCGCGGGAAAAGCCGAAAAACCTCGAACTTAATCTCTCTATTGTCTTTGACGCTGATATTCAGCTAAAAAACAAATCGAATGTGGTTTAGCGTTGTCTATACTCAGGGTATCAGTCATTTAACAAATCGAATGTGGTTTAGTGTTGTCTATACTCTTATCGACAACGATATTCGCCATCATAATGGTCAAAATTTGCTGTGAACTCACTCGGCTGCGCCTCGTGAGTACACAACATTTTCACCACTGTGATGACGAATATCGTTGTCGATAAGAGTATAGACAACACTAAACCACATTCGATTTGTTAAATGACTGATACCCTGAGTCTATTTTTCAAATACTGGAAGCCTCATAAACAGAGCGCACGGGGTACCAAAGTGACAGCACCGACTCAAAAATAGAAAGCCAATTCACAACAGAACCATCTTAGCGCGAATATCACGAAAAGCCAGTTGTGTGCATTAAACCTTGTTTATATGCGTCAATTATCTGTCCAATGTGTCAGTTATGCAAAACAGTGCACGTACGGCCTACCCTCAGAATGATTACCGATTCCATTTTAGTCTTTTTTAACATTCTGGAAAAAGTATGTTTCTATCATAACTGTTTATTTATTAGTTTGTTATTAATTCTTTTCTGAGATTATAAGGTTGTAGTTCTTGTAAGAAAATATATGCTCAACAAAGTCATTCAGTTTGCGGTTTCTCGCTTTTAAATTTTAATGCCTCGAGAGGGTAGATTTTAATAAAACAAGTCCCCTAAAACTACACCTTTTTTTTTCAGTTTGCGACTGTAAGGTGCATAATTAATGTTAAACATTGTGCGATAGACCCCAATGAGTTTCTCATCTAGACTTAATAGCACTAAATTAAATAATCAGCTTGGTGACACCAGAAATAATAAGTCTGGTTTGGGACAATTTATGCGATTTTGCCAAATAAGGGGAAAAGAAGCAACCAGGTGCGCCTCATTTGTGCTGTTTACAACCTTTATACATCACATGATAAAGAAGAGAAAAGCCTAAGCAGCCATTATGATCGATACCAGTGGCTTGAAATTCATCCTTCCCCTGGTCGAAATTCCATTTTTTATCGTTGGTTTCATCGGAAACGTGTTGGTCATTCGCATCATTCACAAAACGCGGCAGATGCACACAACAACTAATTACCTGCTCGCAAATTTGGCTGTTAGTGATCTCTTAGCCATTTAATAATAATAATAATAATAATAATAATAATAATAATAATAATAATAATAACAATAATAATGACTAATGACTAATGAATAATGAATAATGACTTTATTGGCAACATCTCTACATGGTAGCTCTTCATTTACCAACTACAAAGTATTATTGAGACGAATTTTAAAAAATGCTTAATGTTATACTATAATATACATCTTATTTTACTCAATAGTATTTTGTTAGTGATGATAGCTGAGTTTATCTTTTATCTCACGATTGAGTCACTAAGATGTGGATCGCGAAGTTTCGACCGCTATACTGCTGGTCCTCATCAGGCGATGGTGTCGACTAGCTGCGTGTGAGTATAAGAAGCACCGTGGCTGGTGGTGATTGGTGCGTTTCGATCCTCGCTTAGGCTGCTGTTGTTTGCTGGATTTCGATCCTTGTCGTTCAGACTAGAAATTGTTCCCTCAGAGGTCCGCTTTGGTTCTGATCGGCTGTTGTTGTGTTTGATCGTGGACATCCACGCTTCAGGAATTTCAATTCTATTGTCCCTGTTTATGTTGTTAGGGTTAAGTCTTATGTGAATAGCCTCTTTAACCCTACGGGTGTACCAATGTGGGTCTCGGTCAATACCTTTAACTTCGTCCCAGAGCGGATAATGTCCGGTCGTTGCTATGTTCTGAAACGGCGGCGGATTGGGTTCGAGCAAGCCGTATGCCTCTATCGTGTTCCTTAATACGTTCATGCATAGATCTTCCGTCTCTCCAAAGATCAGTACCAAAGTGGACCGCACCTTCAATTAACGAATAAACGATAACTTCACAATATGCCGCAAATAAGTAAGTGTAACACCTGCTAATTAATATAATAGATCCGTTTTTAGTCACCCCTCGGTATGTTTGCTTATTTCGTCTTAAGCAGCCATGCTATAATCACACATATTTTACATGCAAATCATATCTTTATATTCATCAAACCACGATAAACTTCCTTTTCAACCCACACATAATAAATATTAGTTCAGGAAGTTAACAAACTGTTTTATCTATTTAATAAAACAAAATGTCTGCATGCATCTGGAAAATTTTTTCCAGCAAGTTTTATTCAACTTTAAAAAGCAGCGGTATAATTTTAGAGAGGCGTAAAATGACAACTCAGTTTTAAACTGGAAATTTTCTGTTCTCGATCGATCACAATTTCTTCTTTGCTACCGTATGATATTACCACGGCTGCAAGTTGTAGCTCAAATGCCTCTTCGCTTTAACTCGAGACCTAACATTGGTACTAAACACTCTAACAATGTTTTCCTCAAGACTTAATCACCTACCTGGTAAGAAAAATATGGCTAATTTGTTTACCAAGAAGATCATTAAACAAATTACGTACCCGTGCATTACTCCGTTCTACCGTATTTCCTCGAACGAATAAGCGCCCACGCTCTAATAAGCGTGCGCCCTCTTCCGATTGGCCCGAATAAGCGCCCAGCCCCTTCGCTCAAAATAGCAAACAAGAACCCGCTCTCGAATAAGCGCCATCCTCCCCAGCCACCTCACCCCACCCCCCTTCCCCCCATCCCCCTCCCTTCACTTTCACAAACAGTAGGGGTACAAAGAAGACCTGTTTCCATTGTTACTGTATTCATAATCTTTAAGCTTCAACTACACCGGAATCAATACATGAAGGAGAACAGTTTATTTCCCGTTGAGTCACTTCCAGCTATTTTTATCTCCATGTGCTTGCAGAGTTCTTTTGTGTTCATTAACCAAAATATAGCTAAAAGGAGTTGAAAGTAAAGCTTAATAAGCGCCCCCTCGATTAAGCCGAGCGCCCTGAGTTCTAAAAAGCGGGCCCGCGGCCGAAATTTTCATAAGCGCGGGATGCCTATTCGAGGAAACACGGTATTTAGTAAGGGTAAATTAAAAGGAGTTGCCAAGTGATTCTCAGTCAGTGTTCGCATTAGTCACGAACCTGAGTGGTAATAAGGAGAAAAAAAAACCCTGAAGAGAATCATGTTCGATACCAATAGTTTGGAGTTCATACTTCCACTGGCAGTCAGTCCATTTTTGATCGCTGGTTTCATCGGAAATGTGTTGGTCATCCGCATCGTTCACAAAACGCGAGAGATGCATACGACAACTAATTACCTCCTGGCAAACTTAGCTGTTAGCGATGTCTTAACCATTTCGTTCCTGTGGCCAGTATTCTTTACTCTCTTTAAACTTACGCACCTTGATCATGGTTATGCAAAATTCATTTACAAGTTTATAGCAGTCAGTTTCGCTCCCATTTTGGTTTCATCCTTTACTCTAACATTACTAGCGGTGGAAAGATATCACGCTTTGCTGAAGCCTTTCAGGACAGGATTACGCTTGAACCAAGACAACATCAAAAAGGCGATCACTGCTGTCTGGGTCTCAAGTGTCCTTTTATGTTTCCCAGGTCTGTTTTTAAAAGAGTGGAGCAAAACACTTTTTACATGTATTCCGGTTCAAAATGAAGGCGACAAAATTCACTCGATCTTAATCTTCACAATGAGCATTTACGCACCGTTGGCAATCTCTTTTTTCTGCTATGGTTCCTTGATTAAAGGACTGTACTTTTCCCACACGATATGTACATCAGACACTGAAGAAGACAGAGGCGCAGAGAAAAAGAAACTTGTTATCACATTCA
>JAEMWC010000168.1:85000-100000 GCA_016490735.1 Pachyseris speciosa | reverse complement strand
TTACCGACTTCATTTTAGTCTTTGTTAACATTCTGGAAAAAGTATGTTTCTATTATAACTGTTTATTTATTAGTGTGTTTATAATCCTTTTTTGAGATTATAAGGTTGCAGTTCTTGTAAGAAAATATATGCTCAACAAAGTCATTCAGTTTGCGGTTTCTCGCTTTTAAATTTTAATGCCTCGAGAGTGTCGATCTCAATAAAACAAGTCCCCTAAAACTGCACCCTTTTTTTTCAGTTTGCGACAATAAGGTGCATAATTAATGTTAAACATTGTGCGATAAACCCTAATGATTTTCTCATCTAGACTTAATAGCACTAAATTAAATGATCAGCTTGATGACAACAGAAATAATGTCTGGTTTGCGATAATTTATGCGATTTTGCCAAATAAGGGGAAAAGAAGCTACCCGGTGCACTTCATTTGTGCTGTTTACAACCTTAAATACATCGCATGATAAAGAAGAGAAAAGCCTAAGCAGCCAACATGATCGATACCAGTGGTTTGAAATTCATCCTTCCGCTGGTCGAAATTCCTTTCTTTATCGTTGGTTTCATCGGAAACGTGTTGGTCATTCGCATTGTTCACAAAACGCAGCAGCTGCATACAACAACTAATTGCCTGCTAGCAAACTTGGCTGTTAGTGATCTCTTAACCATTTTATTCGTTTGGCCAACGAATTTTATCATTTATCAACTAAGTTATGTGAGTGATGGACTTGGAACATTCATTTGCAAGTTTTTCGGAATCATAATGACTCCCATCTTGGTGTCATCCTTTACTCTAACATTATTAGCGGTGGAAAGATATCACGCTTTACTTAAACCTCTCAGGACAGGATTGCGGTTAAACCAAGACAATATTAAACAGGCCATCACTGCTATTTGGGTCTCACGTGTCCTGTTCTGTCTTCCGAGCGCCTTTTTGCAGGAATGGAGCAACACGCTCTCAATGTGTATTCCAGTAAGCATAGAAGGAAGGAAAATCCACGCGATTCTAACCTTCATGCTTAGTACCTACATACCATTGGTAATATTTCTTTTCTGCTATGGATCCTTGATCAAAGGACTGTACTTTTCCAACACAATATGTCCAACAGACACTGAAGAAGACAGAAGCTCAGAGAAAAAGAAACTTGTTATCACTTTTATCTTGGCAACGGCTGGGTTTGTCATTGGTTATACACCCATTGTGGTTTACTCCACAGTTAAATATGACGAGGAGCTGGGCTTTCAAAATTTTGAACTTCACGCTGTTTTTAATTTTATCTTTTTTTGTAGCTTATGCCTTAATCCTATTCTATACGCTTTTCGGAGCAGAAACCTCCAAGAAGGATTCAAACGCATAGCGTTATGCCATAAGTCTCCACCACAACCACCACAAAATGGCATAGTGCAGCTGCTATAACTGCTCATTAACTTTCTTTTCATATACCGGAATCAGGGAATAGAATTTCCTTAACAGAAATTTTCTTAAAGGCCGGTTTAAATGGCTCACTATTTTCAAAACAACTCTTCAAGAGTGCATGCCTAACATCATGGGTGTTGAATCTATTGTTGAACTGATGAACCGTTTAAAAAGGTCGGTCATCATTGTTAAAAGTGTGCAATTAATTATAAGCATGTTCTATTTCAGTCACATTGTCATTAATATTAAAAGTTTCGGCAAAAGACAGCATAAATAAAGGCAATATAGTTTTGTAGTCTGTTAGGGAAATTAAACAAAAATGCTAAGAATTGGGCGAAAATGTAATGTGACTTCACAAAAAAACCAATAAATTTTGCTGTAATAACTTCCTTTTAGCTCACAAACGGTTTGCGTTTATAGCTCGAATTAAAGGGAAAAGTTATAAATGATTCACTATTTAAGGCTCTACTTCATCCGGTGTAAATAGACTAAATAGCGTTCATTCCACTTTACCCAAAAACGTTGCAACACATCAAAAGGGTTTTCGCACTTTTTTTGTGGGTTCCTTTCACTATTTTTGTTCAGATTCTCAATTATGTGCCGTAGAGTCTTTAATAAAACAATTATTATACTCGGGCTTTCTGGATAATAAAATAATTATCCTGCTCAATCTTGCGGACTATCCCCTTATTTTAACCAACTCGGCCTACGGCCTCGTCAGCTAAGAATCAGGCAATATTCCGCGCTATTTTGCAGGACAATTGTTAAATGTCCAGAGCGCCCTCTTAGACTAATTGTTAAATATAACATGTCCCTTCCTCATGGACCAGATAATATCGTTCAGTTAATAATCACACATGACAAATCGAATGATGTCATGTCATCTGCCCCGAAAAGCACCGAAAAATATCCCCCATGGCTGAAAATAAAGCTCAGTAAGATTAAAGGTGATGATAGGGCCGAGACCAAACCATTGTCCTGAGGCACCACAGGGCTATTGCAGCTTTATTACATTGATAAAAACCTCCTCAGAATGTGAGATGTACCCAGTTAAGCGATCTTTTGCTATCATTATCATTATCGTTATCGTTATCGTTATGGCTATCGCTATCGCTATCGTTATCGCTATCGCTATCGCTATCGCTATGGTTATTGTTATCGTTATCGTTATCGTTATCGTTATCGTTATCGTTATCGTTATCGTTATCGTTATCGTTATCGCTATCGCTATCGCTATCGTTATCGTTATCGCTATCGCTATCGCTATCGCTATCGTTATCGTTATCGGTATCGGTATCGGTATCGTTGTCGTTATCGTTATCGTTATAATTATCGTTATCGCTATCGCTATCGTTATCATCATCATCATCATTATTATTAATATTATTATTATTATTATTAGCAATATTATTATTATTAGTAGTAGTAGTAGTAGCAGCAGCATCAGCCTTAGTAATAGTATATACATGTAACAAGCAGGGCTCATATTCCATTTATTTTTTGGCTGATTAGATCTCTTGTAGATCATTTATATGTATATTCCATTTATTTTTTGGCTGATTAGATCTCTTGTAGATCCTACGTTTTACAGCGTTATCGTTGGCGGTCCTTTGCTTATTACTTTCACTTAGTAATAGTCGCCGTCGTCCTCGTAGTAGTAGTAGTAACAGTAGTAGTAGTAGTTACTACTACTGTTATCGCTATCGCTATCGCTATCGTTATCGTTACCGTTACCGTTACCGTTACCGTTACACGGTTTCCGCTGCAGATGTAAGCAAGATTGGTACAGATGAGAACATGACTTGAGGTTAGTCTTCTCTATCCTGACAACGTCTGGGTTTGTTGTACTAGGCAAATGGCTGAATGCTAGGTCCTAATTACAAATGCTGGGCGTGTAAACGTAGCCAGTACTATATCAAAATTTACAAATGTACATTACATAGGAATTATTATTATTATTATTATTATTATTATATTATTATTATTATTATTTTATAATATAGCTCGCGCATCTTTTCATTGAAAACGAGCGTGCCATGACAGTGCAAAGCACGCAGATGACGCCATTTGTCTGCGCGTGCAGTTTCAAAATCATTACAAATCTCGCATTTTTCACAATTCACAACATAAACTTCTCGATTAAAATATTACAGTCATACCAGAGAACTGACGAGATGAATTCCAAGTGCTGCTTATTTTAACTGAATGGTTTTAGCCTCCTCTTAAAAACAATTTTTACAACAAGACACAGTGTTGACGCAACATATACGATCACTGACGCAATTCCGCGCGCGCAAGCTAGGATTAAAATTTGCTCAGTTTTCTCACAAATTGAAACGAATTTACCTACAAATGTGGGAAAAACTACATTATAAAGCAAATAAAAAAGCCTTAAACGTGCTTTGTTCTGTTATAAGGCACTCAGGGAAGTGACGAGAGCACTCAAGAAGTAGTTAAAAGCACTCGCCAACGGCTCGTGCTTCTTCCTACTTCTTTCGTGCTCTCGTCACTTCCTTGTGTACCTTATAACAGAACAAAGCACGGTTAAATAGATTTATTATAAATTCATAGCATTAACAAACCTAAAAGATACTATTCACAACATAATTTTAAGCAGGAAAGAAGCAATGGCAACCATTTTGATTCGATGGATTCTCTGATAGCGTACGAAAATGTCTCCCACGGTGTGTTCCTCAACTTGAAGAAGGAATACACAGCCGATTTCCTTTATCGTTTTCGATATTTTCTTTAATGTTCATTAAGGTGGCCGAACACAGTTTTTGCGCGCGCTCTCTCCAGTCGTTGGTGCTGACGCGAGGCAGCGCGCGCACAAGGATGACAACAACAAACATGGAGCCGAAAGAGTGATGAGTTTTTTGTTCTAAGGCGGTTTTATATGAGGCATTTTTCTTCTTAAAATGATAGTGTGTTATAAAGTTTGTTAGAATGGTATGTCAAAAAAAGTCAGATTTGGCAAGTTTTTCAGTGTTACCGTCAGAACCGTGAGAACCTCTGAGAACCGACTGAGAACCCAGTTAAATGCAGCGCATGCGTAGTTAGTCAAAAAATTGAGATTGACCTCTTCAGGTCCAGTCTCCGAAATACGCGTATTCCTCGAAAACTGCCCGTTAGAATTTCACGAAATTTGGCAAGAAAATACTTCAGGAAACAAGAAAGTAGGTTATTGCAACAATTCTGAAATTTAACAGAGGAAATTGTAAATAATGGCGTTATCTTTCAAGGAAGGATAGGAAGGAAGGATTTTTTTATCTGGAAATTTTTTTCCAGCAAGTTTTATTCAGCTTTAAAAAACAACTGAATAATTTTAGAGAGGCGTAAGATGACAACTCAGTTTTAAACTGGAAATTTTCTGTTCTCGATCGATTACAACTTGTTCTTTGCTACCGTATGATATCATCACGGCTGCAATGCAAGTTGTAGCTCAAATACTTCTTCGCTTTAACTCGAGACCTAACATTGGTACTGAAAACTCTAACCAATGTTTTCCTCAAGACTTGATCACCGACTTGGTAAGAAAACTATGGGTAATTTGTTTACAAAGAAGATCATTAAACAAATTACGTACCCGTGCATTACTCCGTTCTACCGTATTTCCTCGAACGAATAAGCGCCCACGCTCTAATAAGCGCGCGCCCTCTTCCATTGGCCCGAATAAGCGCCTATCCCCTTCGCTCAAAATAGCAAACAAGAACCCGCTCTCGAATAAACGCCATCCTCCCCAGCCACCCCATCCCCACTTGCCCCCTCGTCTCATTTTCACAAACAGTAGGGGTACAAAGAAAACCTGTTTCCATTCTTACTGTATTCTTAATCTTTAAGCTTCAACTACACCGGAATCAATACATGTAGGAGAACAGTTTATTTCCCGTTGAGTCCCTTCCAGCTATTTTTATCTCCATGTGCTTGCAGAGTTCTTTTGTGTTCATTAACCAAAATATAGCTAAAAGTAGTTGAAAGTAAAGCTTAATACGCGCCCCCTCGATTAAGCCGAGCGCCCTGAGTTCTAAAAAGAGCGCCCGCGGCCGAAATTTTAAATAAGCGCGGGATGCCTATTCGAGGAAACACGGTATTTAGTAAGGGTAAATTAAAAGGAGTTGCCAGGTGATTCTCAGTCAGTGTTCGCATTTGTCCGAAGCTGAGTGGTAATGAGCAGAAAAAAACCCTGAAGAGAATCATGTTCGATACCAATAGTTTGAAGTTCATACTTCCACTGGCAGTCAGTCCATTTTTGATCGCTGGTTTCATCGGAAATGTGTTGGTCATCCGCATCGTTCACAAAACGCGAGAGATGCATACGACAACTAATTACCTCCTAGCAAACTTAGCTGTTAGCGATGTCTTAACCATTTTCTTCCTGTGGCCAGTATTCTTTACTTTTTTCAACTTCCTCACCGTGATGATGGCTATGCAAAATTCATTTGCAAGTTTATAGCAGTCAGTATCGCTCCCACTTTGTTGTTATCCTTAACTCTAACATTACTAGCGGTGGAAAGATATCACGCTTTGTTGAAGCCTTTCAGGACAGGATTGCGCTTGAACCAAGACAACATCAAAAAGGCGATCACTGCTGTTTGGGTCTCAAGTGTCCTTTTATGTTTCCCAGGTCTGTTTTTGCAAGAGTGGAGCAAAACACATTTCACATGTATTCCGGTTCACAGTGAAGGATCCAAAATTCACTCGATCTTAAACTTCACAATGAGCATTTACGCACCGTTGGCAATCCTTCTTTTCTGCTATGGATCCTTGATCAAAGGACTGTACTTTTCCAACACGATATGTACATCAGACACTGAGGAAGACAGAGGCGCAGAGAAAAAGAAACTTGTTATCACATTCATTCTGGCGACAGCTGGGTATGTTCTTGGTTACGGGTCAACTGCGGTTTATCACACAGTTTTAAATTCAAGGGAAAATCCACAGATCAACTTCACTGATATTTAAGTTCTGGCTGCGAGTTATTTTATCTATTTCTGTAGCCTATGCCTCAATCCTATTCTGTACGCTTTTCGGAGCACAAACTTCAAAGAAGGGTTTCAACGAATAATATTCTGTCGTGAAGCTCCATGGCAAAATGACATTGAATTGTAAGATCGATCGTTGAACAGTGGATTTGTAATTCCAGTGATTTCTGTATTGCCTTATTTTTCTTTATTATAAGACATTTTTAAATCGCATTTATCAATAGCTAACAACTGCAGGGGGACTGAGCGATTCCGGACTTGCAATGCGGAGGCCCCGGGTTCAATTCCCTCTCTAGCTCGGCCACGCATGTAAACAGCCAACTGGGCTGCCTCCCGCCAGTTTGGCCGATTCTTAACCTGTTATGTTTACTTGAATCATTTGCTTCATGTATTTGTTCGGCCCCACTAGCATTTGCATGCTATTAATACTGCTGAGGGTAAATAACGGTCATTAATTTATTTTATGTTATTTTATTTTAGTTACAGCTGCCCTTTGTATTATCTCGATTATCCAGGATGTCTGAGTCTTTTTATTTCATTCTTAACTTGTCATAGCCATATGCATCACAAAATGTAAATTAGTCTTTATGAGCAAGACCTCGAAACGTGAGTATTGGTACAAAAATAAATCAGTGCTACCAGAGGTAATACGGCCATCAGACAGAGTGATAAACGATGTTCACTTGTTCGGTATATACGTTGCCTGATCTGCAATAGCTTTCTTTAGCTTAGGCCCGTTTCAAACGTCGAACTTCTCATGTACCGAATCTAATGCAAATGAGAAAAATCTATTGTTTTCGCTCATTTGCATTAGATTCGGTACATGAGAAGTTCGACGTTTGAAACGGGCCTTAGTTTCTACTTAGCTTCCGTAAACAACGCGTTCTTCTTAGAACTTTAATTCCTCTTTCTTTCTCAGTTGCAAAAGTTGCAATTTGTTCCTGAGTAAAAGTCAAATGACTGATACCCTGAGTCTATTTTTCAAATACTGGAAGCCTCATAAACAGAGCGCGCGGGTGCCAAGGTGACGGCACCGACTCAAAAATACACAACCAATTCACAACAGAACCGTCTTGAATGTGAATGATATATGAAATGAATCATACATGAACTGCGGAAATGAAA
Source organism: Pachyseris speciosa (assembly GCA_016490735.1). Classification (NCBI taxonomy): domain Eukaryota; kingdom Metazoa; phylum Cnidaria; class Anthozoa; order Scleractinia; family Pachyseridae; genus Pachyseris; species Pachyseris speciosa. The sequence continues at coordinate 92,485 of JAEMWC010000168.1, read as the reverse complement.
TCAAATGAAGAATGATCCTCCTCGATTCTTTCACGGGAACATATGAACCCATAATTGACCTGCTCCCGACGTCAGTGGCTTCATAGCTCAGTTGGTTAGAGCATTGCACCGGTAATCGCGAGGTCACGGGTTCAAACCCCGTTGAAGTCCTGAATTTTTTTCAGGCTTCTTTTCGCAATTGCATAAATTGCGATCACAACTGCGAGGATCATTCTTCATTTGATTTCATTACCGCAGTTCATGTATGATTTATTTCATATATCATTCACATTCATTTCTTTCACGGGAACATATGAACCCATAATTGACCTGCTCCCGACGTCAGTGGCTTCATAGCTCAGTTGGTTAGAACATCGCACCGGTAATCGCGAGGTCACGGGTTCAAACGCCGTTGAAGTCCTGAATTTTTTTCAGGCTTCTTTTCGCAATTGCATAAATTGCGATCACAACTGCGAGGATCATTCTTCATTTGATTTCATTTCCGCAGTTCATGTATGATTTATTTCATATATCATTCACATTCATTTCTTTCACGGGAACATATGAACCCATAATTGGCCTGCTCCCGACGTCAGTGGCTTCATAGCTCAGTTGGTTAGAGCATCGCACCGGTAATCGCGAGGTCACGGGTTCAAACCCCGTTGAAGTCCTGAATTTTTTTCAGGCTTCTTTTCGCAATTGCATAAATTGCGATCACAACTGCGAGGATCATTCTTCATTTGATTTCATTTCCGCAGTTCATGTATGATTTATTTCATATATCATTCACATTCATTTCTTTCACGGGAACATATGAACCCATAATTGACCTGCTCCCGACGTCAGTGGCTTCATAGCTCAGTTGGTTAGAGCATCGCACCGGTAATCGCGAGGTCACGGGTTCAAACGCCGTTGAAGTCCTGAATTTTTTTCAGGCTTCTTTTCGCAATTGCATAAATTGCGATCACAACTGCGAGGATCATTCTTCATTTGAGAACCGTCAAACCGGGAATATCATGAAAAGCCAGTTGTGTGCATTAAACCCTGTTTATATGCGTCAATTATCTGCCCAATGTGTCAGTTATGCAAAAAAGTGCACGTACGACCTACCTTAATTCAGAATGATTACCGACTTCATTTTAGTCTTTGTTAACATTTTGGAAAAAGTATGTTTCTATTATAACTGTTTATTTATTAGTTTGTTTATAATTCTTTTTGAGATTATAAGGTTGCAGTTCTTGTAAGAAAATATATGCTCAACAAAGACATTCAGTTTGCGGTTTCTCGCTTTTAAATTTTAATGCCTCGAGAGGGTCGATTTTAATAAAAGAAGTCCCCTAAAACTGCACCTTTTTCTTCAATTTGCGACAATAAGGCGCACAATTAATGTTAAAAATTGTGCGATAAGCCCCAATGAGTTTCTCATCTAGATTTAATAGCACTAAATTAAATGATCAGCTTGATGACAACAGAAATAGTCAGTCTGGTTTGGGATAATTTATGCGATTTTGCCAAATAAGGGGAAAAGAAGCTACCAGGTGCACTTCATTTGTGCTGTTTACAACCTTAAATACATCGCATGACCAAGACGAAAAAAGCCTAAGCAGCCATTATGATCGATACCAGTGGCTTGAAATTCATCCTTCCGCTGGTCGAAATTCCTTTCTTTATCGTTGGTTTCATCGGAAACGTGTTGGTCATTCACATTGTTCACAAAACGCGGCAGCTGCATACAACAACTAATTGCCTGCTAGCAAACTTAGCTGTTAGTGATCTCTTAACCATTTTATTCGTTTGGCCAACGAATTTTATCATTTATCAACTAAGTTATGTGAGTGATGGACTTGGAACATTCATTTGCAAGTTTTTCGGAATCATAATGACTCCCATCTTGGTGTCATCCTTTACTCTAACATTATTAGCGGTGGAAAGATATCACGCTTTACTTAAACCTCTCAGGACAGGATTGCGGTTAAACCAAGACAATATTAAACAGGCCATCACTGCTATTTGGGTCTCAAGTGTCCTGTTCTGTCTTCCGAGCGCCTTTTTGCAGGAATGGAGCAACACGCTCTCAATGTGTATTCCAGTAAGCATAGAAGGAAGGAAAATCCACGCGATTCTAACCTTCATGCTTAGTACCTACATACCATTGGTAATATTTCTTTTCTGCTATGGATCCTTGATCAAAGGACTGTACTTTTCCAACACAATATGTCCAACAGACACTGAAGAAGACAGAAGCTCAGAGAAAAAGAAACTTGTTATCACTTTTATCTTGGCAACGGCTGGGTTTGTCATTGGTTATACACCCATTGTGGTTTACTCCACAGTTAAATATGACGATGAACTGGGCTTTCTACATTCTGAACATGAAGCTGTTTTTGACTTTATCTTTTTTTGTAGCTTATGCCTTAATCCTATTCTATACGCTTTTCGGAGCAGAAACCTCCAAGAAGGATTCAAACGCATAGCGTTATGCCATAAGTCTCCACCACAACCACCACAAAATGGCATAGTGCAGCTGCCATAACCGCTCATTAACTTTGTTTTCATATACCGGAATCAGGGAATAGAATTTCCTTAACAGAACGTTTTCTTAAAGGCCGGTTTAAATGGCTCACTATTTTCAAAACAATTCTTCAACAGTGCATGCCTAACATCATGGGTGTTGAATCTATTGTTGAACTGATGAACCGTTTAAAAAGGTCGGTCATCATTGTTAAAAGTGTGCAATTAATTATAAGCATGTTCTATTTCAGTCACATTGTCATTAATATTAAAAGTTTCGGCAAAAGACAACACAAATAAAGGCAATATAGTTTTGTAGTCTGTTAGGGAAATTAAACAAAAATGCTAAGAATTGGGCGAAAATGTAATGTGACTTCACAAAAAAACCAATAAATTTTGCTGTAATAACTTCCTTTTAGCTCACAAACGGTTTGCGTTTATAGCTCGAATTAAAGGGAAAAGTTATAAATGATTCACTATTTAAGGCTCTACTTCATCCGGTGTAAATAGACTAAATAGCGTTCATTCCACTTTACCCAAAAACGTTGCAACACATCAAAAGGGTTTTCGCACTTTTTTTGTGGGTTCCTTTCACTATTTTTGTTCAGATTCTCAATTATGTGCCGTAGAGTCTTTAATAAAACAATTATTATACTCGGGCTTTCTGGATAATAAAATAATTATCCTGCTCAATCTTGCGGACTATCCCCTTATTTTAACCAACTCGGCCTACGGCCTCGTCAGCTAAGAATCAGGCAATATTCCGCGCTATTTTGCAGGACAATTGTTAAATGTCCAGAGCGCCCTCTTAGACTAATTGTTAAATATAACATGTCCCTTCCTCATGGACCAGATAATATCGTTCAGTTAATAATCACACATGACAAATCGAATGATGTCATGTCATCTGCCCCGAAAAGCACCGAAAAATATCCCCCATGGCTGAAAATAAAGCTCAGTAAGATTAAAGGTGATGATAGGGCCGAGACCAAACCATTGTCCTGAGGCACCACAGGGCTATTGCAGCTTTATTACATTGATAAAAACCTCCTCAGAATGTGAGATGTACCCAGTTAAGCGATCTTTTGCTATCATTATCATTATCGTTATCGTTATCGTTATGGCTATCGCTATCGCTATCGTTATCGCTATCGTTATCGCTATCGCTATCGCTATGGTTATTGTTATCGTTATCGTTATCGTTATCGCTATCGCTATCGCTATCGTTATCGTTATCGCTATCGCTATCGCTATCGCTATCGTTATCGTTATCGGTATCGGTATCGGTATCGTTGTCGTTATCGTTATCGTTATAATTATCCTTATCGCTATCGCTATCGCTATCGCTATCGTTATCATCATCATCATCATCATTATTAATATTATTATTATTATTATTATTATTATTATTAGCAATATTATTATTAGTAGTAGTAGTAGTAGTAGCAGCAGCATCAGCCTTAGTAATAGTATATACATGTAACAAGCAGGGCTCATATTCCATTTATTTTTTGGCTGATTAGATCTCTTGTAGATCATTTATATGTATATTCCATTTATTTTTTGGCTGATTAGATCTCTTGTAGATCCTACGTTTTACAGCGTTATCGTTGGCGGTCCTTTGCTTATTACTTTCACTTAGTAATAGTCGCCGTCGTCCTCGTAGTAGTAGTAGTAACAGTAGTAGTAGTAGTTACTACTACTGTTATCGCTATCGCTATCGCTATCGCTATCGTTATCGTTACCGTTACCGTTACCGTTACCGTTACACGGTTTGCGCTGCAGATGTAAGCAAGATTGGTACAGATGAGAACATGACTTGAGGTTAGTCTTCTCTATCCTGACAACGTCTGGGTTTGTTGTACTAGGCAAATGGCTGAATGCTAGGTCCTAATTACAAATGCTGGGCGTGTAAACGTAGCCAGTACTATATCAAAATTTACAAATGTACATTACATAGGAATTATTATTATTATTATTATTATTATTATTATTATTATTTTATAATATAGCTCGCGCATCTTTTCATTGAAAACGAGCGTGCCATGACAGTGCAAAGCACGCAGATGACGCCATTTGTCTGCGCGTGCAGTTTCAAAATCATTACAAATCTCGCATTTTTCACAATTCACAACATAAACTTCTCGATTAAAATATTACAGTCATACCAGAGAACTGACGAGACGAATTCCAAGTGCTGCTTATTTTAACTGAATGGTTTTAGCCTCCTCTTAAAAACAATTTTTACAACAAGACACAGTGTTGACGCAACATATACGATCACTGACGCAATTCCGCGCGCGCAAGCTAGGATTAAAATTTGCTCAGTTTTCTCACAAATTGAAACGAATTTACCTACAAATGTGGGAAAAACTACATTATAAAGCAAATAAAAAAGCCTTAAACGTGCTTTGTTCTGTTATAAGGCACTCAGGGAAGTGACGAGAGCACTCAAGAAGTAGTTAAAAGCACTCGCCAACGGCTCGTGCTTCTTCCTACTTCTTTCGTGCTCTCGTCACTTCCTTGTGTACCTTATAACAGAACAAAGCACGGTTAAATAGATTTATTATAAATTCATAGCATTAACAAACCTAAAAGATACTATTCACAACATAATTTTTAAGCAGGAAAGAAGCAATGGCAACCATTTTGATTCGATGGATTCTCTGATAGCGTACGAAAATGTCTCCCACGGTGTGTTCCTCAACTTGAAGAAGGAATACACAGCCGATTTCCTTTATCGTTTTCGATATTTTCTGTAATGTACATTAAGGTGCCTGGCCGAACACAGTTTTTGCGCGCGCACTCTCCAGTCGTTGGTGCTGACGCGAGGCAGCGCGCGCACAAGGATGACAACAACAAACATGGAGCCGAAAGAGTGATCAGTTTTTTGTTCTAAGGCGGTTTTATATGAGGCATTTTTCTTCTTAAAATGATAGTGTGTTATAAAGTTTGTTAGAATGGTATGTCAAAAAAAGTCAGATTTGGCAAGTTTTTCAGTGTTACCGTCAGAACCGTGAGAACCTCTGAGAACCCAGTTAAATGCAGCGCATGCGTAGTTAGTCAAAAAATTGAGATTGACCTCTTTCAGGTCCAGTCTCCGAAATACGCGTATTCCTCGAAAACTGCCCGTTAGAATTTCACGAAATTTGGCAGGAAAATACTTCAGGAAACAAGAAAGTAGGTTATTACAACAATTCTGAAATTTAACAGAGGAAATTGTAAATAATGGTCCTTCTTTCAAGGAAGGATAGGAAGGAAGGACTTTTTTATCTGGAAATTTTTTTCCAGCAAGTTTTATTCAGCTTTAAAAAACAACTGAATAATTTTAGAGAGGCGTAAGATGACAACTCAGTTTTAAACTGGAAATTTTCTGTTCTCGATCGATTACAACTTGTTCTTTGCTACCGTATGATATCATCACGGCTGCAATGCAAGTTGTAGCTCAAATGCTTCTTCGCTTTAACTCGAGACCTAACATTGGTACTGAAAACTCTAACCAATGTTTACCTCAAGACTTGATCACCGACTTGGTAAGAAAACTATGGCTAATTTGTTTTAATCATTAAACAAATTACGTACCCGTGCATTACTCCGTTCTACAGTATTTCCTCGAACGAATAAGCGCCCACGCTCTAATAAGCGCGCGCCCTCTTCCCATTGGCCCGAATAAGCGCCCATGCCCTTCGCTCAAAATAGCAAAAAAGAACCCGCTCTGGAATAAGCGCCATCCTCCCCAGCCACCCCATCCCCACTTGCCCCCTCGTCTCATTTTCATAAACGGTAGGGGTACAACGAAAACCTGTTTCCATTCTTACTGTATTCTTAATCTTTAAGCTTCAACTACACCGGAATCAATACATGTAGGAGAACAGTTTATTTCCCGTTGAGTCCCTTCCAGCTATTTTTATCTCCATGTGCTTGCAGAGTTCTTTTGTGTTCATTAACCAAAATATAGCTAAAAGTAGTTGAAAGTAAAGCTTAATACGTGCCCCCTCGATTAAGCCGAGCGCCCTGGGTTCTAAAAAGAGCGCCCGCGGCCGAAATTTTAAATAAGCGCGGGATGCCTATTCGAGGAAACACGGTATTTAGTAAGGGTAAATTAAAAGGAGTTGCCAGGTGATTGTCAGTCAGTGTTCGCATTTGTCCGAAGCTGAGTGGTAATGAGGAGAAAGAAACCCTGAAGAGAATCATGTTCGATACCAATAGTTTGGAGTTCATACTTCCACTGGCAGTCAGTCCATTTTTGATCGCTGGTTTCATCGGAAATGTGTTGGTCATCCGCATCGTTCACAAAACGCGAGAGATGGATACGACAACTTATTACCTCCTAGCAAACTTAGCTGTTAGCGATGTCTTAACCATTTCGTTCCTGTGGCCAGTATTCTTTACTTTCTTTCAACTTAAGTACCTTGATTATTGGTATGCCAAATTCATTTGCAAGTCTACAGCAGTCGGTGTCGCTCCCACTTTGGTTTCATCCTTTACTCTAACATTACTAGCGGTGGAAAGATATCGCGCTTTGCTGAAGCCTTTCAGGACAGGATTGCGCTTGAACCAAGACAACATCAAAATGGCGATCACTGCTGTTTGGGTCTCAAGTGTCCTTTTATGTTTCCCAGGTCTGTTTTTCCAAGAGTGGAGAAAAAGACATTTCACATGTTTTCCGGTTCACAGTGAAGGCGGCAAAATTCACTCGATCTTAATCTTCACCATAAGCACTTACGCACCGTTGGCAATCCTTCTTTTCTGCTATGGATCCTTGATTAAAGGACTGTACTTTTCCCACACGATATGTACATCAGACGCTGAAGAAGACAGAGGCGCAGAGAAAAAGAAACTTGTTATCACATTCATCCTGGCGACAGCTGGGTTTCTTCTTGGTTACGGGCCAACTGTGGTTTATAAGACAGTTTTAAGTTCAAGAGAAAATCAACAGGACAACTTCAGCAAAGATACTAAAGTTCTGGCTGCGAGTTATTTTATCTATTTCTG
>JAEMWC010000168.1:70000-75000 GCA_016490735.1 Pachyseris speciosa | reverse complement strand
CACAAACCAGAAGCGTAACTCTTTGTGAAACTGCCAAATCAATTAAAACAATTATTTGCTAATCTTTCTTTGTTTTTTTCGACTGGTTCTTGGTCGGTTTTGACATAAACTTAAGTACTTGACGTCTTCAGAGTTATTAAGCTTAGGTACTCTCCGCGTTTAGCGCTCACGTACACGAACTCGCACTAACAGTCGTGATTTTAAAACTTTTCTCTGTTTCTGCATGCTGAATCTTTGACATACAATTTTTAGCTTTATAAAATTGAATTAAATTATGTGAACCCCCATGCATTACAGCCTCTGTGAAAACGTTTTTTGTAGTACAGTAATTTTTCAGATACAACAAAATGTTTCGCCACTCAAATTAAACTTATGTGTCGGAATCGTGTAATTCATTAGGGTAATCCATTTGAAAGCACGAACTGTTCCAGTATTTGTTTATGCGCAACTATTTTTCTTAGGCCAATACTTTGAATAATGGCCTTATTGTACACTTTGTTATTATTGTAATAGGGAATTTAGTTCATGGACAGTATAAAATAAAGTTTTGATGTCTGTGCGAATGAAGGTAACGTTTCAAGTTCCGGTTGAAAATAAAGTAATCATTTATTCCGTCACTGTTTAAGATACGTTTTTAACCTTCAAATATCGTATTTAGTAAAATTACTGAGCTTGCATCGGTTGCCTTAAGCAACTTTAATTGTTTCATTTAATGTTAGCATTAATTTGATTTCATTCGCATTGCTGCAACTTCTAGTTTAAGTTTTATAATTTCAAGAATTAAACAACACTTTTTAGGTGGGACGTGCATTTAAGTGTACCACAAACGCGCTTTTTTTTTGTTTTGTTTTTTAACAAACAGCAACAACTATCTGTATCAACTTACCTTCTCAAGTATGCATTGTCCCTGAGCAGACAGCAGCCATAAAAAAACAATAATTAAAAAAGTCGTCAAAAGTTCCGTTTAAAGAAAATGAAAGTCTAGTCCGTGGAATTTTTTTTTCCAGCTAACCTTTTGTGGCGCGGCGTCGCAGTGAACAAAAAGCGCGCGAAAGTATAGCCTCGTTTTCGTTCTTTCCTCCAGGCCCTCTCCTCTGAAAAAAGTCTTAAACATCGATCCTCGCCAAAAGCAATTGAAATTAGAAGAAACTGACAACGCCATCATAAAGAGCATACTCTCAAGCCTTAGGCAAAATTTTCTTTTATTCCTACCTCAAATGGTTGTTGAGCAGGAAGCTGACAAACTTTTCAGTTAGATTTTCTACTACCGCACTTTTTTAGGAAAAAGTAATCATGGCCATTTTTTAAAACACTATTTATTAAACTACAACTTCGCTTAAAAATATTCTTGGAGAAAGGTTCTAGTAAACTTTAAGAGGGAATATTAAACTTCGGTCCGTTCTGGTCACGTGACCGATGACGTCACAGCATTAAAAATGTCAAAAATGTATATTTCATAAAAATATCTACCAATATCCAAATTTTTGTTTCCTCGCGTTTAATGCAACGCGAGATAGCACTTGTACCCAGACTCCCACTTTTTGAAAATTGTATATACCCCCCTTAATATTTATATTTTGTTCGGTACCCGGGCAGTCCGAAATGGCTCACACCATTGTGCTTCAAACCACGTTGACTGCTTTCTCAATAAAAAATAATTTCGTCACAGTGTGCAAAAACGCACTTGTGAGCAAAGTCACGTGACCAATGACGTCATCGCCCTTAGTCTTGTACAATAATTAGTTTATGGTAAGACTTATCTCTAGACAACGTGGGGGTCTTGCTGCCCTCAAATTGACCAAGTTATCTGGGATTGACGATTTTCCAGCTGCAAAGGATTCTGGGAAGGTTCTTATTATAATTATATATTGTTATTTTAATTATAGCGCATTTTCCATGTGTACATGATCAAATGCGCTTTACAAGCAGATGAAATTGGAATTTGGAAATGTTGGTTTTTGTGGAGAGGGGAAAACCGGAGAACCCGGAGAAAAACCTCTCGGAGCAGAGAAAAGAACCAACAACAAACTCAACCAACATATGACGTCGAGTCCGGGAATCGAACCCGGGCGACATTGGTGGAAGGCGAGTGCTCTCACCACTGCGCCATCCCTGCTCCCCCAAAACAACGCGTTCTTCCCAGAAGTTTAATTCCTCTTTCTTTCTCAGATGCAAAAGTTGCAATTTGTTCCTGAGTAAAAGTCAAATGACTGATACCCTGAGTCTATTTTTCAAATACTGGAAGCCTCATAAACAGAGCGCGCGGGTTGCCATGGTGACAGCGACTCACGAATACACAACCGATTCACAACATAACCGTCTTAGCGGGAATATCACGAAAAGCCAGTTATGTGCATTAAACCCTGTTTTTTCAGTTATGTGTCAATTATCTGCCCAATGGGTCAGTTATGCAAAACAGTGCACGTACGACCCACCTTAATTCAGAATGATTACCGACTTCATTTTAGTCTTTGTTAACATTCTGGAAAAAATATCTTTCTATTATAACTGTTTATTTATTAGTGTGTTTATAATTCTTTTTTTGAGATTATAAGGTTGTAGTTCTTGTAAGAAAATATATGCTCAACAAAGTCATTCAGTTTGCGGTTTCTCGCTTTTAAATTTTAATGCCTCGAGAGGGTCGATTTTAATAAAACAAGTTCCCTAAAATTGCTCCCTTTTTTTTTCAGTTTGCGACAATAAGGTGCATAATTAATGTTAAACATTGTGCGATAAACCCTAATGATTTTCTCATCTAGACTTAATAGCACTAAATTAAATGATCAGCTTGATGGTTGAGATAATTTATGCGATTTTGCCAAATAAGGGGAAAAGAAGCTACCAGGTGCACTTCATTTGTGCTGATTACAACCTTAAATACATCGCATGATAAAGAAGAGAAAAGCCTTAGCAGCCATTATGATCGATACCAGTGGCTTGAAATTCATCCTTCCGCTGATCGAAATTCCATTTTTTATCGTTGGTTTCGTCGGAAACGTGTTGGTCATCCGCATCGTTCACAAAACGCGACAGATGCACACAACAACTAATTACCTGCTCGCCAATTTGGCTGTTAGTGATCTCTTAGCCATTTTGTTCGTAATGATAGCTGAGTTAATCTTTTCTCTCACAATTGAGTCACGAAGATGTGGATCGCGAAGTTTCGACCGCTATACCGCTGGTCTTCATCAGGCGATGGTGTCGACTGGCTGCGTGTGAGTATAAGAAGCACCGTGGCTGGTGGTGATTGGTGCGTTTCGATCCTCGCTGAGGCTGCTGTTGTTTGGAGGATTTCGATCCTTGTCGTTCAGACTAGAAATTGTTCCCTCAGCGGTCCGCTTTGGTACTGATAGGCTGTTGTGGTTTGATCGTGGGCATCCACGCTTCAGGAATTTCATTTCCACTGTCCCTGTTGATGTTGTTAGGGTGAAGTCTTATGTGAATAGCCTCTTTAACCCTACGGGTGTACCAATGTGGGTCTCGGTCAATAAATTTAACTTCGTCCCAGAGCGGATAATGTCCGGTCGCGTTGCTATGTTCTGAAACGACGGAGGATTGGGTTCGAGCAAGCCGTATGTCTCTATCGTGTTCCTTAATCCGTTCATGCATAGATCTTCCCGTCTCTCCAAAGATCAGTACCAAAGCGGACCGCACCTTCAATTAACGAATAAATTAATGATAACTTCACAATATGCGGCAAATAAGTCAGTGTAACACCTACTAGTTAAAACCACGATAAACTTCCTTTTCAACCCACACATAATAAAAATTAGTCCAGAAGTTAACAAACTGTTTTCTCTATTTAATAAAACAAAATGTCTGCATGCATCTGGGAAATTTTTTTCCAGGAAGTTTTATTCAACTTTAAAAAACAGCGGAATAATCTTAGACAGGCGTAAGATGACAAATCAGTTTTAAACTGGAAATTTTCTGTTCTCGATCGATCACAACTTGTTCTTTGCCACCGAATTATATTACCATGGCTGCAATGCAAGTTGTAGCTCAAATGCTTCTTCGCTTTAACTCGAGACCTAACATTGGTACTGAAAACTCTAACCAATGTTTTCCTCAAGACTTGCTCACCTACTTGGTAAGAAAAATATGGCTAATTTGTTTACCAAGAAGGTCATTAAATAAATTACGTACCCGTGCATTACTCCGTTCTACCGTATTTCCTCGAACGCTCTAATAAGCGCGCGCCCTCTTCCGATTGGCCCGAATAAGCGCCCACCCCCTTCGCTCAAAATAGCAAACAAGAACCCGCTCTCGAATAAGCGCCATCCTCCCCAGACACCCCCTCCCCACCTGCCCCCTCCCCTCACTTTCATAAACAGTAGAGGTACAAAGAATAAAGTTTAATAAGCGCCCCCTCGATTAAGCGAGCGCCCTTAGTTGTAAAAAGCGGGCCCGCAGCCGAAATTTTAAATAAGCGCGGAGCGCCTATTCAATACAATACAATACAATACAATATTATTTATTTAACGAAGGTGACGTAATTAACCCAATGAGTTATCTAACTTACGGCCTTTACAACGGTACAAAATACAGATATAAAAACAATACCTGATAAATGGAATGGAGACTTGGATAAAGTGTATATAATGAAGAAGCGTTCTCAAGTCGAATTACTCAGAAAAAGAATTTTCTGAGCCCCCAACGGGAGTCGAACCCATGACCTTCCAGATTACCGGTTGGACACGTCCAACCGGTAATCTGGAAGGTCATGGGTTCGACTCCCGTTGGGGGCTCAGAAAATTCTTTTTCTGAGTAATTCGACTTGAGAACGCTTCTTCATTAAAAACAATACCTAATGAGCAATATACGAGTTACGTCATGAGAAACTAAAACGAGTCAAATGTATGGTTTAACATAGATATAAGGTGATATACGCTAATTACCATCTAATACAGTTGCAATAAAGAGAAAAACGACACTCATGACACATTAATTGTTCAAGATGAAGAACATTACTAGGAAACACGGTATTTAATAAGGGTAAA
>JAEMWC010000168.1:40000-62500 GCA_016490735.1 Pachyseris speciosa | reverse complement strand
TTTAACTCGAGACCTAACATTGGTACTGAAAACTCTAACCAATGTTTTCCTCAAGACTTGCTCACCTACTTGGTAAGAAAAATATGGCTAATTTGTTTACCAAGAAGGTCATTAAATAAATTACGTACCCGTGCATTACTCCGTTCTACCGTATTTCCTCGAACGCTCTAATAAGCGCGCGCCCTCTTCCGATTGGCCCGAATAAGCGCCCACCCCCTTCGCTCAAAATAGCAAACAAGAACCCGCTCTCGAATAAGCGCCATCCTCCCCAGACACCCCCTCCCCACCTGCCCCCTCCCCTCACTTTCATAAACAGTAGAGGTACAAAGAATAAAGTTTAATAAGCGCCCCCTCGATTAAGCCGAGCGCCCTTAGTTGTAAAAAGCGGGCCCGCAGCCGAAATTTTAAATAAGCGCGGAGCGCCTATTCAATACAATACAATACAATACAATATTATTTATTTAACGAAGGTGACGTAATTAACCCAATGAGTTATCTAACTTACGGCCTTTACAACGGTACAAAATACAGATATAAAACAATACCTGATAAATGGAATGGAGACTTGGATAAAGTGTATATAATGAAGAAGCGTTCTCAAGTCGAATTACTCAGAAAAAGAATTTTCTGAGCCCCCAACGGGAGTCGAACCCATGACCTTCCAGATTACCGGTTGGACACGTCCAACCGGTAATCTGGAAGGTCATGGGTTCGACTCCCGTTGGGGGCTCAGAAAATTCTTTTTCTGAGTAATTCGACTTGAGAACGCTTCTTCATTAAAAACAATACCTAATGAGCAATATACGAGTTACGTCATGAGAAACTAAAACGAGTCAAATGTATGGTTTAACATAGATATAAGGTGATATACGCTAATTACCATCTAATACAGTTGCAATAAAGAGAAAAACGACACTCATGACACATTAATTGTTCAAGATGAAGAACATTACTAGGAAACACGGTATTTAATAAGGGTAAAAGGAGTTGCCAAGTGATTCTCTGTCAGTGTTCGCATTTGTCCGAAGCTGAGTGGTAATGAGGAGAAAGAAACCCTGAAGAAAACCATGTTCGATACCAATAGTTTGGAGTTCATACTTCCACTGGCAGTCAGTCCATTTTTGATCGCTGGTTTCATCGGAAATGTGTTGGTCATCCGCATCGTTCACAAAACGCGAGAGATGCATACGACAACTAATTACCTCCTAGCAAACTTAGCTGTTAGCGATGTCTTAACCATTTTCTTCCTGTGGCCAGTATTCTTTACTTTCTTTCAACTTCCTCACCTTGATGATGGCTATGCAAAATTCATTTGCAAGTTTATAGCAGTCAGTATCGCTCCCACTTTGGTGTCATCCTTTACTCTAACATTACTAGCGGTGGAAAGATATCACGCTTTGCTGAAGCCTTTCAGGACAGGATTACGCTTGAACCAAGACAACATCAAAAAGGCGATCACTGCTGTTTGGGTCTCAAGTGTCCTTTTATGTTTCCCAGGTCTATTTTTGCAAGAGTGGAGCAAAACACATTTCACATGTATTCCGGTTCACAGTGAAGGATCCAAAATTCACTCGATCTTAAACTTCACAATGAGCATTTACGCACCGTTGGCAATCCTTCTTTTCTGCTACGGATCCTTGATCAAAGGACTGTACTTTTCCAACACGATATGTACGTCAGACACTGAAGAAGACAGAGGCGCAGAGAAAAAGAAACTTGTTATCACATTCATCCTGGCGACAGCTGGGTATGTTCTTGGTTACGGGCCAACTGCGGTTTATCAGACAGTTTTAATTTCAAGGGAAAATCCGCAGGGCAACTTCAAAGATACTAAATTTCTGGCTGGGAGTTGTTTTATCTATTTCTGTAGCCTATGCCTCAATCCTATTCTGTACGCTTTTCGGAGCACAAACTTCAAAGAAGGGTTTAAACGAATAATATTGTGTCGTGAAGCTCCAAGACAAAACGACATTCAACTGTAAGATCGATCGTTGAACAGTAGATTTGTAATTCCAGTGATTTCTGTATTTCCTTATTTTTCTTTATTTGAAGCAAAACAAGATCAGTGCTGAGGACCGCATTCAGCACATCGTTCGATTTTAGAAAGGAAAATTTAGAAGCCAACGCGACGCGGCGACGACCGGCTTTCCATGGAACGACATATTACACGGAGACATAAAAAATGAACAATCGTGTATTCTTAGAAAAATAAATTTTCAGACATGCATTCAACAATATAAAGCCGTTGGTTTGTAACATGCGAGTTTACGGACATTTACGGAGATTCTTTTGGTAAGAAGAACTGCGATCGGAGATAATCATGTTTTTTTTTTCTTTTGGGCGCAAAATGTGCTAATAATCGCATCCAAAGGGGACTTCAAATCTTCTTGGCTAAATCCCCTCATAACTAGTTTCCTACAGCATGTAATCCCCCTGATATCAAATGCATAAATGCCTTCAGAGAAAAAGCAAAATTATATTTTGGAAGGAATACCGAAAATTGGGCTGTTTACTTTGCGCGATGTGTCAATCATTGCATAGATGTTGAATTTGGTCGGTGGTTTTCCAGTTTGCGATCTTGCGATCAAGGAACTTCTGCCGGCACAGTAGTTCGAAGGTTTAATCGTCAGCGCACGTAAATCCAATCCCCTTGTTCTACAAAAAAATATTAGCGAGGATTATGTTATCAGAAACGAAAACATCGACAAGAACAACTCTCGAATTTCAACTTTATTATTTGCTACCAAAAAAAAGAATAAATTACCAAAATAGTAAATCTACCTGACCTAACAAAAAAGGGTTAAAGCGTGCTGCAATAGCCGCGAAGCGATGGGAATCAGAAAATTCTAGCGGCTTTAACCTTGCAACATTGTAACTTGCGATCAGGCGTAACAACCTATTTCGATCGTTACAAAAAGTTTGAAAATTCCCACGCCAAACCGTCGCGTGCGTCGGCCCGGCACTTCGGCTTTGTAATTTATTTCAAAATCCTTCAAACCTGTATTCTTCGCTATTGTAACACACACTAAACAAATAGGAAGGAAAAGCAATTGTTTACTTGTAAAGAGACTGAATGTTAAAACAAAACGAAAATAATTTGTTCCGTGACAGATAGGAAACCGTTGCCTGTGGTTTCTGTGGTTTGAAGATCTCGCCTGTGATTGGTTACAACACAATTAACATTCCAGACATATTTTAGGTGTTCACGGCAATACAATCACCGCTGTAAAGAATTCCTGATCTGCAATAGCTTTCTTTAGCTTAGTTTCTATTTACCTTCCGATAAATAATAACAACAATAATAATAATAATAATAATAATAATAATAATAATAATAATAATAATTCCTTAAAAGAGCTTGATTACAATCTAAATAAGAAGGAATTTAGAGACGCAATCAAGCTACGGTACGACTGCGAAATAACGGATATACCCATGATCTGCGCATGCGGTGTTCAATTTAGCGTGGATCACGCAATGGTGTGCCAGCGAGGCGGGTTCATTATCCAGCGCCACAACAAACTGCGCGACTTGGAAGCAGAGATGTTAAGGATGGTCTGTAATGATGTGGAAAAATATAATCATCAATAATAATAATAATAATAATAATAATAATAATATTATTATTATTATTATTATTATTATTATTATTATTATTATTATTATTGTGCTTTACAAGCAGATGAAATTGGAATTTGGAAATGTTGGTTTTTGTGGAGAGGGGAAAACCAGAGAACCCGGAGAAAAACCTCTCGGAGCAGAGAAGAGAACCAACAACAAACTCAACTCACATATGACGCCGAGTCCGGGAATCGAACCCGGGCCACATTGGTGGAAGGCGAGTGCTCTCACCACTGCGCCATCCCTGCTCCCCAAAAACAACGCGTTCTTCTGAGAAGTTTAATTCCTCTTTCTTTCTCAGTTGCAAAAGTTGCAATTTGTTCCTAAGTAAAAGTCAAATGACTGATACCCTGAGTCTATTTTTCAAATACTGGAAGCCTCATAAACAGAGCGCGCGGGGTGCCATGGTGACAGCGACTCACAAATACACAACCTATTCACAACAGAACCGTCTTAGCGGGAATATCACGAAAAGCCAGTTATGTGTATTAAACTCTGTTTATATGTGTCAATTATCTGCTCAATGTGTCAGTTATGCAAAACAGTGCACGTACGACCCACCTTAATTCAGAATGATTACCGACTTCATTTTAGTCTTTGTTAACATTCTGGAAAAAAAATATGTTTCTATTATAACTGTTTATTTATTAGTTTGTTTATAATTCTTTTTTGAGATTATAAGGTTGCAGTTCATGTAAGAAAATATATGCTCAACAAAGTCATCCAGTTTGCGGTTTCTCGCTTTTAAATTTTAATGCCTCGAGAGGGTCGATTTTAATAAAACAAGTCCCCTAAAACTGCACCTTTTTTTTCAGTTTGCGACAATAAGGTGCATAATTAATGTTAAACATTGTGCGATAAACTCCAATGAGTTTCTCAGCAAGACTTAATAGCACTAAATTAAATAATCAGCTTGGTGACACCAGAAATAATAAGTCTGGTTTGGGATAATTTATGCGATTTTGCCAAATAAGGGGAAAAGAAGCTACCAGGTGCACTTCATTTGTACTGTTTACAACTTTAAATACATCGCATGATAAAGAAGAGAAAAGCCTAAGCAGCCATCATGATCGATACCAGTGGCTTGAAATTCATCCTTCCGCTGGTCGAAATTCCATTTTTTATCGTTGGTTTCATCGGAAACGTGTTGGTCATTCGCATCGTTCACAAAACGCGGCAGATGCACACAACAACTAATTACCTGCTAGCAAACTTGGCTGTTAGTGATCTCTTAACCATTTTATTCGTTTGGCCAACGAATTTTATCAATTATCAACTACGTCATGTGAGTGATGGACTTGGAACATTCATTTGCAAGTTTTCCGCAATCATGGTAACTCCCATCTTGGGGTCATCCTTTACTCTAACATTACTAGCGGTGGAAAGATATCACGCTTTACTGAAACCTCTCAGGACAGGATTGCGGTTAAACCAAGACAATATTAAACTGGCCATCTCTGCTGTTTGGGTCTCAAGTGTCCTGTTCTGTTTTCCGAGCGTCTTTTTGCAGGAATGGAGCAACACGCCCTCAATGTGTATTCCAGTAAGCATAGAAGGAAGGAAAATCCACGCGATTCTAACCTTCATGCTTAGTACCTACATATCGTTGGTAATATTTCTTTTCTGCTATGGATCCTTGATCAAAGGACTGTACTTTTCCAACGCAATATGTCCAACAGACACTGAAGAAGACAGAACCGCAGAGAAAAAGAAACTTGTTATCACTTTTATCCTGGCAACAGCTGGGTTTGTTATTGGCTATACACCCATTGTGGTTTACTCCACAGTGAAATATGACGATGAACTGGGCTTTCAACATTCTGAACTTGAAGCTGTTTTTCATTTTATCTTTTTTTGTAGCTTATGCCTTAATCCTATTCTATACGCTTTTCGGAGCAGAAACTTCCAAGAAGGATTCAAGCGCATAGTGTTATGCCATGAGTCTCCGCCACGACCACCGTAAAATGACATGCAGCTGCCATAACTGCTCATTAACTTTCTTTTCATATACCGGAAACAGGGAAAGGAATTTCCCCTTAACACAACGTTTTCTTAAAGGCCGTTTAAATGGCTCCGGTACTATTTTCAAAACAATTCTTCAAGAGTGCATGCCTAACATCATGGGTGTTGAATCTATTGTTGAACTGATGAACCGTTTAAAAAGGTCGGTCATCATTGTTATAATATAAAAGGGTGGAATTAATTATAAGCATGTTCTACTTCAGTCACATTGTCATTAATATTAAAAGTTTCGGCAAAAGACAACATAAATAAAGGCAATATAGTTTTGTAGTCTGTAAGGGAAATTAAACAAAAATGCTAAGACTTGGGCGAAAATGTAATGTAACTTCACAAAAAAAAACAATAAATTTTGCTGTAATAACTTCCTTTTAGCCCACAAACGGTTTGCGTTTATAGCTCGAATTAAAGGGAAAAGTTATAAATGATTCACTATTTAAGGCTTTACTTCATCCGGTGTAAATAGACTAAATAGTGTTCGTTCCATTTTACCCAGAGACGTTGCAACACATCAAAAGGTTTTCGCAACCTTTTTTGTTTAATTATGTGATCGACAAAAGTTTTGGTTTTCTCTTTTTCTAGCTGGGTTCCTTTCTCTATTTTTGTTCAGATTCTCAATTATGTGCCGTAGAGTCTTTAATAAAACAATTATTATACTCGAGCCTTCTGGATAATAAAATAATTATCCTGCTCAATCTTGCGGACTATCCCCTTATTTTAACCAACTCGGCCTACGGCCTCGTCAGCTAAGTATGAGGCAATCTTCCGCGCTATTTTGCAGGACAATTGTTAAATTTCCAGAGCGCCCTCTTAGACTAATTGTTAAATATAACATGTCCCTTCCTCATGGACCAGATAATATCGTTCAGTTAATATCACACATGACAAATCGAATGATGTCATGTCATCTGGCCCTGGAAGCGCCGAAAAATATCCCTCATGGCTGAAAATATAAGCTCAGTAAGATGATAGGGCCGAGACCAAACCATTGTCCTGAGGCACCACAGGGCTATTGCAGCTTTACTACATTGATAAAAACCTCCTCAGAATCTGAGATGTACCCAGTTAAGCGATCTTTTGCTATCATTATCGTTATCGTTATCGTTATCGTTATCGTTATCGTTATCGTTATCGCTATCGCTATCGCTATCGCTATCGCTATCGTTATCGTTATCGTTATCGTTATCGATATCGCTATCGCTATCGCTATCGCTTTCCTTATCCTTATCCTTATCCTTATCCTTATCCTTATCGCTATCGCTATCGTTATCGTTATCGTTATCGCTATCGTTATCGTTATCGTTATCGCTACCGCTATCGTTATCGCTATCGCTATCGCTATCACTATCGCTATCGCTATCACTATCGCTATCGCTATCGTTATCGTTATCGCTAACGTTATCGTTATCGTTATCGCTACCGCTACCGCTATTGTTATCGTTATCGTTATCGTTATCGTTATCGTTATCGTTATCGTTATCGTTATCGTTATCGCTATCGCTAGCGTTATCGCTATCGTTATCACTATCATCATCATCATTATTATTAATATTATTATTAGTATTCTTAGCAATATTATTAGTAATAGTAGAAGCAGCATCAGCAGTAGTAATAGTTGTTGTCGTCGTAGTAGTAGTAGTATCATTATTATTTTGTATCGTGTTACGTTCTCTGACATTCAGTGGAACATCACTTTGCATGTATCGATTATCTCTTATTGTCACAACAGACGTAAGTTACGTCTTACAATGTCTTTAACGGGGTTCACCATTTTCAAGAACAGAAGAAATCATGTTAAAACGATCTTAAATGAGAGTTTGAAATAATTTAAATTTTTCTGAATGAGAGTTTGAAATAATTTAAATTTTTCTGAACATGCTTTCATATCGGGAGGAACGCGTGACGAGCCTAAAGACGTCTGCGTAGTAGGCTAATACATTAAAAAAATATGTTAAAAATTTTGTAGTGCCATTGGTGAAGTTCTGTTCAAATTTGTTGGTTTTTTGGGTACTATTTTTTTCGAGATGAACACTGAGGAGGCTACTCTTTAAACGGTTTCAACATTAGATTTGACACAGTTGAATGACGAATGTTGAAGAAACTAATGAACCTGGTAGACATTGTTTTAAGGAAGTTTTTTCCCTGATGTCAGTATATCAAAAAAAACAAAAACAGCTCGTTAGGAGGCAATTTAAAGTTGCAAGATATACTTAAGGTTGATTAACAGTTATGGCATCTGCGTATCAATCATTTTGAAGTGGAGACTCACGACAAAATAATATTCGTCCAAATCCTTCTTGGAAGTTTGTGCTGCAAAAAGGCATACAAACGAGGATTAAGGCATAAGCTACAAAAGAAGATAACATGAAAAACAGCTTCAAGTTCAGAATCGTGAAAGACGTGGTCCTCATTGAGATTGAGTGTTAGATATATTATAATGGGTGTATAACCATTAACAAAACCAACTGTTGCCAGAATAAAAGTGATAACAAGTTTTTTTTTTCTGCGGGTCTGTCTTCTTAGGTGTCTGTTGTACATATTGTGTTGGAAAAGAACAGTCCTTTGATCAAGGATCCATAGCAGAAAAAAAAGTATTACCAACGGTATGTAGGTACTAAGCATGAAGGTTAGAATCGCGTGGATTTTCCTTCCGCTTCTATGCTTACAGAAATACACATTGAGCGCGTGTTGCTCCATTCCCGCAAAAAGACACTCGGAAAACAGAACAGGGCATATAACACCCAAACAGCGGTGATGGCCAGTTTAATATTGTCTTGGTTCAACCGCAATTCTGTCCTGAGAGGTTTCACTAAAGCGTGATATCTTTCCACCGCTAATAATGTTAGAGTAAAGGATGACACCAAGATGGAAATCACCATGATTGCGGAAAACTTGCAAATGAATGTTCCAAGTCCATCACCCACATGCCTAATTTGATAAATGATAAAATTCGTTGGCCACAAGAACAAAATGGTTAAGAGATCACTAACAGCCAAGGTTGCTAGCAAGTAATTACTTGTTGTGTGCATTTGTGAACATCTGTGAACGATGCGGATGACAACACATTTCCGATGAAACCAACGATACGAATTTCGACCAGCGGAAAGACTGATCACAAGCCACTGGTATCGATCATCTTAGCTGTTTGGTTTTTCCTCTTTACCATGCGATGCACTGCAAGTTGTAAACTGTGCAAACATCACCTGGTAATTTTTCCCTCTTACTTGGCAGGAAATTACTCCAAACCAGAGTTAATTAATCTCATTCTTGTGTGCCACCAGCTGGTTCACGGTAATGGCGGTGTCCAACTTGAAAGCTTTTGCTTCTAATTGGTCCTCGCACGCATAGGAATCTTATGCATTCCTTTTGTGGCTTAATTTACTTTGCTTTACCTTATTTTTTCTTTTACAATATAAATTTTGTGTAAATACTGTTTACATCGTTAATAAATAAAGTGGAATACACCATTTTGCTAATGATGAATTCCTGGTGAATTGTGGGTAGATCCAGTCCTTTGTGGGGGCAAACGGTCAAAATTACAATTCAAACTACGTCCTAAAATGGCCGTTTGCCCCCACAAAGGACTGGATCTACCCACAATTCACCGGGAACTGAGCATTAGCAAAATGGTGTATTAATTGAGACTTTTCTGCCGCCACCGAGTTAATAATAATAATCACTTTATTTAAGTCTCAAATCTATTTAGCTGAGCACAGATGCTTTACTCATTGGGGAGACTAAATCAAATCAACTCTAAATAAATCAAATCAAATGTTGGTTTTTGGGAAGAGGGGAAAACCGGAGTACTCGGAGAAAAACCTCTCGGAGCAGAGTAGAGAACCAACAAACTCAGCCCACTTATGACGCCGAGTCCGGGAATCGAACCCGGGACATTGGTGGAAGGCGAGCGCTCCTACCACTACTCCAACCCTGCTCCCCAGGGTTGATTATTTAGTGATGTTTTGTCTAGATGAAAACTCATTGGAGTTTATCGCACAATATTAAACATTAATTATGGACCCTATTAACGCAAATTGAAGTAGGCACACTTTTAAGCAACTCGTTTTATTAAAATTAACCCCCTCGAAGCATCAAAATTTAAAAGTGATAAAGCTTAAACTGAATGACTTGGAAAATCTGTTTGCTACGGAAGAACTACAAGCATATAATCTCAAAAGAGAATAGACGGAATAAAAAAAAAATAAACAGTTATGATATTAACAAACTTTTCCTAGAATATGATCAGAGTCTAAACCGAAGATGATAATCATTCTGACAGCAGGTTGACCGTGAACTGCTTTGCCTAACTGACACATTGGCAAGTTAATTTTAGCGCAATCATGCATATAAACGCTGGTTTATTTAATATATAGAACTTGAAGAGAATTCAGTATAATTTTTACAATACTTTTAATTTACTCTCAATATATTGTTGGCATATTGCCCATAAATAACCTGTAAAATTGAAAGCCAACGTCTCAGAAACAGTTTGTTTTGTTTTTCAGGCTTTATTTTCACTACTGCTTAAGGTGGGGGTAAACATGAATTTGTGTGAAATTTTAAGGAGTTTGTGGAAGGGATTGTAATGGAGTAAAAAACGTTTTGAAACACTTCCAGTTAGTTGCCACCTCTTGAGGGCACTGTAGGTTACTGGGTAACTGTTTGGTGTCTGTCTACTAATTTCTAACTTCAAATTCCGATTTTAAATCTTTATTAAATCTTGCAAATTTCCTATTTCCCTCACTTTAACTATTCCTTTGAGAAAAATTATCTCTTCCCAAATACGCCCAAAGATTACCAAAAAAATTTCACAAAATTAAATATCCCACAACATAGCTTTGTGAGATGAGCAGAGGGATTTTTGATCGCTTGAAACGCGAACCGTGAGACATCAACGTGAAATCCATGTTAGGCGGCTAAAAAACGATCTTTAGGTTAACCCCGCCTTAAGTAGTGCTCATAACTGCGATCTTTCATGCATTCATTATTTTTTTCGCGGTAATCGTTCAACCAATGGGTACTAACAGTTTTTTGCCTTGAGAAAGTAACAGAATCTATGGCCTCTCTGAATTGACTCATATTGTTGCAAACTGTATGATGCTCCACTGAATCTCGCAGAACGTAAATCTGAAAGAAGATAACATTATCATCATCATCATTATCATCATCAACATCATCATCATCACCACCATCATCATCATCCTCATCGTCATCATCATCGTTCACTAAACGGTGCTATCTTTGAGAAGTATGGTGCTACACTACAGTAGATGAAATTAGCAATCCAGGATTGAGAGACACCGCTGTATCCTTTATTATTTTTTATCCTTTTATATATTATCCTGACGCCCAAATTTGAGATCTATGTTGCTTCCATTCCTTTCATTTTAATGCAAGTGTGCTCGCGTAATTTTCCTTAAGTTGTGCGCGTGCTTTGCTTATTTAGTTTAAGTGTGCTTAGTTCGTCATTTAGTTCACGCGTACGTGTGCTTAGTTCATTATTTAACGTACTCCTATTATTTTGCGTTGTTTTCCTTGCTAATATGTATCGTCAATAACTATGCTCACAGTTATTGCGTTTCAATTGGTATAGGATTTGAAGGAGCCGAAACCAATTGTGCAATTGCACACATATTAGGCATCCTTCTGATGAACAGTTATGACATTCAGATATTTTTAGAAGCAACATTTGTTTGCGGTCTGTCACCTTTGAATTATCTTCTTTACTCTTACAGAACGTTTATGATCAACCATGAAGAATATTTTCGGTGCGTTTAGTGGCACATGGCATGTCGTCAGTTCGATTTAATTATTAACAATTATTCACCGAAGTGGAGGTAAATATCCACCATTTTCACCGACACTGAGGTGAATAATTGTTTTAGTATATACCACAAAAGCTGAATAATAGCGGACCAAAACATTCCTTTATGTGTGACAATATACCGATAAGCGGTCGGAAATTGTAAAATCTCGCGCGCCGGCTGCTCGGAGGTGAATAGTACTTGCTAATCACCTCCAAGTTAACCAATCAGAGCGCGCGAAAAGCACTGTTCACTTGTGTGGTGTATACTAATGGGTGATATTAACTGAACGATAATATTTGGTCGATGAGGAAGCGACACGCAATATTTACGCATATTGTTGTAAAATACATTTAAAAATCACTCAGTAGCGTTCATTTGAATTATTGGGAAAAGCTAGTCCAAACGCACTTTACGAGCGCTTTCCTTTACTTATAAGTGATTTACAGATAAACACCTTTTATGAGTCTTGTTAGAGTTGAGTCGTTACTTGTTGATTACTTGCCCTCTGTCGGTACCTGTAAAAAGAAACATTATTAAACACTTACATCCACACTATAATCCACTACTTTTAAGATATTGGGGTTGTCACTATCTGGATTACCGAAAACGCGGTAAAAATTTTAGGCTGAAGAATGATCGATCGATTTAGACATTGGTGGTGTGTGATCCACAGTCCACAATTTAACGCCAAATCTGGTAAGTTTTGGTCTGACTCGAAAGTTGCTTACATAGACAAGAAACTGAATATCATGTTAAACGAAAGGAAAAGGAATTTGAGTTTGTTTTAAGCTGTAATCTACGGTTTCACAGTCAACGGTTACAGATGTTGTATTTCATGTTTCATGTATTTCATTTCACTTTCAACTCATTTGTGGATTCAGTCTATTTCACTAAGACGAAGATGACTATTTTTGCAATGAAATTCTATCTTATAAACATCAAGAACCGCGGCATTGCTTTCCAAAGCAAAGAGTTGGGTTTTACGCTATTTTATTCTCGTTGTTTCAACTCGAATTAAAATTCAAGCAAAGGTTTTGCTATAAACAACAAAAGTCTCTTCCAAGAAAATACATCAATACTTAGAAACATTTTCACGGTTTTGAAACAATGTTAAGAGATGTTTATTTCAAATAAAATATAAAGTATGTTTCAATTTTGTTAGACTTCCTAAACTTTATGCTTTAACATATCGAAACACAAACTGATGATGGTTAAAAAATATTACGTTATTTTCTCATTAAATTTCCAATCAATTGCTGGAGAAGTTATGCCGGAAATTTTACCATACTTTTACAAGCTTAGTACCAGTAACAATGTCTAATTTGTTTCTATTTATTTTTACAGATTTTTTCTATGAGCGCGGGCAAGAAGAGAAAAATTTTTTTTTTAAGATGACAGCTATTCGACCGAATGCAACAGCCAATCACAGCACCACACTTCCATATTTGGCATGCCTCGTGCCTGATGTCTCCATGGAAACTCAGCGAAGGCTACGATCGATCAGCAACTCTGTTCTTCTTCCTCCTGATTTTACGTTGGCGATCTTGTCTTTCCTCAGCAATTTTTTTCTTCTGCTTGTCGTGGCGCGGCTAAAAACTCGAATACACCCTTCCCTCATACATCTGTGCAGTCTCTCAATGAGTGACTTAATTCGTGCAACGTTGTTCTTTTACAGAGATGTTTTGAAATCCATTCATGTTCATATGTGCCCGCCAAAGAGAGAGGAAGAAACTTACCTCGCCATTTTGTGCCTCTTTGCAACCCTTTGTAACCTGGCTTCCATCAGTAAAGATCGTTATTGCGCGGTTACCAGGCCTCTCTGGTATCGAAATCGCATGACCAAGTCACGTGCTCTGAAGAAAGCCCTTAT
This sequence comes from Pachyseris speciosa, assembly GCA_016490735.1. Lineage (NCBI taxonomy): Eukaryota > Metazoa > Cnidaria > Anthozoa > Scleractinia > Pachyseridae > Pachyseris > Pachyseris speciosa. The sequence continues at coordinate 49,183 of JAEMWC010000168.1, read as the reverse complement.
CAGCTGGTTATTGAGTGTCACGGCGCTGATACTGGTTGTTTTAGTAGATAAATTACTGCATAAAAAATTCATATTTATTACGAAAATCATCGGCGTCGTATTCTGCTTGCCTTGTGTAGTAATAGTCATTGTTTGCTATGTTAAAATATTCTTAGCCAACTTAGGTCACCGAAGAAACATGCCAGAGTGTGGCGCCAGACAATCAGCCGCTGTGCTAAAGAGGGAACGGCAGGTCGCTACTACAGTGGGTTTTATAATGTTAGTGCTCGTGTTAACGTACTTGCCATCTCTGGCCACGCCGGTTGCGTTGATTGTCTTAGGGTATAGAAATATGGCGCCCTTCAGACCATATTTTACCATATTTCTTACTTTAAATGGACTCCTAAGCCCAATTATCAACTGTGGAAGAAACCAAACCATTCGGGGATCGTTTCGTCGATTGATTGGATGCCAAAGACGTATACAGTTGGTTCCCAAGGCAACGGAGAGCAACCCGACACCATCCCGCGGGATTGATTCCCGGAACGCATGAAAGGCATCGTGCATCATAATTGCCTTAGCCCTGAAGAAGTTACGGATAGATCATTCTAATTTTTGTTGCAGGCGTTTGTTGAACAATGTGATTTCAGTACTCTTAGCTTCATTTCAAGACGCGTGACACTTCATATAAAGTAACGTTCTTTGCAATATCGTCTCAAAGGACTGATAGCAAATGTGGGGCGGATTTGATGGCTAAGCTTGCCTACTGAATCACACATGACATTTATTTTCGCGTGCAAATGCTAGTAATGCCCTAACATTAGTTCATGATTCCCGCACAATGTCTGCCACATAAGAAATTCACTAGCTATTAAACAAGTTACTTATCTCATGGTGCTGAGCAAAAGCAGCATGTAAAATATGCGTTTTACAATCGCGGCTGTGAAAATGACTCTAAATTACAGCTCTTTAAATTACCTCAATTATAGTCTGACAATGAAAAATGATATCAATTTTTCTCCGACGATACTATTATTAGATCAGTCAGCAAAACAGTTCCGGTTCCAATTAAGACAGAATTCATTGTCCGCTATGTGACGTCTTTAGTAGTAGAAGTTAAGAAAACAGTCACAACATACGCGTGGCTTTACAATCATGTATAGCAAAAATTAATAAAGGATTTAAGTTAAAAGATATCAAGAAACAAATTTAAAAAGAAATCTATTTACAAAGGCCCGTTTGAATCATCAGTTTTTACTTCAGGAAGTATAAAGTCATGACCCCTTTCTCTAAGAACCCTATAACGTTTGGGAGGGAGCAAGTTATATAATACATGACCAGTGCCATTCGTAATTCATCAAATATCAAAAAGATCTTATTAGTGTAGCCAAAACGATAGGCTCGCCTCTTTGTGGGCTGAACAAGTGCAATAAATTTCTGACAATGTCAAAACTGCGCGTGCTCTGATTGGTCTGACATCATACTTAATAAATCGATAACGTATATTAAAGCTCATATTATCCTAGAACGGACGACATTTTCAGACTCGGAAAGGAAGCCCAAGCAACTAGAGCTGCGTGAACCTAGGACAAGCATCATGCAATTAAGGAACCTATCACGATAGAGTGCTTTAATTCACATTCTTAAAGTGCCTATGAAGTAAAAAAAATTTTTGCACAAATTTACAGGTCTAAGTGTCCTCTTTCAAGAATGGCAGATTGAATTTTACGTAGGGAAAATAAAATCGGATTTTTTACCGTCCAAATTGCCTCAAAAAAGCCAAAATGGTGTCTCCGGAGACTGGTGACGAGTTTTGCGTTGATGACGTAGTTGGTGGTTCTGAAGAGTTGTTTACATTTCATCTCTCTTGCGATTCAGTGAGCTCCGCAAGTTCGGTCGAGATTTTGCTGAGATTATAGTGGCTAGTTGTTCGTTGGAAAGTTACAACCATGTCTGAAAGTGACGATATTTTGTATTCTGTGGACTCGAATACGTCTAATAAATCCAGCGGAGAAGAATCAGAAAGCGAAACACCGGATGAAATGGAAGTGGTTGGACATATCCAAAGCCTCTTGCCCATACAAGCGATGAAGAAGAAGATACGGAAGAGGACAGTGAGGATGGTCTATGTCCAACAGTTCTGCAAAGCAGATTCGAAGAACGGCTTAACTGCAGAATACCCTGCCACTCAAACAATTTTCCACGCAGCTACGCAGAAAGTAAAATTCTACTCAGACTTCTACGTAGCTGGCTCCGCGGCTACGCGGTACGCAGAAAAATTGAAACATCAAAATGAATTCACAATAATTGATAGACTTGATTCGACATGAAAACACAAGCGCTACATATGTAATATTCTTCGTTCTTTAAGCCATTAAACTGAAACAAGTGCCGAAATGAGTAAATTCACTCGAAAGTAATTTCAAAACGAATTCACAATAATTGATAGGGCGATTAGACATGAAAACACACGCGCTACATATATCATATTCCTCGTTCTTTAAGCCAATAAACCAAATTCACAATAATTGATAGTGTGAGTCGACATGAAAGCACGCGCTACATATAATATTTTTCGTTCTCAAGTCAATGAACCGAATTCACAATAGCGTGATTCGACTTTAACACGCGCTTCACATGAGATTAAACCGAAACAAGCGCACCTGTTTACGCAAACAAATTCACAAATCGATACTCACTCAACCCTATAGCATTTGCTTTGAGTCGACATAATATTTGCAAACCATGGCCACTTATTGTTCTCACCTTCAGTCACTACAAATTCAGAGCTGAGTTCAGTTTTCGAAATATATTTTACAGGACGAAAACTCATCTTCGCCGTGTGAAAATGAAAACATCCCAAGTCAGAACAGTCAAATGACTAGCTCTCCTTTTTTCTGTTTCCAAATCAAGAACGCCTGGACTGTTCCAAACAACGAAGGCACGAAGCTAACATATTTTAAAATATCTGTCATTTGTGGGCCTGCACATATCAAATACCGGTAACACGCGGCAATCTTTTACTTCAATGATACCAAGTTCTCACTTACTTTCCGTCGCTTTCGGTCCGTTAGAGGAGACTTCAGAATGGAGCCTTTAATTAGGTTTCTCTTCAACTCAATGGTTTAATCATTGTTGGTCTGCACAAGGACGGGCTTGTGCTCAAAACAGCTTTCCTCGAAATCCACTGTTCAAACACAAACAAGAGCTCTTCTTCGGGGTGAAATCTTTTCGATGAAGGCGGACAAATCGAGTCCATTCATCCCGAAAATTTTCTTGAGGGTGAAAGTAATGCATTGGAATTCCCGGTGATCCAGTTTTGTCGCCACAATTTGCAAGATTTGGTCCACCGGCAGAGCAATACTTAATGCAACCTTTCTTTCTTCCCTTCTCCGCCATGAAGCTGATGTCTGTGGAACCACCAAGTACGTCATTTCCGGTGTAATCTGAGTGTTTGACCGAGCGTAAGATGGAAACACTCGAAATCGGTCAAATGCAAACTTTTAGGCCGGAAAAATCTTACTTGGAGAGGGTTTCGGGCGTTTCAAACCGGGTTTTTGGTTTATTAACGACATAAACAAACATATAAACCAAACTTGTTTTTTATTTCATAGGCACTTTAACGTTAATTTGGGGAAAAGGTAGATTTACTCAGGAGATTGAAAGCATGTTGAAAGAATGTTGTATGTTGAAGGCATTGCTAATGCTTACCGTAATCAAAAACTCCCATCGTCATTACCTTGGCGTTTCGATGTTACACAATATCCATACCAGTAATAATCCGTGCTAGAAGTAAAACCAGAACGATTTGCGCTAAACTAAGTAAAAATAAGGAAACCAAAACCTAACTCTGAGCCAAATAACTGCTCCAGAGGGAAAGGCAACTGATGTTATCCAAACCCAACCAAAGATTTCACTTGAGGGTTACTATTTCTGTGCCCGAGGAGTGCCAAATACGTTGGTCACGTAACAGCCGTTGTTTCCCTTAATTAAAGTGCTTTACATTTTTCGTTGGGTTAAATTTTGAGGACAAAAGCTCAAACTAAAACTTGCGTCTCGAATTATTTCTGTCTACCCCTCCATCTTTCCCCTCAATATATCTTCAAAAACACTTTCAAGGTTTGTTACTGAAACTAGCTGGGCACCCTTCATTCCAAAGGAATATTTTGAGATATTGGCGAATTATGCTCTTTGCAACACGGGAAATTAATAACCCGTCGAAACCCATCTCTGAAGTTGGAACTACGAAAAGCATAGACGATTGGGTTTAAAGCGGACGTGGCCATGAGAAAAAACCAAAAAAAGTGATAAGTTAATTCGAGAGGGGCGGCTTCCGGTTTGCTCACTGTGCCAGCCAGGTACATGAATTGACTAGCAAGTGGAATAAAACACAGAAAAAATACCCCAGTTACAGCAACGCAAGTTACCACTAGACGTTTCTTATCCTGGCTGAAGTTGTCATGTTCGCTAGTCTCCGCGCATATCGTGTTGCTGAAGTATAAGCCTTTCATAACTGAACTGTAGCAAAATACGAGGATGAAAAACGGAACGTACACTGTGAACACAAGGTTGCATATGACGTATATTCTGCTCTGGTGGTCCATGTACATCGTCCATGGTCCCACGCAAGATTTTAAGTCGTTGTCGAAACTTCGCAGTATGAAATCAGGCAAACAAATCAAGATGCTTGAAAACCATATAATCACGACTGTAGGTTTAATGTGTTCGATCGAGAGCCTTAAACTGCTGTGGAAAGGCTTTAATAAAGCGTTATACCGCTCAATTGCCAATGTTGTCAGTGTAAAACTTGATACAACGCACAGGATATCCAATATTGTCATCCCTGTGAATGCCTTGCACAGAAAGTTCCCTGTTGCCCCAGATAACTGTCTCTCTCGCCACCATATCTCCCAGTTGGCAGGCCACAAGAGTAGCGTTAAAAGATCGCTCACAGCCAAGTTCACTAGAAGGAAGTTCGTTGTTGAATGCATGGCTTGAGTCGAATGGACAATAAAAATCACAAGGACATTCGCAATCACTCCAACAACAATGAACGGCATTGAAAAAACGGCAAAAAGTGTATCAAGCACTCGAAAATCCACCATGATTTCCTGGCTTCGTTTAACGAGCCTGTTAAGCTGATTCGTTAGGAAAGAAACTTTTTTCTTCTAAGTTCGTTAAGTCAACAGTGGCCACAGCTTCTTTCGTCTTTATACTTCGGCTCCGTGCTACATGATGAAGGGGATCAACGGTACAGCATAAAAATCAAATAAAAGCTTGAATGTAGTTCTCTTCACCCTATGCAAATTTAATTTCAACGGAAGCTTCAGACAAGGCTGCGGAGTGGCTCTTAAAATTGAAAACGTAATTCATTAGTCTATTTACTTTTAATTAGCTAAAACCTGTCAAGGATTTCATTAGTAGTGTTTGAATACTTAAAAACCTGTGTCAATTCAACATTTGCGTGTTGAAAAATGTCCAAGATTTCCAATAAGAAATCATCATCAGCTTGCCCAATTACCAAACTGAATAACTTACCACATTAAATGAAGAATGATCCTCACAGTTGTGAGATTTCATTTGATTTCATTTCCGCAGTTCATATATGACTTACGTCATATATTTTTTTCCATTTAATTATATGTGGTCTCTTCGTTGTTCCTTGCATTCGATTCTGGCTAACTGGCAAGTCAAACAAGAAAAATGCAAACAAAGTTTACTGTGCCACAAACAACATTTCGGACTCACGAGGGACGAAAAAAATTATATGAAATAGGTTTAATTTTACGGGGAAGTACCTTCAAATTAAGAGATATTTCTTGGATTAAAAAAAAAGTGACGAACTGAACTGAGCTCGCAAAAATTACTTAACTTATTTCAATATGTTTTAATTATTTCAATATTTGTTCCCGTCTCTCTCATACTCGGGCGAGGAATGACGAGATAAATTCACAATTAGTAAACGTGAGAAATAGTTTATTATTGAAAACTGATTTTATCTAGATCTCCAACTTAAAAAAATCTCGAGTACACTGATGTTTTATTTCCTATGCTGGGTGGCGCCAACTGATAAATATTGGAAACCCGTTAATATTAAAATTAAAGCGACCCTTGAAGCTGCCTTCTTCACGTCAATTCACTCGAGATTGATTTTTGCTTTCCACGTAAACCATAGCGAGTACGTGATCAACGTATCGACAATCTGAATCAGTCTATAATTGAACTGCTTTAACTGGTTGAGTTTTAAAAATCGAAACCATGAAATACACGCGAGTGTTCCGCACATCGTACTTGCTATTCAGCAATGCCTTATAAAAAGGAAGATTGTTTTTCAAGTAATTTTTGGCTATCGCGCTCAGACCATTCCAAGTATAACATTAAAAAAAAAAAAGAAGAAGAGGAGAATCTGGTTGCATACGAATTTATCGACAATACACTTTGTAAAGGGCGCGGCCGCCTTTATTAGGACGCCACTCTTTACTTTATCACACCTTGAGAATTACTTCGCACATCAAACCCTTTCATTGACGGCCACCGATTCTTTCACGAGAGAAGTCGGTTTCCCGAAAACTTAATCTCTTCAATTATTATTCCGCGCATTGAGAAAGTAGACACTGTAAGTAAATGTCGCGAAAGACAATAGCATTCTGGGCGATGAACTTACACATTAGAAGCTTAAAATTTTCAACAGATTGGAGATACCTTAGGAAATTATAATTGAAAGTACAAATTTGCAATAGGAGATCATAGACATGGAAACAAATGTTACGTGATTGTGTCAGAAAAGTCAGCTAAGTCCAAATGGAAGAAATTAATGCATTCGCGTTTATTGTAAGAAATACCATGAACTACTTCTAAACTGAAATGGTCGTTGTGTTTCCCACGGACCTATTAATAAGAAATGCATCTCACAGAAGTGAGCACTACATCCATACGCAAATTTAATGCACGATTCAAAACGAGTTATTTAAAAACACCAGATGATCACCACGTCCTAGACACAGCTGACTCCGTGGTGCAATGGTAGCGCATCTGACTCCAGATCAGAAGGCTGTGTCTTCTAATCACGTCGGGGTGAGCATTTCTTTTTCTCGATTTTTTTAAGGTTTCTGGTATTTGCATGGCACATCCTTATTGGGCATAATTTATGGCGTCATTAGCACGCACCTGTGCACGAGCACATTGAAAACATGGCTGATTTACCTTGAGCTCTGTCAGTGGAAATATGGCTATAGCTCCGACTAACGAGCATGGGCACGCCATATTTTTCCACCTATTCTAATCCACTATTCATAACCTTTGAGTGACGACGACACGATGATGATGACTATGATAACGACGACGACGACGACGATGATGATGACGATGATAACGACGACGACGACGACGACGATGATGATGACGATGATAACAACGACGACGACGACGACGACGACGATGATGATGATGATGATGATGGTGAAATAGCAGATACAATGTTTTTTTCTATTTATGTATTGGCTCTAGTTTAAGGCGTGTTTTTTTGAGTTTGGGCTCACAAAGGTTTTACGATAACTTGGAATGCGTTCTTCTAATAAGTACTAAATATTTCAAAGGAATTACCTTAAGAAAAGGAAACCGAAGAACAGAGTTTTCCTACAGACCAATAGACCTTTTTAGCTTGTAGAATTTGGTTTCCCAGTGTAGACCATGTGATCTTCCCAAGGAAATTTGCCTTTTCTCTTTTCATATATTATGCGTACATGTGCACGTGAATAAGGCGAAATTTCAAAGAAACAGTTCTCTTGGGTAACATCACATGATCTACAAAACATACAAGCCAAAAAGGTCCAGGGTTGGGGAGCAGGGTTGGCGCAGTGGTGAGAGCACTCGCCTTCCACCAATGTGGCCCGGGTTCGATTCCCGGACTCGACGTCATATGTGGGTTGAGTTTGTTGTTGGTTCTCTTCTCTGCTCCGAGAGGTTTTTCTCCGGGTTCTCCGGTTTTCCCCTCTCCACAAAAACCAACATTTCCAAATTCCAATTTCATCTGCTTGTAAAGCGCATTTGATCATATACACATGGAAAATGTGCTAAATAAGTTCTAAATTATTATTATTATTATTAGTTGCATTCTTGCAAAATGCTGTGAAAGCCGGAAAGACACAAAACGGACCAAAAAAGCATACATTTTCTCATATTATTTATTTTTACATTTCTGTCCATCTGATGGTTTTTCTGAACATCAGATCTATTTACCTGAGGACGTTAAATTATTAAATAAAATACCTTTCTAACTGTCTGATCAGTCTCTCTGTCTGTTTGTCTGTCAGTCTGTGTCTGTCTGTCTGGCCACCTGCCTGCCTATCTGTTTGTCGGTGAGTAGGTCTATCTGCACGCTTTCCTGAATGCATCCTGGTCTGCCTGTTTGCCTGTTTCATCTTTCTCTACTTGGTGACATTGCAAATGTGTGGATCATTACGAGGAGCAGCTAACTCGCAGCTGCGATGCCCAGTGCGGGGGCTGGGACGAGTAGCCAAGACGCTCACCAACAACCTGTGGTAGAAAAATGAGAAATAAAATTGCTGATAAAAACCGGCAGCCATGTACATATAACCTCAGTTAAGACCCCACTTTAGGAAAATCGAAACTTTGAACTGTGCAGTTATAACTCTAAATAAATTTTCTAGTTTGAATTATTGGACTTTAATAGTTAGGATTTTAAATCTTTTGCATAGTTGTTGTTGTTGTGAACTGTAACTTACGGTACATGTAAGTGTCTCCAATTAGCAGATAAGCTAAATCCTCTTGACACAGAAATTCATCCATCCATCCGTCCGGCCGTCTGTCCATCCCTCGGTCGACCCGTCCCTCTGTCGGTCCATACCTCCGCCCGTCTGTCCGTCCTTCCGTCCCTACGCCCGTCTGTCCGTTCATCCGTCCCTCAGTCTGTCCGTCCGTCCGTCTGGTCGTCTCTCCGTCCGTCCGTCTGTCAGACAGTCAGTCAAAAAATTTTACAAATAAAAGTGGAAAAAGTATGGGGGGCATCTTGACCAACAATTTGCTCCTTTTCAACGAAAAATGTGCAAAGCTTCATAAATTTGCCTCCGTGACAAATTAATTCCTACTTTCCAAAAATCCGTGTTCAGATTAATTACGTGTTACTGATTTGTAAAAGCTGTGTCGTGCCTAATAAACATTCCTCTCTATAACTTACTTGTTTTG
>JAEMWC010000168.1:17500-35000 GCA_016490735.1 Pachyseris speciosa | reverse complement strand
GGGTATACATGGCCATACACGGGTATATATGGCCATACACGGGCGTACACAGCTATACACGGGCATACATGGCCATACACTGGTCTACATGGGCATACACAGGCATACACGGGCATACACAAGTATACATAGACATACAGTGGTGTACATGGGATAGACAGGCGTACACAGGCATACACAAGTATACATAGACATACACGGGTATACATGGCCATACACTGGCATACATGGCCATACACGGGCGTACACGGCTATACACGGGCATACACGGCTATACACGGGTATACATGGCCATACACTGGTGTACATGGGCATACACAGGTGTACACGGGCATACACAAGTATACATGGACATACACGGGTATACATGGCCATACACGGGCATACATGGCTATACACGGGCATACATGGCCATACACTGGTGTACATGGGCATACACAGGTGTACACGGGCATACACAAGTATACATGGACATACACGGGTATACATGGCCATACACGGGTATACATGGCCATACACGGGCATACATGGCCATACACGGGCGTACACGGCTATACACGGGCATACACAGCTATACACGGGCATACATGGCCATATACTGGTTTACATATGGCATACACAGGTGTACACGGGCATACACAAGTATACATGGACATACACGGGTATACATGGCCATACACGGGCATACATGGCCATACACGGGCGTACACGCCTATACACGGGCATACATGGCCATACACTGGTGTACATGGGTATACACAGGTGTACACGGGCATACACAAGTATACATGGACATACACGCGTATACATGGCCATACACGGGCATACATGGCCATACACAAGTATACATGGACATACACGGGTATACATGACCATACACAAGTATACATGGACATACACGGGTATACATGGCCATACACTGGCGTGCATGGCCATACACGGGCATACGCGGCCAAACACGGACGTACACGGCTATACACGGACATACATGGCCATACACAAGTATACGCGGACATACACGGGTATACATGGCCATACACGGGTGTACATTGCTATACTCAGGCATACATGGCTATACACGGGCAAACATGGCTATACACGGGCATACATGGCTATACACGGGCATACATGGCTATACACGGGCATACATGGCTATACACGGGCATACATGGCTATACACGGACATACATTGCCATACACAAGTATACATGGACATACACGGGTATACATGGCTATACACGGGCGTACACGGGTATACACGGACATATACAAGTATACATGGACATACACGGGTATGCAAGGCTATACACGGGCGTACATGGGTATACACGGGCATACATAGCCATACACAAGTATACATGGACATACACGGGTATACATGGCCATACACGGGTGTACACGGATACACGGGCATACATGGCCGTACACAAGTGTACATGGACATACACGGGTATACATGGCCATACACGGGCGTACACGGGTATACACGGGCATACATAGCCATACACAAGTATACATGGACATACACGGGTATACATGGCCATACACGGGCGTACACGGGCATACATGGCCACACACAAGTGTACATGGCCATACACGGGCGTACACAAAAAGTTGTAGCTCAGTAATATTATTGCAAGTTTGGCGTTGTGAAGCACATTTCGGTCTCGAGTATGGCCCGAGGCCGCAGGCACGGTTTTTCCCAGTACGGACCGACCTAGGCCGGCAAATAACATAATTGTATATCATCCTTTTCATGGGAGAGATATTTACTGAGAAAACTTCATGGTTCTTGTGGGCAGTCAAATCCTGAGGCTTCATCTTGCTGTGCTTCTGATTATAACCGAAATGTATAGCCGAAGGAAACAAAGTAACATTTCAGAAGGCTCGTGAAATCGCGCGTACAGGGGAAGCTACTAAACTCCAATTACAGGCCATGACAAACCCCATCCAAGTTAACTCCCCAGGCAGAAGAGAATTGAGCAAAGGCAAAAACAAGCCTAAAAGTAAGCCGCATTGGGGGCAAAGAGGCCACAAAGGAAAGGAGTACAAACAGGTCGACCGACCGACCCAGACCCTGATGAAAGAGTTTTCTTAGGGATTCTGACTGCAGAACAATGTCAGGACACAAATAAGTGTGCAGGTGAGATTGATAATATCCAGTCGGAAGGACATGGTAAGAAAGCCATAGTTGAAATGCAGCTAACTACCAAGCCATACCACAGGCACACCACACCAATAAAGTGTAAGACAGATACTGGTGCAGAGATGAATGCAATGTCCAAGCGGGACTATGACAAAGTGGTTACACAGCCCCTAGAAAGACAACTCATTCCACCGCAGTGCAAAATCACAGCTTATGGAGGACACCACATAAACAGTCTTGGCTCCTGTCAGTTGTATCTACACCACAATGGTGATGTTAAGGCAGTGTCATTTGAAGTTACCGAAGTCACAGGCCCGGCAATGCTAGGATGCAAAACTTGCAGTGACTTAGAACTTGTGAAATTTGACTGCAACCTTACACAGGGATCAAATGTACAAGACAAGACAAAGCCGTCACCCGATAGTCAGCAGAGTGCAAATCTCACACCCAACTCACCAAAGAGGAACTCCTCAGTGACTACCAGGACCGCTTCGAAGGGCTAGGCAAGTTCAGAATTAAACCATACCATATAACCATTGAACCTGACGCAGAACTCGTCATTCATCCACCGCGCTCGGTATCAGTCCACTTACGAGAGCTCTACAGGCTAGAAATCGACAACATGCTAGAACTTGTTGTCATCACACCAGTTGACATACCTAGAGATTGGGTAAACAGCATAGTTCTGTCAGAGTCAACAAATGAAAAGGGAGAGATTACCAAGCTTAGAGTATTCCTAGATCCCCGGGACTTAAACAAGTGGGTCAAGAGGGAACAACACTACTGCAAAACAATCGATGAAGTGGTGACTAAACTCAACGATGCCAAGTTCTTTACACTTGTTAATGCTAAGAAAGGGTATTGGCACGTCCCACTTGACGAATAAAGCTCCTACCTCACTAGCTTTTCTAACCCCTTTGGTAGATTTCGTTTCACCAGGCTGCCCTTTGGTCTATATGTCTCCCTCATGGAACGTGCGCAGCAAGAGGGCATAGTATTTAACAAAGAGAAGTTGCAATTCAAAAGCGAAGAGATTAGCCTCTTCGGACACACCTGGACAGCCCAAGGTGTAAGACCTGATGACAGCAAAGTCCCAGCTATACAAAACATGCAACCCCCAGAAGATGTCAAGAGTCTTCAAAGTTTCCTAGGCTTGGTCAACTACCTCACACGGTACTCAGCCCCCCTGGCCACCATTACTGCTCCTCTCCGTGAGGTAACTAAGAAAGAGGTAACCTATATGTGGGGGCCAGAACACGATCGTGCATTTAATGCAGTTAAAGCTGAAGTGTCCACCCTCGGTGTGCTCAGATATTTCGACCCCAACGCCAGGTGCTGAGGTACCTATTGCTGATGCCTTGTCAAGAATCTCACCACAACCGACATCTGGCAACAACCAGCTACCTCAGTTTGACATACACCATGTCACCAGGTCGCTTACTGCATCGCCAGCGAGACTGCAGCAGATTCGGGAGGAGACGGTCCATGATTTTCACCATGAGCAAACTGAAAGAGATGGATTACAAAGGATGGCCATATAAGAGAGAAAAATGCCCAGAAGCACTGCACGATTTCTGGAACTTTCGAGACGAGTTAACCATTGAAGATGGGTTAATACTTAAGGGTGATCGCATCGTTATCCAGCCATCCTTTCGACAGGAGATGTTAGAAATCATTCATCAAGGGTATCTGGGTCAGGAGAAATGCCTGCTCCGAGCCAGAACCTGCGTTTTCTGGCCAGGCATCACCAAAGTTGTCATCAGTCTCGTACAATAGTGTAATCCTTGCCAAAGACACCAACGCCAGCAACAGAAAGAACCAATTCTCCAGCCAGAACAACCAAGTTACCATTGGGAAAGGTTAAACTCTGATTTGTTCGACTTCAAGGGCCACCAGTACCTCCTTGTCTCAGACCAGTATAGCAAGTTTCCAGCCATCCGAAAGGTTTCAAGCACCACCTCCGCAGCCGTTATCACTCATCTTAGGAGCATATACGCAGAGTACGGCATCTCCAGTCAGTTAGTAACTGACAATGGTCCACAGTACAGTGCAAAGGAATTCGCAGATTTTACCACCTCTTATGGAATAGAGCACATCGCCAGTTCCCCACTTTATCCGCAAGCCAATGGATCTTCGGAACACATGGTACAGACAGTGGAGAACATACTCGAGAACTGTGATGAGGAAGGTGGAGACCCTTACATAGGTCTACTATCATACAGAGCAACACCCCTCTACCACCACCTGGGATCAACAGCAGAGCTGCTAACAAAGAGAAAGTTCGGAACACTGTTACTTATGTCCCACCGTGCAAACCTTACAGATGATTCAGCACAAGTTAGGGAACAGTTACAACGACAACAAGACCAGCAAGGCCACTATTTTAATCTGAAGGCACGGCCAACCCTAGAACCACTCCATCCAGGCCATCCAATAAGAATCCTCGATCACCAAACCAAGACCTGGGAACCAGGCACTGTTGTGAGAACAGCAAAAGCATCAAGGTTGGATACAGTTAGGAATAGCAAAACAGCAGGTGTACCGTTGTACAAGATCACACCTCAGGCCGGACCATGCGACACCCCATACGCAACATCCACCCCTGATGGTAGTACCTAAAGTTGTCATACCACCATCAATACCTGGGAATGGAACTGTTCAGCCAGCAGGAGACAGTATAGAACCTAGTTCCCCTGCAAATACTCCAAAGCCCTCCGAGACAAACAGCAGATATACTACCCGATCTGGACGTACAGTGAATCCGCCAGATAAGCTGAACATTTAGACATTAAAGAACTTGAGGAACTCTATGTATAGAATGTTCGATTGAGGCCTAAAACTGCTGTTTAAAAGTAAAAACTAAAATCCAAGCTTTCGCCGATCAACGGCATCATCAGGGATGAGAAAATATTCCGCGCGTGCTATATATATGCAAAGAAGGTGTAGGGTGAAATGTGTAAAAGATGTGACGTATGTATGCAAGCTATAGAAATAAACTGTGAGTAGAATAAAAGCTCTAATGATGGAGTGTCTCCAACCAAAGGATCTCTAAAAGCGCTAGGGATAAAATAGAATATTAAAAAATTAAAATAGAAGGTCTGCGAATTCAGTACATTCTTCTCGGGAATTGAGTGTGGGCTTGTACTTTCTAATGTAAAATGCTTCATAGAGGCGTAAATTAGCGGGGTCGTTTTCGCTCATGATTATCTTGACCTCAATGCCTTTGTAGTCTTCGTTCTGGCAGGAATGGATGTGTTTTTTAACAGAGGAGTTTGCGTTATTGATATGTTCTCTCACGCGATCATGGATGAAGCGTGTGGTGCTACCAATGTATTGTTGACCGCAGCTGTTACACGTGAGCTGGTATACAGCATTTCTTCGTAGACATAATCCGGTGTTAGAGATAGGGCATTTGTCTCTTGTGCACTTGCGCTCCGTGGGGGTGTGGGATAGGGCTTGTCTGAGAGTGTGGGATTTGTGGGCAATGCGTACTGGAATGTTTTCTTTTCTGAAAATGTTAGTGATCCTGTGATTGAGTCGTTCAGAAATGTAGGGGATCTTAAGATATGACCATTCTGTGCTGCTAGGTTGGGGGTCTCGTTGAGGATTTTGTGGGCGTTTTGTCTGCTCTATTCTGTCCTCTGGATAACCGTTGAGGCGAAGGATGTCATCGAATGTGTTTAGGTGTTGTTTGGCAGATGTATTTGAGGAGCATCTGTCCTTGATGCGTTTTCGCTCGTTGCGAATGAAGTTGAGTTTGGATTTGATTGGCATAGCTGACTGATGGTGGACGAATAGTGGTTTCTTGGCTGGTTTCTTGTAGAATTCAAAAGAGCTGATGCCATCTTTGGATATGGTGACTTTGAAATCGAGTAAAGACAATGACAAGCCATTCGACGTTGTTTTTGGTTTTTCAATTTCGAATTTCAAATTAGGGTGTACATTGTTTATTACGTCGTGGAAGTGGTCAGCTGTTTCTTCATTAGTTGTTTGGAGATAGATATCGTCAACATATCTCTTGTAAGGGCTTATCATTAGGTGCGAGGAGAGGGCGATGGTTTCGAGTTTGTCCACCGCCACCAAACAACGACTCTTATTCCTCCGTCAATGTTCCAGACTCAACATCTTCCCAAAGACAATCGCAAATCTCAAACTACCATATGATTATGGGATCATATCCATCACTGAGAAATCTAAACTGAGAACCAAACGCTTCGTTCTGAACGAAAACAAGAAAGCACTTCGGAAAGTTATCGCCATCAAACAACACGAACAACAACAACTCAACGAAAGGATAACATCGCAGTTCTCACCTGAAGCAGCATCCCAGATCCGCTCCCAGAGATATCTGGCATACAACACCGCCAGCAACCTACACTGCAAAAAGTTCCTAAAACTACTGGATAACCTCAGAAACAATAGTACCAGTTACTACAACTCAGATGATAATTCACCCAACCCAATAAATACAGCTTCTAACCGCGACGACAACGGTGACACAAGCAACACCCAGTCCCCAAGACACCAAATGAAGCCAGCTCTATATCAGCTTCCAACCGCGACAACAACGGTGAGACAAGCAACACCCAGACAACAAATGAAGTGGAACTAGTCACTGACCTCACACATAACCTTAACACCCAAGAAATCAACCTCCTATCCAAAGGCCCCAAGTTCAGCCTCTCCCATGGAGTAAATGAACACACAATCACGAGCATCAATATTGCGTTCTACCGACTAGCAAACCAAATACGATGGAAACATTATCGCGAGTCAAACCCTCAAAAGTCAGATTTTCTCACCTATCCACAGACCCGACACATCTACAGACCCCAGTCTGAAGACGAACTGGAAAACAAGCGCAGAGGATTCACCATAAACTCCAAGTCGTTCTCAATGCGCTACAACCCCAACCGAAGTGGTCGAATATTGACGAAACAGACAAGAAAACTATAAAAGAACTCAAAGAGAAGAACTACGTATGCCTCCCCAGTGATAAAGGCACCGAATTCTGCGTGATACAACAAGACACATACACACGGGTCGCCCTTGATCACCTTAGTGACGCCAACACCTACCAAAACGTGCCCCGCATGACAGCCAAGACAGTTGAAAATAAAGTTAACGCAGCCTGGAAGAAGATCTGCCTACAAAATGAATTTCCCCCTTTGTCCAAAGGAGCTTCCTCGCGTCAAACACGGATCTGCCCAGGTTTTACCATCTCATCAAGACACACAAAGCAAGCCCTGACATCAAAATACGACCCATCGTATCCAATACCAATGGACCCACCCAACGCATCTCATGGCTCCTCGCCAACGCCCGAAAAAATGTCCCAGCCCACTTAGAAAACAGTCTCATTAGATGTATTCAGGCTGGCGATCTTACAACAAACAAAGCGTTACCTTATCCATTTAGCCTTGATGTTGTATCTTTATACACCACAATTCCTATACAAGAAGCCATCACTAATGCCACGGATAGAATCCTAAACCCAGTACTCCACCTCTCCAGACAAGACGTCTCGGACCTCCTCCAAGTCACGCTTAACAACATGCATTTTTCCTTCAGAGATCAAGTTTTTCGCCAAAGAGAGGGCCTACCCATGGGTTCCAGCATTTCAGGTATACTGGCCATCCTATTTATGGACAAACTCGAAACCATCGCCCTCTCCTCGCACCTAATGATAAGCCCTTACAAGAGATATGTTGACGATATCTATCTCCAAACAACTAATGAAGAAACAGCTGACCACTTCCACGACGTAATAAACAATGTACACCCTAATTTGAAATCCTTCGCCTCAACGGTTATCCAGAGGACAGAATAGAGCAGACAAAACGCCCACAAAATCCTCAACGAGACCCCCAACCTAGCAGCACAGAATGGTCATATCTTAAGATCCCCTACATTTCTGAACGACTCAATCACAGGATCACTAACATTTTCAGAAAAGAAAACATTCCAGTACGCATTGCCCACAAATCCCACACTCTCAGACAAGCCCTATCCCACACCCCCACGGAGCGCAAGTGCACAAGAGACAAATGCCCTATCTCTAACACCGGATTATGTCTACGAAGAAATGCTGTATACCAGCTCACGTGTAACAGCTGCGGTCAACAATACATTGGTAGCACCACACGCTTCATCCATGATCGCGTGAGAGAACATATCAATAACGCAAACTCCTCTGTTAAAAAACACATCCATTCCTGCCAGAACGAAGACTACAAAGGCATTGAGGTCAAGATAATCATGAGCGAAAACGACCCCGCTAATTTACGCCTCTATGAAGCATTTTACATTAGAAAGTACAAGCCCACACTCAATTCCCGAGAAGAATGTACTGAATTCGCAGACCTTCTATTTTAATTTTTTAATATTCTATTTTATCCCTAGCGCTTTTAGAGATCCTTTGGTTGGAGACACTCCATCATTAGAGCTTTTATTCTACTCACAGTTTATTTCTATAGCTTGCATACATACGTCACATCTTTTACACATTTCACCCTACACCTTCTTTGCATATATATAGCACGCGCGGAATATTTTCTCATCCCTGATGATGCCGTTGATCGGCGAAAGCTTGGATTTTAGTTTTTACTTTTAAACAGCAGTTTTAGGCCTCAATCGAACATTCTATACATAGATTTTAATCATGCTGCTGAAGGACAACATGAACAGAACTTGAGGAACGTTCATTTGTTAGTTGCAGAGAACCGTTAATTGAATAACCACTTGAAACAAGTTGCAGTTTTGATACACACTTTAAAGACATTGATTAAGCATCAGCATGAACTTTTAGAAAGCTAAAAAAATGGTGTTTGCCGTTCTTCCTTTTTTATTGAAAGCGGAATGTCACAGTATCACGTGTTTACCACGTCACGTGCTCATTGTTATGT
The DNA here is from genome assembly GCA_016490735.1 of Pachyseris speciosa. Lineage (NCBI taxonomy): Eukaryota > Metazoa > Cnidaria > Anthozoa > Scleractinia > Pachyseridae > Pachyseris > Pachyseris speciosa. Next base: position 25,949 of record JAEMWC010000168.1, on the reverse strand, counting down.
AACTAGGGCTGAATGTCTGTAGCCGCTATATTGGAACACGTTTAATAAATCACAAAGCAAGACACATAACGCCTTGGGTTTCTTTTGGTTCAATTTTAACCCTGAGAGTATGCTAGAGGAATTTATCACCGAGACGCCTGCAGTTAATGATTCAATGTCGTTGACTATTAGAGTGGTATCATGTGCGAATTGAGATATAATTGTTTCACTGTCGTCAGGGAGTGTGATTACGCCATTTTGCTAATGATTAGTTCCTGGTGAATTGTGGGTAGATCCAGTCCTTTGTAGGGGCAAACGGCCATTCTAGAACGTAACTTGAAATTGTATTTTTCAAAATTTATGATTGGCTCCTTTCGATCCCGTCTGATGGAATAAATTTTAAAACTGGCTATCTTTACAAATCATACACTTAGTTGTAGTCCACTGTCGGCGATCAAAATGGGGTTGACAGACCGACGCGACTCCTGCTGTGTGCTCATTGTGTTGTTCACGGCCTTTACTGAAGAGGTATATCTTTATGCGATTTACCTTTTCTGTAAGAAATCAAGGGAGGTTCCTTGAATATCTTTCTGAGTAATGGTTGTTCTTGTATTAAAAGCCATTGTGTCCAAACATGTTAACGATGTCTGAAATTGCGTCACGGAGGGTGGAAGTTTCTTGTGCGTTCTCTGTTTCTGTGTTAGAGCTGTTTTTCTGTCTGTCCGCGTAGTTAACTTCTGAGAGTATCTGTTCGACCATTTTCTCAGGGTAACTTCTAGACATAAGTCGAGTTTTAGTAGCTCTTGAAGAAAGAAAAGATTCAAAAAAGGCTCATTAATCTTACAGTACTAAACACTTACAAAGACAGAACAGACAAATTCTGTCTTACTGAACTGGCAAATGCTTTTTTGGTCGTTGCGACAATCAAAAAAGGAATTTCCGGTACATTCAGAGAATCCGATTTTGTGACAGTAAACGAATAAATGAACCAAAGTTATGATTACTCTACCTTCTGTTACAGATTTCGTTAACTGTGTTTACAAAGTTTATTTTGTCACTAACCCCTTTCTCTAAATGCATGAATCGAGTTGAAAAGTGTAGAAAAGGATATCACCTGATTTTTTTGAGTTAATAAAATATGTTAACTTCTGGACAAATCTTATGAATTAAACGGAATGATATGCATTTTAAATATTTTTAGAGTTAGTAACCTCCCCTCACTTCAAATTGGAGGAGCTTCTACCCCGTTCGTGACGCAATTTCACGAATCGTTACCATGTTTGTAAAACATACTAATGGACAAATGGCATCTAATATAAGAGCAACCATTACTCAAAGAGATATTCAAGGAACCTCCCTTGATTTACACACCAGGAGTCGCGTTGGTCTGTCAACCCCATTTTACTTCACAAGCAGAAGACTTCAACTAAGTGTATGAATTGTGCGACAGTGTCCACCACCTTTAGCCAAGCACTATTCTCCCGTGAAAGTACTTTTTTATATATGTCCTTTACTTTGATTAAAAACAAAACACAAACAGCGGAGATAAACATGGTAAACCAACGCATTTTATATAGACTTGACGTTTCGTATGCTGGGCAACATACATTTTCAAAAGTGACCGATACAATTTTTGAAAACTGTTTATATACTTTTAATGCATTGTTTGTGTTTATCTTTAATCAAGCTACGATGGCCTAACAACAAGAGTTTATATGATACAGTCTTTTACTTCATTTAGGGGGCTGGATCAACTTCCTAAGGCGATATTTCATTGACTTTTATATTGTAAGTTAACACGTCAGTGAAAATTTTCTTCGAAGCTATCTTGTAGAGTTCTGGAAAGAATCACTATTCGATTTCTTTATTAATTGCTTATATCTGTCAGTACTGTTTCCTCATTCCCAACAATAAGTTGTGATTTGAGATAAAACGTCTTTCTCACGCTAATGAGTTACTGATTTTCTCAGGATTAAAGAAATAATTATAGTTGGACTCTCGTCGTTTTTGATCCAGTGCATTTTAGATCTCAAAATGGCTTCTCTACCTTTACGTTCCTGTAATTCTTTTAGCCGTTTCGTAAGAATTCAGTTAGATACTTACAAGAATAAGTGTTTCGGAAATGGACGCCAGTGTATGGACGCCAGTGTATGGACGCCATGGACGCCAGTGTATGGCCATGTATGCCCGTGTATAGCCATGTATGTCCGTGTATGGCCATGTATACTTCTTTATGGCCATGTATGCCCGTGTATAGCCGTGTACGCCCGTGTATGGCCATGTATGCCCATGTATGTCCAAGTATACTTGTGTATGCCCGTGTACGCCCATGTATGGCCATGTATACTTGTGTATGCCCGTGTATACCTGTGTATGCCCATGGACGCCAGTGTATGGCCATGTATGCCCATGTATAGCCATTTATGTCCGTGTAAACCCATGTACGCCCGTGTACGTCCATGTATACTTGTGTATGGCCATGTATGCCCGTGTATAGCCATGTATGTCCGTGTATACCTGTGTACGCCCGTGTATACCCGTGTATGTTCATGTATACTTGTGTATGGCCATGTATGCCCGTTTATAACCGTGTACGCCCGTGTATGGCCATGTATACCCATGTATGTCCATGTATACTTGTGTATGCCCGTGTACGCCCATGTATGGCCATGTATACTTGTGTATACCTGTGTATACCTGTGTATGCCCATGTACGCCAGTGTATGGCCATGTATGCCCGTGTATAGCCGTGTACGCCCGTGTATGGCCATGTATGCCCGTGTATGTCCAAGTATACTTGTGTATGCCCGTGTACGCCCATGTATGGCCATGTATACTTGTGTATACCTGTGTATACCTGTGTATGCCCATGTACGCCAGTGTATGGCCATGTATGCCCGTGTATAGCCGTGTACGCCCGTGTATGGCCATGTATGCCCGTGTATGTCCAAGTATACTTGTGTATGCCCGTGTACGCCCATGTATGGCCATGTATACTTGTGTATACCTGTGTATACCTGTGTATGCCCATGTACGCCAGTGTATGGCCATGTATGCCCGTGTATAGCCGTGTATGTACGTGTACAGCCATGTAACCCCGTGTACGTCCATGTATACTTGTGTATGGCCATGTATGCCCGTGTATAGCCATGTATGTCCATGTATACCTGTGTACGCCCGTGTATACCCGTGTATGTTCATGTATACTTGTGTATGGCCATGTATGCCCGTTATACCCGTGTACGCCCGTGTATGGCCATGTATACCCATGTATGTCCATGTATACTTGTGTATGCCCGTGTACGCCCATGTATGGCCATGTATACTTGTGTATACCTGTGTATACCTGTGTATGCCCATGTACGCCAGTGTATGGCCATGTATGCCCGTGTATAGCCGTGTACGCCCGTGTATGGCCATGTATGCCCATGTATGTCCAAGTATACTTGTGTATGCCCGTGTACGCCCATGTATGGCCATGTATACTTGTGTATACCTGTGTATACCTGTGTATGCCCATGTACGCCAGTGTATGGCCATGTATGCCCGTGTATAGCCGTGTATGCTCGTGTATACCCATGTACGCCTGTGTACATCCATGTATACTTGTGTATGGCCATGTATGCCCGTGTATAGCCGTGTATGTCCGTGTATACCTGTGTACGCCCGTGTATACCCGTGTATGTTCATGTATACTTGTGTATGGCCATGTATGCCCGTTTATACCCGTGTACGCCCGTGTATGGCCATGTATACCCATGTATGTCCATGTATACTTGTGTATGCCCGTGTACGCCCATGTATGGCCATGTATACTTGTGTATACCTGTGTACCTGTGTATGCCCATGTACGCCAGTGTATGGCCATGTATGCCCGTGTATAGCCATTTATGTCCGTGTATACCCATGTACGCCCGTGTACGTCCATGTATACTTGTGTATGGCCATGTATGCCCGTGTATAGCCATGTATGTCCGTGTATACCTGTGTACGCCCGTGTATACCCGTGTATGTTCATGTATACTTGTGTATGGCCATGTATGCCCGTTTATAACCGTGTACGCCCGTGTATGGCCATGTATACCCATGTATGTCCATGTATACTTGTGTATGCCCGTGTACGCCCATGTATGGCCATGTATACTTGTGTATACCTGTGTATACCTGTGTATGCCCATGTACGCCAGTGTATGGCCATGTATGCCCGTGTATAGCCGTGTACGCCCGTGTATGGCCATGTATGCCCATGTATGTCCATGTATACTTGTGTATGCCCGTGTACGCCCATGTATGGCCATGTATACTTGTGTATACCTGTGTATACCTGTGTATGCCCATGTACGCCAGTGTATGGCCATGTATGCCCGTGTATAGCCGTGTACGCCCGTGTATGGCCATGTATGCCCATGTATGTCCAAGTATACTTGTGTATGCCCGTGTACGCCCATGTATGGCCATGTATACTTGTGTATACCTGTGTATACCTGTGTATGCCCATGTACGCCAGTGTATGGCCATGTATGCCCGTGTATAGCCGTGTATGTACGTGTACAGCCATGTAACCCCGTGTACGTCCATGTATACTTGTGTATGGCCATGTATGCCCGTGTATAGCCATGTATGTCCATGTATACCTGTGTACGCCCGTGTATACCCGTGTATGTTCATGTATACTTGTGTATGGCCATGTATGCCCGTTTATACCCGTGTACGCCCGTGTATGGCCATGTATACCCATGTATGTCCATGTATACTTGTGTATGCCCGTGTACGCCCATGTATGGCCATGTATACTTGTGTATACCTGTGTATACCTGTGTATGCCCATGTACGCCAGTGTATGGCCATGTATGCCCGTGTATAGCCGTGTACGCCCGTGTATGGCCATGTATGCCCATGTATGTCCAAGTATACTTGTGTATGCCCGTGTACGCCCATGTATGGCCATGTATACTTGTGTATACCTGTGTATACCTGTGTATGCCCATGTACGCCAGTGTATGGCCATGTATGCCCGTGTATAGCCGTGTATGCTCGTGTATACCCATGTACGCCTGTGTACATCCATGTATACTTGTGTATGGCCATGTATGCCCGTGTATAGCCGTGTATGTCCGTGTATACCTGTGTACGCCCGTGTATACCCGTGTATGTTCATGTATACTTGTGTATGGCCATGTATGCCCGTTTATACCCGTGTACGCCCGTGTATGGCCATGTATACCCATGTATGTCCATGTATACTTGTGTATGCCCGTGTACGCCTATGTATGGCCATGTATACTTGTGTATACCTGTGTATGCCCATGTACGCCAGTGTATGGCCATGTATACCCGTGTATAGCCGTGTACGCCCGTGTATGGCCATGTATGCCCATGTATGTCTAAGTATACTTGTGTACGCCCATGTATGGCCATGTATACTTGTGTATACCTGTGTATGCCCATATACGCCAGTGTATGGCCATGTATGCCCGTGTATAGCCGTGTACGCCCGTGTATGGCCATGTATACCCATGTATGTCCATGTATACTTGTGTATGCCCGTGTACACCCATGTATGGCCATGTATACTTGTGTATACCTGTGTATACCTGTGTATGCCCATGTACGCCAGTGTATGGCCATGTATGCCCGTGTATAGCCGTGTACGCCCGTATATGGCCCTGTATACCCATGTATGTCCATGTATACTTGTGTATGCCCGTGTACGCCCATGTATGGCCATGTATACTTGTGTATACCTGTGTATGCCCATGTACGCCAGTGTATGGCCATGTATGCCCGTGTATAGCCGTGTATGTCCGTGTATACCTGTGTACGCCCGTGTATACCCGTGTATGTTCATGTATACTTGTGTATGGCCATGTATGCCCGTTTATACCCGTGTACGCCCGTGTATGGCCATGTATACCCATGTATGTCCATGTATACTTGTGTATGCCCGTGTACGCCCATGTATGGCCATGTATACTTGTGTATACCTGTGTATGCCCATGTACGCCAGTGTATGGCCCTGTATGCCCGTGTATAGCCGTGTACGCCCGTGTATGGCCATGTATGCCCATGTATGTCTAAGTATACCTGTGTACGCCCATGTATGGCCATGTATACTTGTGTATACCTGTGTATACCTGTGTATGCCCATGTACGCCAGTGTATGGCCATGTATGCCCGTGTATAGCCGTGTACGCCCGTGTATGGCCATGTATACCCATGTATGTCCATGTATACTTGTGTATGCCCGTGTACGCCCATGTATGGCCATGTATACTTGTGTATACCTGTGTATACCTGTGTATGCCCATGTACGCCAGTGTATGGCCATGTATGCCCTTGTATAGCCGTGTATGCTCGTGGATACCCATGTACGCCTGTGTACATCCATGTATACTTGTGTATGGCCATGTATGCCCGTGTATAGCCGTGTATGTCCGTGTATACCTGTGTACGTCCGTGTATACCCGTGTATGTTCATGTTTACTTGTGTATGGCCATGTATGCGCGTTTATACCCGTGTACGCCCGTGTATGGCCATGTACACCCATGTATGGCCATTTATACTTGTGTATGCCCGTGTACTTCCATGTATGGCCATGTACACTTGTGTATACCTGTGTATACCTGTGTATGCCCATGTACGCCAGTGTATGGCCATGTATGCCCGTGTATAGCCGTGTACGCCCGTGTATGGCCATGTATGCCCATGTATGTCTAAGTATACTTGTGTAGGCCCATGTATGGCCATGTATACTTGTGTATACCTGTGTATACGTGTGTATGCCCATGTACGCCAGTGTATGGCCATGTATGCCCGTGTATAGCCGTGTACGCCCGTGTATGGCCATGTATACCCATGTATGTCCATGTATACTTGTGTATGCCCGTGTACGCCCATGTATGGCCATGTATACTTGTGTATACCTGTGTATACCTGTGTATGCCCATGTACGCCAGTGTATGGCCATGTATGCCCGTGTATAGCCGTGTATGCTCGTGTATACCCATGTACGCCTGTGTACATCCATGTATACTTGTGCATGGCCATGTATGCCCGTGTATAGCCGTGTATGTCCGTGTATACCTGTGTACGCCCGTGTATACCCGTGTATGTTCATGTATACTTGTGTATGGCCATGTATGGCCGTTTATACCCGTGTACGCCCGTGTATGGCCATGTATACCCATGTATGTCCATGTATACTTGTGTATGCCCGTGCACGCCCATGTATGGCCATGTATACTTGTGTATACCTGTGTATACCTGTGTATGCCCATGTACGCCAGTGTATGGCCATGTATGCCCGTGTATAGCCGTGTACGCTCGTGTATGGCCATGTATACCCATGTATGTCCATGTATACTTGTGTATGCCCGTGTACGCCCATGTATGGCCATGTATACTTGTGTATACCTGTGTATACCTGTGTATGCCCATGTACGCCAGTGTATGGCCATGTATGCCCGTGTATAGCCGTGTACGCCCGTGTATGGCCATGTATGCCCATGTATGTCTAAGTATACTTGTGTACGCCCATGTATGGCCATGTATACTTGTGTATACCTGTGTATGCCCATATACGCCAGTGTATGGCCATGTATGCCCGTGTATAGCCGTGTACGCCCGTGTATGGCCATGTATACCCATGTATGTCCATGTATACTTGTGTATGCCCGTGTACGCCCATGTATGGCCATGTATACTTGTGTATATCTGTGTATACCTGTGTATACCCATGTACGCCAGTGTATGGCCATGTATGCCCGTGTATAGCCGTGTACGCGCGTATATGGCCATGTATACCCATGTATGTCCATGTATACTTGTGTATGCCCGTGTACGCCCATGTATGGCCATGTATACTTGTGTATACCTGTGTATGCCCATGTACGCCAGTGTATGGCCATGTATGCCCGTGTATAGCCGTGTACGCCCGTGTATGGCCATGTATGCCCATGTATGTCCAAGTATACTTGTGTATGCCCGTGTACGCCCATGTATGGCCATGTATACTTGTGTATACCTGTGTATACCTGTGTATGCCCATGTACGCCAGTGTATGGCCATGTATGCCCGTGTATAGCCGTGTATGCTCGTGTATACCCATGTACGCCTGTGTACATCCATGTATACTTGTGTATGGCCATGTATGCCCGTGTATAGCCGTGTATGTCCGTGTATACCTGTGTACGCCCGTGTATACCCGTGTATGTTCATGTATACTTGTGTATGGCCATGTATGCCCGTTTATACCCGTGTACGCCCGTGTATGGCCATGTATACCCATGTATGTCCATGTATACTTGTGTATGCCCGTGTACGCCTATGTATGGCCATGTATACTTGTGTATACCTGTGTATGCCCATGTACGCCAGTGTATGGCCATGTATGCCCGTGTATAGCCGTGTACGCCCGTGTATGGCCATGTATGCCCATGTATGTCTAAGTATACTTGTGTACGCCCATGT